>JAWNGG020000101.1:0-600000 GCA_036937485.2 Tetragonisca angustula | reverse complement strand
ATATTACCAAAAAAAACTGACTGTTACTCAAGATTAATTTTGTGATTATTTTATTAGCAGATTTCCATTAATTCGAACATGTAAAGTCATCTGTTGAAATTTTTAAACATCTTGCACAAGTTAAAAAAAATAAAAAACCATTGCTACATTCCAATCACTTCAAATTTTTTAATTTTAAATAATCTATAATTTTCTAGAATAAATCAATAACAAGAAAATCAAAATTCGTATGTATACCCTTTTTGTTTCAGAGTGAGTTGTGAAACATACTTATAAAGTGTTATTTAGTTTTTTCTTAAGATATCCTGTATGAATATGTCAGTTAATTTTAAAATTGCTTTTAATACCATGATATTATATATCGGAAACAAATTTTTTGTTAGAAAAGAATATTATTCATTATCATGATATTTTCTTCCTTTGAATTAAATATTTTGATAATTTGATGTAACAAAAAGAATAACTTTTAAAGCCCAAATATTAGTGTATATTATTGTACTAAAAAATTTAGAGCAAACATTACATATTGAAAAAAATATTTAATAAAAAAAATTGTTTACATTATTTTTTTATATAATTCTAATGATAGTAATGATATACTATACCAGATATACTTTGTGACACTGCTTCAGAATTTTGTATAGTGTTTCCTTGAGTTTGAGTTGAGGTAGTACTTGTATAAATACATGGTAAAATACTATATGCAGATTTTGACAAACCAGCAGTACTTTTAAATTCATCTTTAAAACCAGAACCCTCTTGTATGAGTTCCATGAGGCTACTAGCACCAATAGCTGATGCATTATTACCTGTTTTATTGGAGGACACTGAAAGTATTAAACTTCGATAAATGTTTGTATTTGTTAAATATTCACACAATTTTTTATAACACTGTAACAATATTCGTAACTGAACATTTTCAATATATTTGTCATAATCCTTGCACCAACCACACGACGGTTTCAATTTTTTACGTCCACCTCTACAACCACGGCACACATGATGTTGACAATTAGTTTCAGTTGGTGTATGAGGCTCAATTAACAAATTTGAACACACAGTGCAACTTAAACTCTGTCGTAAATATGGAACTAGCCTATATAAATCCGTCCATGAATTTGGATCATCAGCATCCGCTTGTAAAACTAATCGACATGTTGATACATACAGACTTGTGGCATTCATCTTTTTCTTTCCTCTTTCCAACTCTCTCCAGAGTTCCACAAGCAACGTATAGTTACATCAGAAAGTTAATTGAACAAAGTAATAGAACATAATCACTACACACAAAACAAAATATCCGCCATATTTAATTTTCTTTCATTTGTATTTATAGAGGGCTCTTTTCGAATCACTTTGATCAAAAAGTATTACTAGATAGGAAAGTCTCTTAGTGAAAAATATAAACGCATGTTAAAAAATACAATATAATTAATAATAACAAAAGTATTTAAGTTAAATTTGCTTCGAGCGAATGTTTTTAATTATAATGCATATTGAATACATAATTCATATGAATGAAAATGATTAACATAGATTGCATATTTTATTTTCATAAAAGATACATACATATATATATATATATATATATATATATATATATATATAGTACATAGTATAGTATAAATATATATATATATATCATGGTAGTATTAATATAGCATATATATATATATATATATATGTATGTATGTATGTATGTATAAATATAGTATAATATTATGTTTATCATTACCCAGTTTTATTAAGTAACATTTTTAAGACTAAATACTTCTTAACTGTTAATACAGGTATGTAATTTGTTTACATATATAAGAACTATAATGTGTGCACTAATTATACAACATTAAAAGTAAAAAACCTAATAAGTGTTGACGCGCATCTGCTATTTCGGTTATATATGACTATTCATAAATACGGTCAGTCATACGTACGGACGTAAATACGAGAAAGATAGGTGTATAATTTATAATTACTCGATTCTTTAATGCAAAATGTATTAAAACATACATATTTTTGGAAATTTTAAAATAAATTTTATGTGATAATATTCAGTTATAAAAACTTTTAATGGTGTCTTTCGAAAACTATTATAAGATAGATATTTCTTATACTAATGACAATTTTTAATATTTATGAACGATATAAAATTTCATATGTGCGTTCAAAAGTTCTATTTGCTACATTGCATTAAACTTTTGTAAAATTCCTTTGTTTAAAAGTAAGTACTATGTACTGATGGTTTTTTAAATCACTATTGCTTGGTAATATTAAAAATTGTTAATGTTTTAGGTTAAATTGTTTACAAATGGCAGATAAAGCTATTATGAAGGTAAATTTATGTAAATTTTAAATTTTAATTTGATTTTAGTACTTTTATACTATAGTTGCTTTGAATAATTTAAATATGATTACTTTAAATATATAGCAAATAGCAGAACAAAAGCTCAAAGCATTTTCTATTGGTACGATGGGTAAAAGACCATTGAGTAAGAAAGAATTGGAAGAACAGCGTAAAAAAGAACAAGAGCAAGCTGCAGCACAGGTAAGCAATGTTAAAAATCCATAATTATAAAAAATATAAATATTATTAAATGTTTAATATTTTGTATTAAATATCATATATAGGCATTTGAAGAATTTGTTGCAACTTTTCAAGAAACGCCTAATAAAACAACTAGTAAAGTTTGGGTAAAAGCAGGAACTTATGACGCAGGCAAACGACGTAAGTTGATCTTATTCCATAACTGTATATGTAAGATATAAATTTGAAATATAAAGTATGTCAACAATTATGTTTTTAAAATTTAGTGAAGTATATAATTGTTAAAAATATTTTGTAAAGAGAATATTACATAAATAATTGCAACTTACAATTTTAAACATACATATTTATTCGCAGAAGAAGATACAAGAGAAAAGGGAAAACTTTATAAACCACAGTCAAAGATATCAGAGCTTGTAGATAGCAGGTCATCAGCTGAACAAGCACAAGAATATGCAAGATTATTAGGATCAAATGAAAGAAAATTAGATAGATTAGGAAAAAAGAAAAAAGAAGGTGAAAAGAAGAAAAGTAATCTTGAATTATTTAAAGAAGAATTAAAGATGATACAAGAGGAGCGAGAAGAAAGACATAAATATAAGGGTGTAGTGAAAAATGTTATTTCTACCCAATCAGAAGATCCAATGTTAGCAGCATTAAAATGTGTTGAAGGTAATTTAATATTGATATATTCAATTGAGTTATAATCATTCATAAATTTGTTTTATAAATAAATTTATGAAAATAATATAAATTTCGTTAATTTTGTTAACTCAGTTATTATAGTGTAAATAATTATTTCTTATCTTTATATTAACAATTTAAATTTGTTAAAATATATTAGGTTGCACATCCTCATACCCTGATTCACGAAAAAATAATCTACTTAACCTTATTGATGATCCACGTCTCCTAGCCCTGATTTATGAGGGTAAACAGTACCCATTTCTAAATCCTCTATTTAATTTCAAATATATTTGTTTTCTAACATTAAAATTGTATTAAAAATATAAAAATATTGTATAAAAACATAAAAATATTTTATAGATGGATCATTTGATAATGGCGATCCTAATACAACAAACTTATACTTGGGCAATTTAAATCCAAAGGTACAAATCAAATTTAAATATTAGTTTATATTATAATATAAATATATTATAGAAAATCATATTTATTTCATTAAAATAGTATTTTATAAACTACAATTTTTGTATATATTTTACAATTACAACTATTACTTTACAATTTTTATAAAACTTTATAAAAGATTATATCTAATTTATTATCTGATCATTATTAAAAAAATCAGATTTAAATATTTGGAATTATAATTTTACATTTTGTTCTGTTTAAAAATTATTAATAAACATAATATGTTATAATATATCTTATTTTTTTATATTTAATAACAGATTACAGAACAACAATTGATGGAAATATTTGGTAAATATGGACCATTGGCTAGTATTAAAATTATGTGGCCACGTAGTGATGAAGAAAAAGCCAGACAAAGGAATTGCGGTTTTGTTGCATTTATGAGCCGTAAAGATGGAGAACGAGCATTAAAAAATCTTAATGGTAAGAAAACATTTATTTTATTTTAAATTTATAGAAAACGTTTTTTCATTACAGAAATTAATGTTTATAAATATTTTAAGTTTATTCATTATTATCTATATGATCCAATTACAACAATGTTTTATTATAATGTGAATTAGGTCGTGATATAATGCAGTATGAAATGAAATTAGGCTGGGGAAAAAGTGTACCAATTCCACCTTATCCTATTTATATTCCACCTGCTTTAATGGAAATTACACAGCCACCACCTCCATCTGGTCTTCCATTTAATGCTCAACCACATCGCCGTGATAGACATAAGGTATATAAAATAAACAAAATTGGCGTATATTAACGCATTATTGACTAAAACTGTTAAATTATAATTTACATCAAATTATAATTACATGTTTGGTGTAGTTTTTGATAGTTTTTGTTATTGATGTTATATAACTGGTCAATAATGTATTAATAAATTATGATTATTTATAACAAAAAATTAATATAAACCTGAACAATTTTATAAATTTGGTCATAGATACCACCTCGTAATCGTAATCTTCAAACAGACCCTCAGGAAAAAGAAAATTTTGAAAAGGTAATTTGTTTAATGATATTTAGTAATGTAATTTTTGGTAATATAAAATTTTTATTTTTTATAAAGATGAAATATATATTTTTATATAGAATCGAGCATGAAATAATTTGTTATGAAACAAGAAAATAAAAATGTAAAATAAAATTTCTTCATTCAAAGTTTGCTTCGAAGAAAAATCAAGCTCTTTAAGTTTAGTAAATATATAAAAAAATTGTATATAATATATATATCTTTATTATAACATATTTTATATGGTGAAATGATGGCTCATTGTTTATTCTGAATATCAAACTGTTGCTCAATTGAATCTGTTCAATTAATATTGATATCCTAATAATTCAAATATGACAATGATACAGTTCATCATATTAAGCCTATAGTTTAGAAATATATAGTATTGAAATATTGAAGATTTGAAATAACTAGTATAAAATATAAATACATTAAGATTCAAAACACATGAACTTTTTATTAATAAAAGCATATGTATTCATAATTAGATAGATACATTATTATAGTATTATTATAAGTAGACAACGAACTTTTATGTAAATTTATATTTTTGGAAATATAATTTAAAAAATAGGATTCTGGAAGAAAAAATATTTTAGGAAGTATAATTTGCATATTTTACATATTTTTTTCGTATCTTGCACCTTCAAATTTTCTATAAATACAAAAATATCCGCAGTCTAACTATAAGATACTGCCAATAAAATATTTTCTTTAGACTATTGTTACTGTAAATATGTATTCGTTGATGTTCTGATAATTGAAATATCTGAAAATTCAATCCATTTGATTATTTTGATGTACAAATTTTATCAGAATATCTATTGTACAATGTCAGATATTTTTTATTTCTTCATTTGAACCATAAGTGCTATATATTTTAACTATAAGTACATAGATGTACAAATTTTCAAATTTCTTAAGAATTAAACTTTGAACAAAAAGTTTTGTCATATAGCTTTTTTATTTTTTCATGTAAAAGTATCTTATGATATATGAAATATTATATATCTATAATAAGAAAATAAGTATTTGTTTTAACTAACTACAGTAATGACGCATTAAGTAAAATGGAAATTCATTTTGGATAATATAATATAATTTAACATTCAGAGTAAACAATAAATCATTATTTCATCTAATAAAAATATATGTTTGATTATCAGAATTTTTTAATATATTTTCAGAAAAATACAAAACTAATATATTTATTTAAAAGATAATATTGATATTTTAATAAAAAAAAATCTTATTTAAAAATCTTAATTGAAGGTCATTTAAAAAATTGATTATTGTTATTTTCGTGTTTAAAAAAGAACTTTTTTTTTTTATTAATTCTTACAATTATAATTACAATTATTCTAAATTCTAAATATTACAGGTATATTAAGTATTAAGTATTAAAGTATTAAGATATTATATTTTGTTTTTTAAAATAATAAATCTTTATTAACCTTTAATTAGAATTATATTCTGAAAATATAATAGTAAAATTTATTTGTTCTTTTCATTTCTAATAAATTTGAAAGTAGCAAATTAAAATTTGTGTATCTGCTATTTAAAAATATTTTTTAAGATTTGTAAATATACAAAAATGTAGCAATTAAACATATTATTCTTTGACACCAAATAATTCTAAAATAATTTACAAAATTAGATTTTGTAATATTTTATTTCTATCGAAAATAATTAATTGATCTATTAAAACAATTTTTATTGTGATAGTATAAAAGTCATGGATATTTCATTTTCCAACAAAATGATTCAATGATGATTCATTGCTTAACAGCTATTTATAACTTGTGCTTTAATATAAATTTAAATTAATTTTTTAAACAAATTTGTCAATTTATTTTTATTAATTAAATATTACCGATAGACTGTAGATATTTATGCAAATATATATTTTTGTATTTCATACGTTTTGTATATTTTATACAAAAGACATGAATACGATTTGTATATTTTAGACAAAAGACATATGAATGAATACGTTATATATTCTCTACATATTTTATATACATGTTTTACTTCTTTTTTCTTATTTTAACAACTTATGAATCAGTTTAAAAATTATAGAAAGCCGATTCAGTATCAATTTATATTTAAAAAAAACCAGCAATATTTTAAAAAATCTAGATAACATCTATTTATTATTATAAATCACAAAACATCACAAATGTATTGATATATTAATTTAAGTCTCTTGTTTTCAAAATATTTACTACTAATTTTCATGCAATGCTTAGAATGAACGAAGTTCTACACAAGTTATAATGAATATAATAAATGAATAAGTGAAATAGTAGATAGAAATTTCATTGTTAAAGGAGATATTACAATTGCCAAATTTAACATAAAAATATTGATATTTATGGAGAAAATATGCAGTAGCATAAAAATTTAAAAACAAATACAAGTAATTAAATATCAAGTAAAAACCAATTTTATAATGACTTGAATCAAGCAATAACTGTAAAAATGCAATGCATATAAATAATATAATGTAAAAAATTTTGTTTAAATAGATACAAATCTAAATTTTTAAAATATATAATAAAGTTGTTCAATAAAAGAAAAGATCGACCATAAGAAAATAAATGAAAATCAATAGCAAGAAAAGTTCTCAAGAAGAAAAGATTAAATCAATATATACAGGATGGACCAAAAATCATTTCCTACTAAAATAAGTCGGTAATATTTTTATTATATATTTAAAAAAAATTTTTTTTACAAGTTTTCAAAACATAATGAAAAAATCATATTTGAATTTAAATTTTAATGTTTTATTAAAAACAAATAGAAATTTTTGATCTACTCTATATATATTTTCCTCATTAATAAAAAATTAGATAAGAAAAATGTATTAACAAAAATAATAATAAAACAAACATAAAAAAAATATTTTTGGAAAAAATTAAAAATTTAATAATTTTAATAAATAATTAATAAATATTTAATATAACTAATAAATATTTTTAATATTAATTATTAATAAATAAAAAAATTTCTGATTAAAAAAACAAAAAGTCAAGAAAATAGTCTATCATGATGTTGAAGTAAAAAATACATTTTAATTATATATTGCAATATAGAAAGATCGTTTTCAAATAAATTTTAGTACATAAATAATACCGTTTTTCAATAGAAAATTTCGAGAAAACGGTTATTATATATTGTAACGCAAGTTACAAAAACTTACAGAAAGAAGAATATAATAACTAATACTTCGTAAATCTATATGTAGTACTTATGTAATATTTGTATATATATATATTTAATATATTGTTTGCATACGTTTTAGCTGTATAAAAATCTGCAGTCTAATTATCAATTTGAAGCAATGATTCTTCTTAATTTCTACAAATTTAATGTATGATAAATATAAAAATATGTTATTTTATATATATATATATATATATATATATATATATAAAATAAAAATAATATAAATATTTTGTATAATATACAAATAATTTAAAGATTGCTCTAATTTATCTGTTACAAATTACATTATACTGAATTGATGATAATTATACTTGGTATGGATCAATTTGGACTGGAACATTCAATTAACTATAAACATTGTAATGGGAATTGTCATAGGTTTTACAAAATGCAGTTGTCAAAGTGGTTATTCCTACAGAAAGGTATATTTCTGCTAATTAAAAATAAATATACTATATTGTTTATAGATGTTAAAAATAAACTTTTGTGTTTTAGGAATTTAGTTATGTTAATACATAGAATGGTAGAATTTGTAATTCGTGAAGGACCTATGTTTGAAGCAATGATCATGAATCGAGAATTAAATAATCCTATGTTTAGGTTTGTATAATTTCATTATGAAATATTATAAAATGTTAATGTTTTATTATTTTATATTTAAATTAATAATATTTTAATTTTAGATTTTTGTTTGAAAATTATTCTCCAGCACATATTTATTATCGATGGAAATTATATTCCATATTACAAGGAGATGGACAAAAGGAATGGCATACTGAAGACTTCAGGATGTTTAAAGGTGGAAGTGTGTGGAGACCACCTCCTATCAATCCATGGACACAGGGAATGCCAGACGAATTGATTGAAATGGAAGAAAGACAAGAACCTAGAAGAGGCAGTTTATCAAACAGGTATTACAAATAAATATTGCAATATTTTAATAATTTTACTTTTAAAATTAATTCAATTTTTTATTTTTATATTCATATTTATAGCCAACGAGATCGATTAGAAGATTTATTACGAAATATATCACCTGAAAGGATAAAAGTTGCAGAAGCAATGGTATTTTGTATAGAACATGCTGAAGCAGCAGAAGAAATTTGTGACTGTATTTCGGAATCATTGTCCATATTACAAACTCCTGTCAATAAGAAAATTGCAAGATTATATCTTATATCTGACATATTACATAACTGTGGTGTAAAAGTAAATAATGCTACTATTTATCGAAAGGCGTAAGTTACTTTATCTTATAAAATATGGGAAATTTTAAAAATTGTAATTTATTAAATATATTTATGCTTTTTATAATGTAATTATTGATGCAATTTACATTAATGAATGTACTTTTAATGCAGATTTGAAACTCGACTTTTGGATATATTTAACGAAGTTCATCAAGCTTACAAACAATTTGATAGTAGATTAAAAGCAGAAGGATTTAAAGTTCGTGTAATGAGAATGTTTAGAGCATGGGAAGATTGGGCTGTTTATCCACGAGATTTTCTTGTTAAATTACAAAACACCTTTCTCGGCCTTGTTTTAGTAAATTTAATGCTCTACATCGTAAAAGAAAATGTGGCGGTAGAAAATAAAAGTAAAAGATAATTTTATTTTTATAGATAGATGAACCAGAACCGGAAAATGATGAAGATATTGATGGAGCACCATTATCAGACGTAGATGGAGATGGTGCAGAAGATTTGGATGGAGTACCACTGGACGGTGCAGCTCTTCTGAAGGGTGCTATGAAGCATGGTTTAACACCACAAACCACATCTAACTATGATGATATTGATGGTGTACCTAGTAAGAATATTTGATTTAAATGAAAAACATAAAAAAATGAGTGAAATAAAGAAAAAACTTTGCTAATTGTTCGGAATTCGGTTCGATCTCACTGATTTCAATGATCTTAAAATATGTTGTCAAGATATTCTAGACAACTTTTTTCTATATATGTTATCACCGTTCGGCTTTAATTTTTGTATTTAGGTTAGATTTAAAATAATTGGAATTAATTTTAAATCATATTTGTTCAAATTTACATTGCACATCTTTATAGAATTTAATACAATTCATTGTACCACGAATTTTTTTTATAACTAATTATAACTAATTAAAGAAATCAACTTTTTGTAATTATTGCAGATATTCAAGAATTCTTAATAATATATCGCAGTCTTATGATGAAAGTGACAAGAGTGTTTTTTTAGGAAAGTACATTTTTTGGGAAAAGTGAAAATCTGATTTTGAACAAAATTAAATATTATTTTGTTAATTAAAAAAATAATGCAATTTTAGAGTAATACACTTTTTACCTTATTAATAAAATTTATTCACAATGATAATTAAGGCAAAATTTATAATAAGAGGTATTTATAGAATATAGTACAATGTCACATGAATCAGAAAGAGTAATTCCTTTTTATTAAAATTAAGATCAAGAGGTTACGGAATAATTAATAAAGCTTTTATGATTGATGAGGGACTATCTGTGCGATATTTTTTATAGAAAATCACTTTTTTTGAGTTATGTCACTTTCGTCAGATGCGCTAACATAACTAACAATGAAATGAATGTATTCTCGACATGACATCCAGTCTGCGTTCGTACATTTCATGTTTAATAAATGAGATAGAGAAAGTCAATTTATAATTACCATTGAAGAGTATAGAAAACTTACTCATAAGATTCATTTATTTGTGTATTATGAGAAAAAAAATGTTGCGACTCGATAATTTATCTATTCCAAACCAATACCAATATATCTATTTAAAAAATGTCGATTATTTTTTAAAATAAGAATATCGGTTGTCGGTCGGCAATATTGTCGTCATATTGAAATCACAAAGGAATTGTTGAACTATAATGTCACTTGCTGAAGTGTACATTCAATATAAATGTACATGTGAATATAACATTGTAAATTAAAAAATCATTGAAATCAGTGAAGTTTACCCTTAAAAAGGATGAAGTATTTTTTTATAAATATCTCAAAAGTTAAAATCAAATAGTGATAATATGCACAGGAAAAAATTGTTTAGAGTAATGACCTTGACAACATAAGATCATTGAAATTGATGAGATCGTCTTTGTCGCGAATAATTATCAAAAGCTTATCAATTAATTTATTGATCTATGCAGCTGTTAGTGTACCTGTATCGTAAAATTAGATTATTTATAACTTGAACAATAAAATATTAAATATTAAATGATATTTTTGTACATGAATTTCTTCATTGTCTTAATATCTAGAGTTACATTTTATAAACATTTTTCACTTTCTTTGAACATTGAGTATATTTATTATTAGTTATACGTTTTCAGTGGATGAGGATATAGATGGTGTTCCTATGGATGAAGATGATTCTTCAAATGTACAAAATAAAGAAGATGATAAAAAACCATCGATTCCTGCGGGTTTTGTACCATCTCGTTGGGAAACTGTTGATCCTGATCAGGTTGAAATAATTGATTTACAAGAGGAAATTTATTAAATAAAATGCACTTTGATTAGGTGTAGCGATTGTAGCGATCTATATAATGACAGCAAAGAAAAATCAAGGAAGGAGAATTTTAATTAATTGTTGTTAAGGAAAATAGATCACGATCTCTTTTGTAGTACTGTTTCATATTTTTCTTTATTTTTAAAAATAATTTATTTTGTTATATTAGGTTGAAGCACAAGCTATGACAACTAGTAAATGGGAAGAATTAGGCCAAAATGATGATTCGAATTCTCAGGATACCAGTATGGATTCCAGGTAATACACAAGTATTATATATTTATATGCTTATTATTATTTATTATTCTTCATTATATAATAGTAGAAAATACATTCTAAATTATGATTTGTAATATTTCAAATAATAATTTGATATTTTAATAAAAGTTGATAGAATCTAATTATTAATTACAATGTTATTTAATTTGATAGTGGTAGAGATTATAATGAAGAAAGAAGAAGTCGATTACGTGAAATTGAAGTTAAAATAATGCAATATCAAGATGAATTGGAAAGTGGCAGAAGAACACTAAAATCTGGTATGACAATTCAAGGGCAGGTAGAACATTATAGAAAAAAACTTATAAGGAAGGTAAAATTTTTTGAATCTAACATTGTTTTAAATTACAATAAAATTGTATTATAAAATATTTTTTATTATAGAATTTTTATTATACATTGATCAAAATTTTTATTACAGAGTGAAAGAGAAATGAAAGATGTAAAAAGCGAAGAACGTGATGATGAACGACGAAGAGAAAAAAAGCGAAGCACAACTCCAGAATCTCCAAGTCATTATAGAGATCGAAGACGAAATTCAATAAGTCCATCATCTAAAAGTAACAGATATAGGTAAATATTTTTACAAACTGCATTTTTTCACTGATAATATGAAAAGATATATAAAAATATTTCAAATAAAAGTTTATTGATACTAAATAAAAATTATTTTGATATAAATAAGACTTTAAGAATATTAATTCTGTAATTCTGTCATAAACAAATTGATAATATTTTGTATTTTTTCTAAATAATACCATATTTTAAATTGCATGATTAACTATATCAGTTTTATTATTTAATCTTAAAATAAAGTAATATAATTGCATTCAAAGTACAGTTCGTAAATTATGCTTGTAATAAGCATAAAGATACGTATACAAATAAAAATAATTGTTTTAAGGAATCATTAAATATAAGTTCGTTTAATTGTTATATATAAGTTACATGTGACTAATATTTACTACTAGTTACATGTCACATTAAATAATTACAAATACTTTTCAAAGATAAAATGTCGTTATTTAAAACAATGTAAAATGGCTCCAATAAAGATGAAAAAAATGTCTTAAATTTTTGCTTTTAACATCGATATATTCTTGATTTAATACTAACATTAAAATTTTGGAACGGCTAATTTAAAGACTATTCTGTACATAAAAATGCAAAAGCAGTTAATAGATTCAACTATGCAATGTTGGTCCATAAATCTCAAACTTAAAAATTGCAGTATTGTTATAAGATATTTATTTATTAAATTTCAGATCACGTAGTAGATCACCACGTGGTAAACGTAGATCACGATCACCATATAAAAAGAGAGTACCAGTGACACCATCTCCACCACGTATTCGACGAACACCTTCACCTTCTTTTTCATCCAGAGTATCTCGTAGGTCGCCCACTAGCGAACGGAATGACAGAAAAAGAAGGGGTAGATCACCGTCATTATCACCACCACCTCCGCCACGTACTTCAAAACATAGAGCTAATAGTCCTCCTTCCCCATCATCTCGTAAATATAGACATAAGCATAAATATTAAGTTATTTTACATTATGTTTTCTATATTATAAGAAATACATGTCAATAGAATTACAAAACAAATAACATAAAAAATAATATTATTGTTTCATAAAATTAGTTAATGCAGTACTCATTGTGTATTTAATGGTATAAAATATTTTTATCTTTTTTAAATATTTTCCTCCCTTTAATTATTTTTGAGTGACTTCACTTTATATACATAATTGTTTATAAATTGTATATGACAAACGTGTGGATAAAAAATATAGAGATGGAATACTTAGTTATAATAAAAAAAAAGAATTTCTATTTATACATATTTTATTTCTATTAGTAGTATATAATTATATTATATGTATAAAAACACATGTACAGATTTAAAACTAAGAAGTCATTTTCTTATTCTCTTTTGTCACTTTATGATATGTACTTGAAAATAGAACTAATTAGGAAATTTTAATTACTTGAAAATCGGAGATTCTTTATATTAATTCGCCTATGGAATATATAATTTACATTCTTTTAATGATAAAATTTAAATAAAAATTTTATTAGATTATGTATAATTTTGTAATAAAAAAAGATGTCAAATAATTTTATATAGATTTAATTTCTATTATTCAAACGTAGTTTATAATCAGTAACAAACTGGTTAAATATAGGTACACTGAAAATTGTTAAGTCATAATGTCTAAATTTATGTCCTCTGTATAATAATACAAAAGTAAAATATAATTGTTTCAAACTTCTAAACGTTTAACAATGTGAAAAATGTATTCTAAAACAAATTTATATAACATCACAATAGATGGAAAATGAGAATTACTCTAATATGTTCAAACTATGTGAAAATACACTATGTGCCTAATTATGTACATAATAAAACGCATCTGTATGAGAGAAAAGGAAATATATAACTAAGCAATTTTATACACAAATATAATGATTCTTTTCCTGGATAATTTTTCGAATGACGTCAATGATGTCAATGAAATTTGACGGATTTTATGACAAAAGATTATTTGAAATATGAAATCTTAGTTTTGATGATTCATGAATTCAAAAGATGAAATGCAAAATTCATGTTATTAATTATAAGGCTAGATATGACATTAAATGGGATTTTGTGATTCAGGATTTAAAATGTCGATTTAGAAAAAATCAGAATGTTTCTTACGTTCTTTAAGAATTGTCATAGCAAATATAGGAATCATATTTAATTGAATCGTTGAAAGTGACAAAATCATAGCTGTAAAAAAATTTTTATTCATTAATTCTTAAAATGAGTCGTTACTATGCATATATGCTATTATTATTTTATTAAATAATTCTTCGTCAAAAATATAAAATTTTACAAAAGTAATATGTATTACCACATAAATTGTTATTCCTTTTTATTTTGAGAATTATGAATAATTATTTTATTCAATTTTTCAAAAATTAAATTTACTCAAATTTTATTATCGATAAAATGTTAAATTCCGCGTAATAGAATAATATAATTTCGAAGAGTTTTATTCAATGTTGCAACCGTAGTCAAGGATGGTATACAAAATCTTCAGTCGACTTGATGGAAAAGAATACTCAAACTTCTCAGCATGTCTTTTTATATTTTTGGTTATCATGATCAAAGGGAACGAGAAGGAGCAGACTGAATTTTGTTCTTATGACTAACTATTTGTAGACCACTTTTAAAAGGACTATTACTGTCTCAGTGTTAGCATTGACAATGAGCCAATATTGTCAGGCCGGGTTGGTCATCCAACAAAAGCAACGAAAAAATATAATTATTTATAATGTAATTATACAGATGGGGATCCATCTTATCGATTTCGTTAATTTTTAAATATATAAGAAATCGACATTTTAAACAATTTTTTTTCCTGTATATATAACTTCTGGTTTTAGTTTGCGAGATATTTATAAAACAATTTTTACTTTGATGCTACTTGCCACTTAGGTTTAGGTTAGATTTATTTACGAATGTAATTATGTTGCACATTCAGGCTGAGTTGCTTTTGAAGGAGAGGGAGCATGGACATTTGCTTTGAAAAAGAATCTCAACGTACCACAATGCGTCGAGTCAACAGAATTTCGGGTTTTTGTAATTTATTCAACTATATTTTGATAGATTAATGTTTATTTAGTAGTCTAGATTAGAATTTTTTTTATAAGTATTTACTATAATTGTTAAATTAAATATTATAACTTTATAATAACATAACAATTATTACAACAGCTATTACTACTTATTAAATTATTCTTATTACTATTGCCTTTCTATCGAAAGAAAAATCAATCTTTTTATTTCTGTCCTACGAAACAATGCACTATAATATGTTGGAAATTAGGAACAAAAATTATATTTTAGGTTTCAATTATTTATTTATTGAAATGTATTTTAATTTTTTTTTATATAAGGTGACTGAGTTTAATCTATAAATACAAATTATTCGTAAAATGTATATTATATAAAAAATAGTTCAAATAAGAAATGAATGATTTCGAGGACATCATAATCTGATGTAAATAGTTTTTTTGTAGAAATCAAATGAATTCCTTTATTTTTTTAAATAACATATAAAAAATATGTCGATCAATATATGCTAAAAAATTATTAATTTAAGAAATTAAGAAAAATTTATGGAATTAATTACTCTTTAAATCTCTTTTTCATCACTATTTTTTGAACTATCAGAGTAACAGAATACTTTTTTGAATAAAAATTGATATTAAGAGGATCATCGTTTGATTACAGCGACGTTGTTAAATGGATTCGCTTAGGACAGGATACTTCTATTTTTTTCATCTCTTGTATCGCTTCCCATATTTTTGTGTTCATTAGCAATTATCAACGAATACTTATCATAAAACCAATCAAGGTAGATTCTGGTAGAATCTTGATTACATTATAAACTCATAAGTAATTAAATTGAGATTTAAAATGTTAAATTTAGAACATTAAATTCGCAAAAATTGCTGTCAGTTAAACACAAAAATATGGGAAGCGATACAAAGAAGCAATGAAAAAGAATAAAGGTGACTTTTACTTACAATGTTGATTTGATCAAATAATGAACTCCTTAATATCAATACAATTTTTATTCAAATAATGTTTCTCCTACATTTATAATTTCAGTTGCTACGTATATAATGTTTTATTACAAATTTCGATTTATTTTATATATTATTATAACAGACTAATGTAATAATATGTACAGAATATTTGCGGTATTATTTATACCAATAAGCGTGTTTCTCGTAAAAGGTAAGATTTGCAAGAAAAGAAACTGGAAAAGGTTTTTATTGTTTTATTGTTTTTTATTGTTAACATATTGCCACACTCCAGTTTTTTATGTTTTTTATATTTACAATGTCTTTCAACTAAGGTGAATTTTAATTTTTTAAATAGAATGACATATTTTTTGATTTACAAATCGACGTAGCTCGACATTCTCTATTAAAAAGTATCTATGTATGTATCGAAAAATTATTAATTTAGGAGATATTTTAACTTTATTTTTATAAAATGTATGTATGAAGCACAAGGAAGTATGAACACAACCGCCTCTCTCGTCTTTTACGATGAATTTTACAGAATTTGGATTAAAATATTTCTTAAACTAATAGTTTCTTGACACAAATAGCATAACATAATTTTGTGAGAAATAAGCTGTATAAATACACTAAAAAATATATTCTATTTAAAAAAGTGAAGGTGATTTTCACATGATCTTTACGTGCTCGTTTACAAAAAAAAATATATATATATTAAAAAAATTATATATTCACATCAGATTATAATATTCCCATTTCTTATTTGAAATATTTTTTGTATAACAGATAATTTATAAGTAGTTTGCATTTATGGATTAAAATTTAATGAAATGATATTTAAAAAACTTCTTAGTTTTTCCTTCTTCTGACTCGTTTGAAAATGACAATGTCTTAATTAAATCGGATCATTCATATGTCTGGTATACTTTTATTGTATCAAAAAACTTCTTGAGACAAAGTTTCACTGTTTTAAAGATTCTATTGACCGGCGAAGAAAAATTTTTTTCAAGATCATATCTTTCACGAAATTTTAAGATCATCAACAATTTTTTAAACAGTACCGTACTTTTTTTTCAATATGCAGAGCATGCAAAAAAACAAATTTAACGATATTCAATGACCACTTTCTTCAGATCATTTCGAATCTCGAGATATTTCTGTTTAAAGATATCAATAATTTTCAAACTATTTCGAAATATTTAGCATGTACATACATATACATACGCAGCGAAACAGTCATATATTTGTTGGATGACCAACCCGAACAATATTGAATCAGTGCAAACACTGACAATGAGTTAGTAACAGTCCACATAAAAGTGAACTGTCAATAGTTAATCATAAGAGCAAGATTCAGTAGTTGGTCATCTATACTCTCTCCCACTTTCACTTGACGATGATAACCAAATACATATGTGGGATGGGCAAATTCTGGGAAAGGGCTCAGAACTTTCTCCAGTGCCCAACAATTGCAGATGTCCCAAGTGATGTACCATAAACTGTAGAGAAAGTTAGGCCTGGGACTTGGGATTGTTTATGGCTAGTTCTCCAAGCCTAACTAGAGGTGTGCGAGTATCCGAAATTTCGGGTTCGGGTCGGGCTTATACAAAGTCGGGAGGGCGATTTCGGATCGAGTTGGAAAAAGTTCAAGGCGGATAGGATCAGAGGTGGAATTTGAATAACATTTCGAATAAATTATTCGATATTTACGAATAACAATTTTATTCGAACAAAGCTTATTTGAACACACAATTATTCGAATTAGGCATTATTCGAATAAAATTTTATTCGTATAATATTTCGAATAAATTCTTCAAATAACATTTTATTCGAAATATTTACTGAAATAATGTAAAGAAAAAGAGTCAGGAGTCCTTTCTTCACAATTTTGGTTCATTTAATAAATTTGCCTTTAGTACAATTTTTTGTTCGAACATTTTGTTAATTAATTAATTTTGTTAATTGCTTTAGGCGAGTTTATTGTCGTTGCAAATGAAGACAAACGTTCTACTGGAGGAGAAGATGGCGAAGGAGTGTTATATTTCAAAAATATATTTTTAATTATGGTATATACGTTCAGAGATGTGTAATCATTTCTATTATCTGTAAAATATTGTAGTACAAAAATTTCTACGTTATCATTTGTTTGTAAATGTTGGTCGGTTGAAGTAGATTCTGCTTTATTAAATATTAAAAGCAAAGCAAATTTATTAAATAAACCAAAATTGAAAAAAAAGTACTCCTGACTCTTTTTCTTTACATTATTTCAGTGAATATTTTGAATAAAATTTTATTCAAAGAATTTATTCAAAACGGTGTTCGAATAAAATTTTATTCGAATAATGCCTAACTTTAATCCTATCTCTCTTAAACTTTTTCCAACTCGATCCGAAATCGTCGGACTACCCGAAATCGTCGGACTGCCCGAAATCTTTGGGCTACTCGATATCGTCGGGCTACCCGCCTTTGTGTAAGCCCGACCCGAACAGTCGGATACCCGCACATTCCTAGTATACAGTATTATACACAGTAGTAATTATTTAAAAAATTTATTACGGGTTCAATTTTGTACAATCTGTTTGGATTTGACGGTATTTTTGCATTATTGGAAAATGCAAAAATCGCAACATTTATAGGAATCTATTTCGTGTCATTATTTCCGAAAAGAAAGGCATTGCAATTAACGGACGTGTTGACTAATGATCGTTTTTTGCATTTAACCCACCAAAATATTTAATGCTAAAAATTCTTTCATTTCCAACACTGTAATACTGGTCCACTTTTCTCTTTTTTTTTTTTTTTCTTAACGTTTATATCTGCGGTGCATGTGAGCGTAATACCTGTTAGTTTCCGTTACAACCATATAAAATCATTTCCAATAAATGATCCAGTCTTCGACCGGACGCCGAAGAAGCAGGACGTCCAAATACTACCTGTGTTGTACCCATAATAAGCCACAGAAGTAAGCAGTTCATTATAATGCTAGTGTCAGATAAACCAAATTCTCATTACACGAATGGAAAATAGTGGAATTAAATTTAAGGGTATCAGTGTATCAGAGTGGCAATAGAACAGTGAACCTAAGTGAATTAAAGAAAATAAAGAACAAGAAAAACGATCAAAACCACCACCAACTTGAAAACAGCCAGCGGCCTGGCGAAGGCCGGGCCTAAAACTCAAACACAAAATCCAGAGTTTACATTAAAAACACCTAAAATACTACTTAAGCTAACAAAAGAAAAATTAAAAATGTCAGAAAATGAAGAAACTATCGACTATGACGACTACGAGACGGACACCTCATACATGCAAACAGACGCAAACAACAAAGCTAAGGACCGATGGAAAATACAAAAGCAAGCTAAAAAAAGAAAAATAACTCTAAATGCCAAAAACGTAACTACAGCCCTAACTCTAAAACTAATTAAAATACACCTGAAGAAAAACTGACGTGGAGAAATACCAATAATGAATAAATTCCAGGCACTCGAAAACCTAACAGAAGAAAAAGGAACGATCACCACCTCACAACCCAAAACCACCTCCCATATACATCGAAACTCCTAATATCAATCCACTAATAGAAAAACTAAACGAAATAGTAGGCCCTACAGAATACACTCTGAAGCAATTGAAAGACAAATAAGTCAAACTACAAGTACAAACCCCCAACGCCTATAGAACCATGATACGAACGCTAAAAGAGAAGAATGCAGAATATTATACATTCCAACCAAAAACGGAAAGTTTAAATTCGTGACAAAAGGATTACACCCAAAGCTAAATATAGAATACATTAAAACAAACAAGAGAAAGGACACAAGGCAAGCAATATCATTAATCTCACAAAAAAAGGTACGACAATCCCACTCCCAATGTTCCTGGTAGAAATAGAACAAACCAATAATAATAAAAACACATACAACACATCAATCGTATACAATAAGTCAACATAGAACCGCCAAGAACTAACAGAGAAATACTGCGCTAGATGCCAGAGATATGGACATACTAAGAACTATTGCAATAAACAAGCAAGATGTGTCAAATGTGCAGGAACCCATCCTACCGAAAACTACTCACTGGGCAAAAGAATAGACAATGTCTGTGCTAACTGTGGAAACAACCAGCAAATTATAAAGGCTGCATGGTAAGAAAAGAGCTGCAAAAAAAATTATTTCCCCCAATAAGAGACAAAGGAATACAAAAATTAGCACCATCACAAATATCAATCAAAAATATAGGAACTATGCAGAACAACAGACACGATACTAACGAACACGAGAGCAAACAGCCAATTCAGATGCAGACTGGAAAAACTTGAAACACTAGTAGAAAACGTAACACAACAAATGACTGTAATGCTAAACTTACTATCGAAACTAATCACGCTACAGGAACAAAACCAAGCAAAAAATTAAATTAATGCAATGGAACAGTAACTAGAGAATCGGATACCCGAACTACAACTACTCCTAAAACAGCTTGAGATAGACATTATAGCAATCTCAAAAACACACGAAACGAATAAAACACACTTAAAAATACCATACTACACCTATTACAGTATACCACACTCCAGTGGCAAAGCACGCGGCGGATCGGAATTTACATAAAAAATGATATCAAACATGCACAAACAAGCTCATACCAAACTGACAAAATACAAGTAACAACAGTCAACATTACACCACATAACCGAGATGTCAATATCTCAGCAATATACTGCCCACCAAAACACGCAATATTGTCAGAAGAATTCAACAAATTCTTTAAGACCTATAAAACAAAATTTATAGGGAACCTGAATGCAAAGCACAACTATTGGGGTTCCAGAACAAACAACCCTAAGGGAAAAAACCTCTACCAGTGCATAAAAATTAACAACCTAAAAAACTACGCACCAGGGAGACCAACCTATTGGCCATCAGACCCAAACAAAACACCGGATATCCTAGACATAGCAGTCACGAATATAAATTTGAACATGAAAACTTTAAGTTGAGACCACACATCCACAATTTATACGATCGACCAAAAAGTGACAAAAGACAAAAAAACAAAATTGACAAACGCCACTACGGACTGGATAGCATACGCAGAATACATTAATAAAAATCTGAACTGCAATATACCTCTAAAAAATGCACTAGACATAGAGAAGGCAGCTGAAACACTAACAAGGACACTCGAAGCGGCAGCATTCCACTCCACGAAGTACGAGGCGCAAACTCCCAAGCGTACGGAAATCTCGACACACATACTAGAACTAATCAAAACCAGGAAAAGGGCAAGGAAACAATGGCAAAACACAAGATGGCTCCAATTCAAGACCATGATAAACTTACAAACAAAATTAAACGATAAATTTACAAAACAAATAACAACGAATTCACAAACTTCATCATGAATCTAGACAATACAAACTATTCCTTATAGAAAAGTACAAAAAAACTCAAAAGACCACTCACCCAAACTCCCCCTATACAAAACCGGACGGAAACTGGACCACAACGATAGAGGACCAAGCCGAAACTATGGCAGAGTACTTGAGCGAAACATTTACGAACCCCACATACCCCCAAACAATAGCAAGAATGAAACACTAAAATACAAAGCAATAAGGAAAGAGGAAATCTTCGCAATAATTATAAAACTAAAAAATAATAAAACTCCTAAAAATAAAAGGATATGACTTAATAACAGCAAAAGTGCTCAAAAAAATCCCGGCCAAAGCGATAAGATTCCTAACAATCCTAATAAATGGGATATACAACTGGGATAGGCAACTTCCCCCAGATCTGGAAGTGTGCAGACATCATCCTCTACAAAAACCAGGCAAAAATCTCAAATTCCCATCATCCTATAGACCTATATTTCTTCTTCTTATGATTTCCAGAGTAATAGAAAAAACCATCTATAAAAAACTAATAGAGGAAATCACCAACAAAAACTTGATCCCTGATCACCAATTCGGATTTAGACAAAACTACAACACAATAGAACAGATACACCGGATGATAAACAGCCTAATCCGTGCCATGGAAGAAAAAAAATATTGTACAGCAGCATTCCTAGACATAGAAAAGCGTTCGACAAAGTATGGCCCGAAGGTCTGCTTCAAAAACTTTAAGAAATAGTATCAAAAGACCTATATCCAATACTAGAATCATACATAACAAATAGATACTTCTACGTTAGAATCAAAAATGAAAAATCATCACTCAAAAAGATACACGCTGGAGTGCCTTAAGGCAGTGTGCTAGGACCCATCTTGTATGCTCTGTTCACCGCGGACCTACCCGCAGCAACAGAAACAAAAATATACACTTTTGCTGATGACACGGCAATACTATCTACGCAAAAATAGCATCAGAAAAGCAACCAAAACCTTACAAAATCACTTAAACGAAATAGAAAAATAGACAAAGAACAACAAAATCAAAATTAACACAACCAAATGTGTACGTATCACATTCACACTCAGCAAAGGGCCAATTTCAAAAATCAAATTCAACAACCATGAACTACCTCAAGCACTTTCCGTCAAATACCTCGGCTTACATCTAGACAATAAACTGAACTGGAGAAAGCACATCCAAGAAAAGATCAAACAAATAAAAACAATTAGAAAATCCATACTGGCTAACATCAAGAAACTCTAAGCTAAGCGTAAAAAATAAGCTACTAATCTACAAAATTATAACCTAACCCAAACCTAACCCAAACCTATTTGGACATATGGGCTACAAATCTGGGGCATGGCAGCCAAGTCGAACATAAAAAAGATGAAAAACCTACAATCCAGCATCCTACGTACAATACTAGACGCTCAATGATATGTGAGAAACGATGACATTAGAAAAACCCTAGAAATACCAACCATCAAAGAGGAAATACTAAAGCGCGCAAGGACACATCAACACAAAATCAAAAATCACAGAAACCCCTGGCAAAAGACTGTTACTCCTTACTACCGAGAAGACTGAAAAAGAAACACCCGCTAGACCTTACTAACTAACAAATGGAATACAGCCAAACATGTATAAAACGAAACTAATTCCATAAAAAAAACTAGTGATTGCTAATAACGCAATCCACACGATCTCAAACAATAATAATATAAAAAATGAAAATAATTGGAACCTAACCATTTAGACTCATACACACGGAACAAATAAAAAAAAAATAAAAAAAAATAAATGATCCAACAACTTCACTTGCAATACAACATACTTTGAGAATCATTTCGAAATACTTTGACACCTGGATTACCAATAAACACTTCTAAGTTTCTTTTTGGATCATTTTTTATCCACTCAATGTTTGATTCTTCATCACTATAACTACATTCGCTGTCATAAATTATCTACATTATATTTCTTCGTCTATATTGTATTAATATGTATACATACGTATATATTGCATCACTATCCGCATCATTATCATTAAAAAAACCACCGGATTTACTTTCGACCTTGGAAATTTCATCAGCATATATTTCTTTATTTTCCATAATAATGGTAAATTATTTTCAATGTATAAGTATGAAAGCACTAAAATATTAGAATGCAAGTATATATACAATACTAATCGTAACAAAGTAATGAGCACTTGAAATTTTTACCAACTACGTAAAAGAATAAAAAAATTGCAGTCAATATTGGACAATTATCTCAATTACAAAAAAAAAAAAAAACAAATTCTTACATAACTATTTTCAAGCAAACTATAACAAGACATGATATGTTAACATTGCATCATTTAGAAACAGAATTTTCAAAGACGGAAATTCACATCAGCAGCAACCACGATCAGTACTTGCAAAGACATAAATTTACGGCAGCGGTAACCAGGAATAGAATTTGAAAAGACATGAATTAACGTCAGCGGCAGCCAGGAATAGAATTTGAAAAGATGTGAATTCACGTTAGCGGTCGTGTTAAGTTTCATTTAACAAATCTTGGCTTGTGGCGAATACAAAATTATAGTCAAACACTCCCATCCGCTAAAGATTAAGTTCATCTTATTTACGTAATGTTGACGGTTTGTTTTAACATTTGAATATAGTCCGCTTTTATTATTGTTTATATTAACTGCATCTGTTTGTATTTTCGCCTATTTCGTTTACGTTTGTAATGCAATGTTTCAGTTTACTGATTACTCTAATAAATTATGGCTTTCATAATAAATAGACTGATAGGATATGGCAGAGTCAATCACTAAATATGTAATCAAATGGTAAAATTAAGTGACACACGGAACCAAAACTTTGGGTGACTGTGAATTATCTCACGTCCAAAACGACAAAATTGCTTATGAGATTGTCAGTAAACATGCCGTGCAGTGCGTCAGCAAACGCGTTCGCAGTATTAAATGATTAAAAAACTTTTTCAAAAAAACGATTAGGTTAGAAAATGGTTCTTTGAACAAGTTTGATTTTCGTAATGAGTAGAATACAATGTAAATAAAAAAAAATGTTGACCTTAAAATTCAAGATCAAGGTCAATTTTGCGGCAGATATATTTACTTACATTTTTTATCAAATCGGAAATGTAGAATTCATCTATGATAATAAAGATCAAACATCAGTGTTTCCGAAGGACAAAGAATGTACGATTACACCTTACGCCAGATATGTATGCCGATCAGATCATCGTGAAGATTTCTAATCGGCATAAATTCAACACAATTCCGCCTTTTCTCCAAAAGGAGTGATGTATGTATAAAAAACTTCCTTTATATAAAAAAGAAAGAAACAAAAAAATGTTTGGGTTTGCATTGAATAGCAACCCAGGCAGGGTTCGCAGAGTCATTTAGTCACATTGTGCGCTAAAATAGGTAAGAATAGGATCTTACTCAGGATGTATTCAAAAACAGTTTTCGCATTTCTCTCAGAATGTGCCCACATTCAACGACGAAAAAAATTTTACGAAAATATAGTATTTATGAATATGTTTATGAATATGTATATGAATATGTCTCGTTATCAGCTATAAGAATATGCAATAAAAAATGTAGGGTTCCATTAAAAAATTTTAACACAACCTTTACAGTACACTCTAACATTATTTCAAGGTTAAACTATTATCATCATAATATATCTTTTTCTATATTACACAACTTTTATTTTTTCATATTTCTGATATTTACAGAAATAATCACTTAAAATAAACATATTGTAGAAAGTATTGTCATGAACATTATCATCATGAATCCAATATAATCGTACCAATCTAAACTATGTATGTTTGATGAGTATGTATAAATGTATTTTTCCTCTTTTATGAAAAAAAAATTAAATTTTAGTATTTTATGACTAAAAATTAAACTGAATGCACATATATTTTGAAATAACGCCAGTGGCTGATCGGGTTAAAATTGTACAGGCAGTGAAAAGAAGAGGGAAGGGATCTCGAATATAAATTTTAGTATTTAACTTCGAATATTTATTAATTTTTGAGATATTATACATTGACTTTTGTCTCTATTTGTGGATTGTTTGATTGTTTCTATAAAAATAAAATCGAACCCAATCTAAGCTAGAATTTTTTTTACTTCATTAACTCTTCTACAAAATTATTTTAAGTTCTTTAAAACTATTTCAGGCAAAAGTTTTATACCGTTATTAATAATTTTTTCAGAATATAACAATGCGTTGGTAATTAATTATGAACGATTTTAAATAAGAGTAGCAATTTTACAGATATATGAAAGTTTATTTAGATTAAATTATTTAAAATGAATATAAATAACTTGAAAACTCTCTATCAGTGCAAATTTGTTATTTTATTTGTTTTGGAATGATATAAACATAATAATATCTTTCAAGTTCTTATATTTATTTTTATTATAAATCATTTAAACTTCAAGCAATATCAAGGAGTTTACATGAAGTTTAAATGATGAACATTCACTTTGAAGTTCTTTGAACCATTCTTTAACTTAAAAGAAACAATAGCAAAAAAAGGTTATTAGGCAATTATTTCCAGTCTTATTTTTGTATGTAATATTTTTATAATTAGATTTTCTGCGAATATCTTTTATTGACATGCCATTTAAAATTAGATTACTTGAATAATAAATTAATAACTAACTAATCTGAGTAAAACTCGAGGATACTGTATTTTTTTCTAAAAGAAAAGAATTTTTTTCACTTTCTTTACTTCTTTTATTGAATATATACATTATGTTAATTTTTATTAATAACTATATAAAATTTATTTAGAACTCTTCTTTTTAATATTAATGGCTTCCAAAATAACAAAGGTAAAACTTCACAAGATAATTTTATTCTTTAAATTTAAGTTAACATAATTAAATGAGTGTGTAACCATTATTTGCATCTGCTTTAAAAACCTAGAAAATTTCATCAATGTCGACATTGAATATGAATATTATTTATCAGTAAAATGTGTAAATATTATATATTATATTTATGCATATTATATAAAGCGAAACTTTATATGATTAACTGCCTTTTTAAAATATACATTTTCTTTACATAAATTTATAATAAATTATTCATTTAAGATCCTCCATGCTCATTTAATTTATTATTATCTATCATATATTACTATTTTTACATATAATTTATTAAATATGATAACTTGATTATATAAAAATAAATTTTAAAATTGTTTTTTACACTAAGTATACATAAAATCAAATTACTAAACTGTTAGTTTTTATTTTCTCTGTATGCTCACTATTTTTTTCATTATTTTCATCATTTTATAAAGTTTATAATTTTCCATATTTAGCTTCAAGTTTCGCAATCAATTCAGAATCGTCAAAATTTTCAATTTCTTCGTCTGTTTGCTCTTCTCCTTTCAACATTTTTTGTACAATTTCCATTTCATTTTTTTGTTTTATTTTATTACTGTTATTTCCATTTTTGTTATTTTTTTTATCCCATCTTTTGTTTTTGTTCTCTTCTTTTCCATCTTCTATTCCTAATATTTCCGTCTTTTTTTCTTTATCATCTTGTTTTTGTCTATTTTTTACTTTCTCTTCCTCTTCTTCTTCTTCCTCTTGCTCTTCCCCTTCCTCTTCTTCCTCCCATCCTTCCTCTTCTCCTCCATTCTCCTGTTCCTCCCCCTCCCCCTCCTCCTCCTCCTCCTCCCCCTCCCCCTCTTCTTCTTCTTGTACTTCTTTTTCCTCTTCCCTTTTCTCTTTTTCTTCGATTTCATCATTCTTCTGTACATCAACCTGTTCTTCTATTTCTATATCTTCTTCTTCTTTCTTATATTTTTTTGTTTCTACTTTATTTCCAATTGTATCTTGCACTTCTTTTTCATATTTCCCTATTTTAAAAATTGTTTGGTTTTTTAATATTATCTTTTCTTCTTTTCTCAGAAGAAATTAACTTAAATTGATTTTAAACAAAGAACTTCTAAACACCAAAAAAAGTACATGATTAATCATAGAATTTACAAATAAAGTATGATCATAAAATTTTTTAGTGTTTACTTGAAAGTACTTATAGTAACAATTTCTTCATTACTTTTAAACATTTATATGATTCTTTAAAATAGAGTAATATTTCTGCGATCAATTCATAGAATTAATGTATTTTTTATATAAATGTCATAGTAAATTATATTAAAATATAAAAATGTGCAAGTCAAATACCAAATTTAAATTTAGTAGATGAAATAATATTATTAATAAATAAAAAGTATAATCTTCAGAAACTAAATCAGAAGTTTAAGTCTAAATGCAATAAATATAAAATTTGTAAAGCATATGTTACAAAATTTACCATTATTCCATCGTTTCACAAGGACAAAATGTGCAGTGACAATAAGTGCCACACCAACTCCAAACTTCATTGCCACTGTAATCATCAGATGTTATTTTTCATTGAAACTTAAAAAATATAATAAAAAATAAAAGAAGATTCTAAAATTATTAAAACTTATTGTCTATATTTACTTTATATTACCAAAATATGAGAGCATGGAGGATCATTTCACAATATGAAAGGATTGTAATATAAAATTCAATTTTAGTATTTAGTGACATTTCACTCACCACCAGCAGATTCTTCTTCTATTTCTTCTATTTCTGGCTTTACATCTACATCATTAACATATTCTTCTGATTCTATGCTTTCTACCTAATATAAAAAAGATAGTATAATAATGTGTCATTGTTCAAAAAATTGTACAATTATTTATATAAAAGTGTAAAGTATATTTTTTGATTTTCTGTAATAACAAAAAAAATTAATATATAATTTTTCTAAGAAATAAATTTTATATTTTACAATTGTTACAAAATTTTCTTCCATTTGCTATTAAATAATGAAAAGTTATCTAGTTTTCTATTTTATATTTAAGAAAATAAAAATTAGAAAGATTCAATAATTTTTCAAATTACAACAAATACAACATTTTTATATTTAATTGTTTAAAATTTATCTAATTTTTTAATATAAGAGAATATATAACAAATGGTTTTCTATAATTATTATTACTTTGACAGTAATGTCTAATCATATTGATTTTACCTCTTCTAAAGGTTTTATATTATCATCACTAATTTCCTTAACACCAGAAATGTCTAAATATTCTCCAAATATATCTTCGTTTCTTGGCATTTCTAATATTCTATCAAATTGAGTATCTACTTCATTTAAAACACTTTTTTCATCTGAATCTTTTTCTGTAATACCATATATTTCTTCTAATACATTAGTCTCATCAAATGTTGAATCATTATCTTCCAATGTAATTTGCTTCCTACTTTCATATTCATTCTCGTTGCTTAATTCTGTATTGGTATTGTATGTTAAATTTAAAATTTATAAAAATATTCTAAAAATACCTTGGTATTAATTAGTGTATGTTAATGTTTTGTATCATAATACCTTCTTCATCTTCTAAAATATCGCTTTGTTCTTCATTTGATTCATTTTCAATTGTTTCTTTATCTTCTTCCGCATATTCATTCAATGTTTCATCTTCTTGAATTTCTTTTTCATTAAAAGCTTCACTTTCTGTTGTTTCTATTTTTTCATTGTCTTCATCATAGTTCCTTTCATCTTCTACTTGTTCAATGTTTTCATTTTCATTATCGTACGATTCTTCATTAGATAAAGACAAGGAATCATCTACCCACCCATCAAAGATAAAAGCCCAGCGAGAGGATTCTAATGGTGTACTAACTTATAACATGAAATTACATAGTGTTGACACAATATATTAAATATAATGGTATTTACACTAAAAATATAGATAAAATTTACTTACTCTCTGTAGTGCCTCTATGTTCGATAATAACTACACCAATTAAACCAACAAGCATTGTCAAGACAGCAAAAAATATGATTCGGGCACACCAATGTCCACCTGTAGTACTTTCTTTATAAATATGTATAGTTACGTTGTCTGTTAAATTTTCACTAACATTTCCCACTACAGGTGATGGTGTAACATTATCTTCTTCATCTAAATATAGTATGATATATTAAATAATTACATGACAATTACTAATAAAATGATTATTATAATACAATATAAAAGTTATTTAAAAAAATTGCATACTATACATGCATAATAAACATATATATGTGTAACAACGTGCTATGCGTATATATGTAGATTTTTATGTTAATTAAACATTTTTATGTGAACTACAGTTGAAAAATAATCGAAAAACTCTTTATTTTTTCCTTATGTTTTTAAAATTACTTTTAGATATCGGAAAAAATAATGCTTTTCTTTATTTTCATTTCCTTTATTTAAAACTTATAATATTAAAAAAATTTCATTTACTTTTTTATTCACTTATTTTATTTCTATTCAGTATATATCATTTTACAAAGTTAATAATATTAACAATAATACAATATCAATACCAATAATAATCATTATTATTATTTTTTATGATATTTTTTTACTTATCAAATATTATTTTCTAATAAATATATCATTATTAAAATAATATTATTTTCTCTAAGTTTTGTAATAAATATAAAAGAAATAGCAATTTAACAGTCAATTCTAAAATGATATATAAACTTTAAAATACTGTCATTTTTTGTAATTCATTACAAACTATTTTTTTACAATATTCCTTTACATATATTGTTTATTAATGAAATGTACTTTTATTTCAACATATGCAATGAATGTAAATATTATGTCAAGTATTTACAATAATTCTTTAATTACTTTAATTTTACTTTGAATTTTAACTATTAATTAAATTAAGGCTATTAAATTACATATTCATTATAAATAGCAGTGGATTTTAAAAACACGTGAAATATATAAATAAATTGACGAAAAATGTTTTTAGACTGGATAATATAGGAAAATCTATTTTTGAAAGCCAAAAGCTAGGCTGATCAAACTTCTAAGACCCTGTATTTTCTAATTTCAGTAACATTGCCAAATATGCTTCAAAATATCTGAAATTTTGCATACAATCTAACATTATTGTAAGATACACTACAATGTAATTTAAAATATAAATTCAAAATCAAATTACTTTTTATTGATTAACATAAAGGAACATAAATTTAACTCGAAAATTTGTAATGATTTCGTATTTTCAAATAAAAATAAGCGATATCCATGTATAAAACTACATACAGACGCGAAGAAACACACACAATACGCACGTGAATGTTCATATATGTGTATATATGTACACGTATATGCTACAATTTAAACAGAAAATGGGCTTTTTCATAAATCCTTTTCGTAAAGTTTCATCAATCTGTACAATGGTAAATGAATTGTATAGTAATATATAAAAATCAAAATCAATTTATAATATCCAAATGATTTTTTTAACTATATTTTAGCATACTCATGTTAAAATTATACAATTCACGAAATATTTTATAAAAATATACGAATTATAATTCATAATTATTTAACAATTGTGTAGTAATTGTGTAATATATGAAGTATATTATGAAATGTGATATACATACATATATAGATATAGATCGTATATATACTTAATATGTATATATACGCATGCATTATATAATATTTCAGTATTAAAATTTGTAAAATCAAGTATTAACAAATAGTTTAATAAACATTATATTTATCGTTTGACATTATTTTGTTGTTATTCTTTCGAATGTAAAACAAAATATAATTCTTTAAATAAACGCAGTTTATTTTAGAAAATGAACTAAAGATTAGTTCGATATTTATATTTTTAAGTATCTCCTATAATAATTCTAAGAATCAATGAAAACATTGTTTCTTGATATTAATAAATACAAATGTTGAAATTATAATAATTCTCTCACACTTTCAGTAGCCTATTTTTTTTACCCTTTTTACGTTTTTTCTCTTTCCGTTTTCTCGCCTGAATATCCCCAGACATCTTCTGCCAGCAGATATACCCGTACTCTTTAGAATAAAACAAACGAAGGAAAATTAAATTTTTAAAAAGTCGAACACACGGAACCACGTCTATAATTTGATTTGTAATGACTTCAACAAGTGTTGACATAATACGAAAATCCCTAGTTACCTGAACATTCCTTCGATGTTAGTTCTCAGTACTTTCCAAACCTTTTTGTATGTTTAAAATTTGCGAGAAAAATGTGTATCATGAAATATACGTGAAAATAAAAGCTCAAAATTAGAAAGAACAAATTGTTTTATAAATATATAATGTATTTACAACATTAATTATAATTTAAGATGTAAATATCGAAAACGAATAATTTTAATATTCCTAGTAAAAAATAATATAATTTACAAATTACTAGCAAAGAGTAATTAATTTGTATAATAATAATTTCTTATCAAATGTATATAATTTATTATCAATTAGAAACATATATTCTAACAAAGAATATTATTGTATCAAATTGTAGAAGTATATTTAATTAAAGGGGGAAAAAGATTTAAATCAATATAACCATTATAAATATTGTATTATTTTATTTAGTTATAAAATCACAAATTTATATTCATTAACAGAACGTATCATTAATTTATACAATAACATATCATTAAGACATATGCAATATTTATTCATTGTATTATCTAATGTATTTGACAATATATCATGAAATATAGCAAAAAAGAAAGATAAAAATTCAGTGTATTTACAATATATTAATAAAAACTTAAGACAAATAAAATTTTTCATTTATGTGGAGTTAATGCATGTATATTATAAAAGAGATGCAGAATAAATATTTCTATACATTATTTTAGTAAATTTATATTTTATATATATAATCTTAATAAAATATAATTAGTGGATTTGTGATCCTTTATATATTTTTTTATATTTCAAAAAATTTTGCTTTGAAAGGTATAAATTTAGCAATATTTATTACTAAATTTACTTCAAAGATTTGAAAATCTATTATATATTGCTAAATTTGGAGACATTGTGTGTGTGTATGTGTGTATGTATGTATAATATTAATGTATTAATACTTAATTTTTAGTTTAACTTCATTTCAACCTTAAGTCAAAGAATAATAATAACAATCTTAACGCAAAGAAATAATACAAAATTACAAACACAATTCAGTTTACAAAAACTTTAAGAATTAAAAAATATTCCAAATATATATAAAACACAGTGTAATCAGAATATATTATAAATATAATACATACATATAATACACTATTTTATTAGCTACATATTTTCAGGAAATATTAATATGGTTTACATTTTACATTATAGGTATAAGATCAATAATTCATGTGATATAAACAGGTTACTGTTTATTAATCATCCTAATATGTTACATAACAATCTCTTTCTCTTTTTTTTTCAATTATCTGGTTACTTTTCTGTAAAAAAAAGTTCATTGTATTTATTAAATTTTTATCATGTTAAAAACAATTTGAAGTTATTTGACAAAACTCGAGACTGTTAATATAAAAATTTTATTTATCATATAATTTTATAAAATAGTTAATAATTAATATTGAATGTATATTCTTTGAAAAAAGATTGTATATTTATTGAGATATGCAGTATATTAGTAAAATATAATTTGAAAAAGACCAAAAGATTTGTAACAAGATGCTGATTACAAGTTTTGTACTCTTAAATAAAATTATGTAAAATTATATCACAATTATATATATTTTCTAGTAATAAATAAAGACATAATGAATAAACAACATTTAACAAATTGAACAAAATATAAATAAAATTTTACTAAAAGAGCAGTCTTATTTATATTCATAACATTTTATAACTATAATATTAACCTTTTGTTAAATGTTTCAAATATTAAAAATTTAATTTTAAATTATGAAAATATAATAATAACTATTTACAAATCTTATGCATAAACTTTTAAAATAAATAAATAAAATAAATGTAAAATTTATTTTATTCATTCATTTAAAACAAATACAAGATATTCTGAAAGAAAATGGAATAACTTTATTATAATTGAATAACCAATATGTTAATTTCTTATAGTCACACATACTACAAGTTTTGGTTCCTTTTGGAGTAAACTTACTCTATATGTTATGTATGATACAAATCTAGATTTTACATTCGTGTTATTTATATTGAATATAATTCTGCTCTAGAAATTCTACTAAAACTGTTTAAATCAATTTCAGTGGATTTTTTTTAATGATTATATGAAACTTAAGTTTTAAACAGTATAATTTATATATAATGCAACTAACAAATATGTCAAATATAAAAGTTATGTACATTATAATGTTGAATAAAATTTATATAGGAAGAAAGATGGCACATGGGACATTTGTTTTAGAATTTGGAGTATAAAAATGAAAGTATGCGTACGCAATATCTCTAAAATTTTTTTTAAAGAAATTGATAATAAATAAAAGTCAATAACGAATAAATATGTTAGTAAAATTATATATTTCTGGAAGAAATGTATGTCTATTTTATTACTTTCAATTTAAAGACATTTTTTATGAGAATAAATGCAGCGAAAGATATATATCTGTTTTATAAATCATACACATTAAAAAAAAAAGAAAAAAAGAATAAATTAAATGAAAATCTTATAAAGTTTAACAAAATATGTTAATATAATTATATATAACATATATAATTTATAATTTTATACATATTTTTCTTCTATTAAATTACATAAGATACAAAAACGAATTTAGAAACTACTATTAAAATAATATTTATAATACCACTATGTACAGATTAACTTGTATTAATTTTACATTTGATACTATATTGTATTATTTGATTTCAGTGTATAAAATTTTTCTAACATTCAGAACATATATTTTGCTTTTTACAAGCACCTATAAATTACAATTATACACATATTAATTATTAAAAGCACAACATAAAATAAAAGTTTTATAAAATTACAATTTTATAAAAATATAAACAAACTAATAATTCAATTAAAAATATGTACATATATAAATATCTTGAAGAATATTATTATAATATAATATTTTCTTAATAATGAGAGTGCTAATTTAATCTATTAACAATATAGTTCACTATTTTATTTATAGATACATATTTCTAATTTTTTTTAGTAATGAAATATAAATAAATAAATAATAATTTATTTAAAATGTTATATTTTATAGTGCATAGTTATTAAAATATTTTAACCACTTTTTGAAATATTGCTCATATGCATATTTCTATTAATAACGGAGCTATTATAGAATTTATGTAATTTAATAAAAATATACACATAAATAAAAAAATCGTCATTGAAGAAAAATCAACATCATATAAGATAAAATCCTACAGTATATTTAGTTTAAGTGTTTTTAAAATATTCAAATATACCAAAAAAGTAAATTGTTTACATAAAAAATATTTTAATTAAATATGATAATAAGTTTTTGCATAAAAAATATTGAAATTAAAATATATAGAATGAGTCATTTTAAGTTAAAACTATAAATAGTTTAGTTATCCAATTTAATTTTGGTATAAAAATATATTAATAAGAATTTGTTAATTTTTTCTTTAAGATTTCATGATTCAACACTTACTGAAATTACTTTTGTAATGTAATTTTTTTAAAGATTTAAAAAAAAATTTTTTTTAAAACAATACATGTTTCTTATTGCAATCATTATAATTCACCAAAATAGAAATACAATCCTATAATTCGTTCCATTTTCAAATTTTCCTTTGAAATGTTGTTGTAAAAAAGATGTAAAAAAACTATATTTTTATTTCATATTTTATATGTTAAACTTATATAACTTATATTAAAATTTAATTAATTATCATCTTTTATTGAACGAAAATTTATTTATATTTAATATTCTAATATTAAAAATACAAATACTCATGAATTATATATTTGATACGAAACAAACACTACATAAGAAATTTTTTTTTCAAGAAAGAAATATTAGATGGATTTTTTATTAATAAAAAAAGATAAAACATACATGCTTATAATTTTTCTTGTATTTTATATATACACATGAATATTTTATAATAATCTAATATGTAAATTGTCTAATTTGTCCAATTTTAAGTGCATTCATTTAATGCTTAAAATGCATATTAATAAATGACAATAATATTCTTTAACTTATATTAATAAAACGTCTTTTCTATTTTATATAATAAATAACTTTTAAACCAATTGTAAAAATCCAGTATTTAATTAAAAATTTTTTTTTAATTAGCATTAGATGATCACTTAATGACAGTAATTTTAATTAGCATTAGATGATCATATTGTTGTCATCAACAATTCACCTGTTATAAATTTATGATGTAATGTAATTTAATATGTTAAAGTGATGACACATACAATAAGTTAAAAAAGTAAATTAACATAATCCTTAATATTTTTTTATATAAAGAAATAGTAAATAAATTATTCATTTAATTCATTTAAATAAATGAAAATTTGATAGTTATGAAAATAAAAGGGAAACATCAGTTAATTTAAAGAAGATTTAAAGAAGAAAAATAAGTAATGGAAACAATTTGGAAATAAAATTAATTATTTATAGAATGTTTAATTTATAATGTTATTAAAAAATTGTTAAAAAATTTATAAATTTAACGTCAAATTCATTACAAATAATATCAAAGGCATACAAAATGAAATTACATTTTTCATAATTAATAAATCAAATAATTATGCATTTTAATTATAAATCACGTTAATTAGTAGTTTTTTAATTGTAAACTTTTTGTTTGTCTTTCATAATTTCCTTAAATTTACTCAGAATGCACTAAATTTTTATATTAAAAACATAAAAACATATACTTCCTATTGATATCAGTTCCGTATTTGAAAAAAAAAAGAAAATTTATTACCTAATATACCTAATATAGTGTAATATAAAATTAAACAATTTATAAATACAATAAGCAATACAATAAAACAATTTATTAGGCTGTTAAAGAAAAATCGTTTAAGATGATTCTAGAAATCGTGTCATATAGCTTAATAAGAGACATCATTTAAGTGACAGTTGCTGATTTTTAATAAAATTTGTAATACTATTGCACAAATAAAAGAATATATATATAACAAACAAGCAAGAAATAGAACTATAAGTATAGAATAAAAATGGAATTATACTATAAATTTATAGTCTATTATAATATAGATTTTTGTCTTTTTCTTTTTTAAAATTCAAAGTTCAATGTTACTAGAAAAATCCATTTAATGATTAATATTATTGAAAGACCAATTCAAGTACATATATATTATCAAAATATTTGGATGATGAATAAAAATCTCAAATTAGATACAAAGCCGATATTACACACATAATACAAATTTCTCTTGCAATAGGGATTGCAAATAAAATTTTAGGATTTTATAAACACAAAATGAACGAATAAAATGAACTAGAAAAAAATTGTAAACAATTATGATTTTAAATCTTTAAATTATCTTTTTAATGATTTTACATCATTCAGGTACAAAAGCTTTCTATACTTGTTACCATGGATATTCTCTATTAATTATCCTTCATTATATGGAGTATAATTCAAATCATTATGTGATTGTTTTACATATCATAAAACTTTGAAACATATGAAAATATAAGATATGATCATATGCAAATTATGAACTTGGTTATGAATAATTCTAATCTTTATTTAATTTTAATTCCGTTTGTAATTTAAATTTATAAATTTCTGCAGAAATAAATTCGTAATTTAGAAAAGAAAAAACAATAAATAAAATGATTTAAAAATCTGTTTTTAAATGTTCCATTTTTCTATTAAAAAAAATCATTTTAAATTGTTTTTCTATATTTTAAAGAATTTAAAATACTTAGAAAAATGTTTTCATTTTGATTACATAGCTATATTTCCATTCTTTGTACATAAACAATAAAAAATAGAATGTCTATTAAGTATTTAAAGAAATATTTCTATTTTTTTAAAAGAATTACAGTTGGATGACTATCTTTATCAGTAATCAACTCATTGCTTGCACTGGACCAGTTCTCACTTTCATGAGTATTTTCTTTAAGTGATCTCAACGATCTTTTAATCACCAAAAGTAAAATTCACCTAGATTGCTCATTTTTTTAATCGTCTTTTTTTCTGCGATGATGTATATTAAAAAAAAGTATAAAGAGACTTTTGGCACTTACAAATCAACTTCTTTTTTCGGCATTTGATATTCAACCAATATTTCGCAAAGCAGTCCGCAAAATTATAGACTGATAAACAAATAATGGGAAAAAAATATTTGTATACTTGTGTAAATTTCAACATAAAGTTAGCGTCACAAATAAAATATCCAACGGAAACTCAGCCTTATAGATACTTTGAGCGTAACTGTTAATTTTAATTGTTAAATATAAGAACATAATAAAGAATATAAATAATAATAAAGAATATAAGAGTATAAGAACATAACTAATAAATCTTAAAGATCAATGTTGAGCGTGTTGGGATCGGAAAAATTTAAATAAATTGCTGCATCAATGCAAGTTGGCGTTTCCGAAAGAAAGAGAAGCCATACTATGAGTAATAATCGTCAAGTATTCTCATTTCCGAAAAAGACAAAAAGATCTTTCATTTCCAATTCGTAAAATGTCCCTAAAAAAAAGTAAATATCTCACGATCGTGTAAAGAAACCTTCTGGAACGAATTTATCAATTACTACTTTTCTGATGGTAATCTATATAAAAGTTCATTTACAAAATAAATAGATTCATGAGAGAACACATCGAAGTATCAATCACCGATTTTGATGAAATTTGACATAAATATAGTTTTCGAAAACATATTTGACATATATTTTTTTTATCGGCAATCGTCGATTGAAGGGGTGAAAACTACCTTCAAAGTTAAAGGTCCGAAACATATTTTGTCAAATATCTCGGAACTTACTGAAGATGCAGTTTTTGTGTAAATTGAAAAAAAATACATGTCAAATATTTTTTCAAAAACTATATTTATGACAAATTTCATTAAAATTGATAATTGACATTTCGGTATGTTTCCTCGTCAGTCTCTGAATTAGTCAATGTTATTAATTTTTGTAAAATGGAAAAACAATTGCAAAAATAAAGAATCAATTCCATGTATAATAATTTCACATCTGTATTAAACTCGCGTTAATTACGTCCTTACTCCCTGTTTGTACACCGCCTGTTGTTACTATCGACTGAATGATTTAGAAAAGTCTTCGGACTGGTGCGCGGCCAGTGTCTCGACATTGCCGATGTTACCGGGAAAATAACCAAATTTGATTTAGAGGAAGTAAAAGTCATAAAAAGATTAGATTAATATAAATTAATATAAAATATATTAATAATTATTAATAAAAAAAATTACACCAAACAAGAATGAAATGAAAAAGTCACAATTCTATCAGCATTTAAAGAACTTTTTATCTTACATACTCGGCGGTATCTACGTATCAAATATGATAGAATATCTGAAGAGAAAATTGGCACAATTAATGAACTTATATTAAGCTTCATTCATATATCTAGATATCTCCGTGATTTTACCGCAGAAGAAACTTTATGTTTATAATTTTAATATAAATTTATAAGTTTATAAATATGATTTGATTATTGTTTATAATTTGATAATTCAAATTTACAATTTACCAGAAATCTAATCACGATATATATGAATATTAGAGAACTAGATTAATTAACTAAATAACTAGATTAATTTCAATCAATTCGAGAAAAATAATTATACACATGAGAAACAATGCCGATACTGCAAAAATATCAATTACATCATAAAAAGAATATAGGAAACGAGAATACAATTTCGTAAACAGTCATCAACTTAGTTTCAATCACTTTGATATTCATCAACAAAATTTAAATCCTATACTTAATTATTCTAATATTGATCACTTCTTGATAATACTACCGACTAAACCTGGCTCACGTAATTCTTATATATTCTTCGAACTTTTCCCATCTTCAAACACCACCAAAATCCCTGAATTCGCTGAAAGGAATAACGGTTAAATTCAACACAATGAAGTTACAATAAGTTTTGCAACATTTGACTCATAACGACTAGTAATTTTGTTATTTCTGAATTCGAAAATTTTAGTCTTGAAAATAGAATTTTTAAATTTTTAAATGATACTAGAACAGGCATTTCCTCAGTTAAAACAAGAAGTACATGTAATTCTATTATCTATATCAATAATAATAAACATACTCTATTAAATGGTATTTCATCCATTCATCTCAGGAAACTGAATTTCTGTTAGGAATCCGAAAGAAGATTCAGCGAAATTTCCAAGTAATTGGTGTCCCCATTTACGTTCCATTTGGGACTACTACGACGTCTACTTGACAACGTATAACGTTATAATTAATTACCTTGCATTCCCGTTTTCTCTGGTCAAAAAAAAAAAAAAAAAAAAAAACAGTAAAATTAATAAAATCATATATATATTTGGGGACAAATAATGATCATCGCAATAATTAAATAATGATGGCTCTATTTTAATGAAATATCGTATTCATTACAAACTTTCGATTTGATCATTTAAATTAAAAAAAGAATTATACTGTCAAACAAATTTACGATTAAAATATGCAGCAGATCCTAATTACCGTTTTCTGTTATATTATCGGAACAGAATGTCTGCTAATAACTGGAAAATTATCACTGGCTTACAGTTAGTATTGTATTGTAATAAGTCGATTATTAAGATATTCGAAAAATAAAATTTCGGATACTGTATTTTATTTCAGTCAAATAATAATTATATGAAGATAACAAAGATATGACATAGATATGTTAAATCAAGGTGTCATTAAATCTTTAATTACTCTATGGTGCATTCTGGATTAATCGTTTGAATGCTACAGATCTTTGCAAAAATTCGATCGCGCTTTTTTCGTTTCGCGTCAAAAAGCGCAATTACGTTGTTTTTCATTTTATTAATTGCTTTACTAATTAGTTGCTTTACTAATTTCATTATTATTGCGGCATTCCTATGAGTATAAATACTGAAAAGTTCGAGAGTTTTAAAATATTTTTGATTTAGTAGAGTTTCAAATTACTCAAATTAGAATATTAATAAGCAATAAAAAACCGGAATTAGCTAACAAATCGATTAGTCGATATTAGACTAATTGGTCGTGGAGGTCCTATTGCATGGCCTGCTCGTTCTCCGGACAAATTCGAGAAACACCAGGAATAATAGAGAGTAACCAGATCAATGACAAGTCGCATGCTTGTCTTCAAATGCAAGGTCATTTTGAGCATCTTTTGTAAAAGTAATTAAAACAGAGAATTCATTATATCTCATAAACGAAGACAGATAGGACATATATTTATATGACTTTTTTTCATTATTTTTAGGCGTACAATCAGCTCCCGAAGTGGGTCCCACAAGTTACGAAACACCCTGTATAACAGAATTTTTCAAAAAGGTCGTCGATCAAATGTAAACCAATTACATTAGTCGAAATTACTCTTTGGTGTAGATGAAACTCTAATACTTCTAAAATTGGTATTTTTGCTATTATTTCTAGAAGCATCAACTGGATTATCTGAGAATGCTAAAAATGAAATAAAATGTATCAAAAAAAAAGATTAATATTCCAAGCCAATTTATAAGTAGAGCAACAACTAATTCAAATGATACTTTGCAACAATTTGTCAGACGATTTCTCAATAATTTGATAATTGAATTTCAGCTAATGTAATGAGAATGATAAAGCAATTACTAAAAATAAGAAAATATATTTAAATCTATCATTCCTGACAAATGAAAGATTTCAAAATCTATGGAGATAATTACTACAGTTGATAAATCGTTTTACAAATTAGCAATTGATATTACTGAGACAAATTTTTATCGAGAATAAAGATCTCACTATTTTAGATTTAGATGATTTGACATAATAATATTGTCACAATTCAAAATTTTGAAAACATTCCTCACTAACTAGGGACCTAATTTTATATTCGATCTAATACTTAAGCATATTACCCGATATAAAATGATCATGATTGCAGGATCCCTTATCATTGGAAAGGTACCACCTAATACTAAAAGATTAAAACATATCAAAAATACGTAAAATATTAAATCTAGTTAGATAAATTGGGAATGACTATATTCCATTTGCAACATTCAACTTACAATATCTCAGTCTCCTACATCTTAAAGTAATTAATTAAGACCGTGGATGCAGACAATGTCCAATATTATTTCGATAATATTGAAATGCTCGTAAAAGATAATAAACAAATGCAAACGCTTCTAAAATTGCATATACAAATAATATCAAGCATAATAGAAAACTTTAATAACTCATTGCAATCCGAAAACTATTGGAATCGTTTTAAATAATAGTATGAATTATTAATAAATATTTCACACCAATAGCATTTTAGCTCGCCTGTCTTTAGAATCACAATTGAGTATTATACCATTTTGTTAATTCTCTACATGCGTGTCCTCGACGAGTATAATAATAAATAAACCGAAGCAATTAATCTAGCGAATTATAATGCATCATATTGACAACAATCCTGAAAGGTCTTTACGACAAATTACGTAATCATAAAAGCAAGTTATAATTACTAATAATAGCAGATTGCAAAAACTTGTTAACAATTCATAAACTATATAAAATATTATAAAATTGCGCATTATCATTGCTACAAAAATTATAATGTCTATTTTGAGATTTTCTCTTACAAAAAGAATTACATTCGATCTGTATACGAACTAACAGATTTGAAACTTATCAATCTTTCCCTGCATAGAATATAAACCATCTTGATTTTACCACAGTACAAAATATGTTTTGTTATTCTTGTTAGGTTTGTAACGAATATTTGGATGACATGTATATATGTGCAAACATTTGCATTTAGAAAACCACAGAATAATTAATCTGGTATAGTAAATAGTTACTACTTGAAGACTGCAAACTATAAAAGTCAAAGTCAAAATTGAGAATCTACCTAAGAAATAATTAATGTTTTATAACATCCAATAATATTAACACCCTATTATAAAAAGAGAAACAGCATCAGATAAAGATATAGTGCTCATTCAATAACCAAAACTGCTACTTGAATCCTGGAAGAATAAAATTGAATATTGACTCACTGAAATCAACTAAACTAAAGAATGTAGATTTAAACAACCTGCGAATAAAAAAATTAAAGAGTTTGACCAGTTAATAATTCAACGTCTAAGAAAGTTATGTGTTTATTGTAATATATACGCAGTGACACATGATAGTTATCTGTATAATAATAGTAATATTATTTATCATAACATGCGGAAATTATTGCCATTACTTTGGCTGTTAAAACATTCTAAGAAGATTGAGCTGTTTTACCAAAATGGAGAAGTTGTGTCACTTATGATCAGGAATTTACACGTTTGATTCTAATATTCGATCAGAAAAATATCCAATGATAATCAGATGCGAGCGCAAATTGTATCGGAAATTACAATCGAAGATCAGTCACGGGAAACAGTTGAACAATTATAGCCGCGCCATAATAATTTGCATAGGAAAAGCAGCTGTATTGTAAAATTTCGCAGAAGTCGATTCGCACGATTTCATTGTAAAATAACGTTTTACACATCTCATTTGATCATATCATGAATCTAAATCGTTTGGAACTAAAACGATTTTATTACTTTTTTATTACTTAATTAATTATTTATATTCTATAAAATCTTTTTATTGAAAAAATTAATTAGATGATTTTCCTTTGCAATTGTTTTCTTATCTATTTATATCAAAATCGAATTGGCAGGTTTCTCATAATTAATTAACATTTTATTGAAATTACATTACATTGTACCAACAATATATTAGAAATCTCTTTATCACAGAATAGAATATATAAAATTTATTAATAACTTTGAAATCTTTAAGCATTATTCAAGTTTTACATTCAAGTCATAAAATTTGAATTAAAGAAGGCTTTTGTGTAGTATAATTTCAAATAACGGGGATTAGAAATTGTTAAAGTCACAATGTAGTGAAAAATTTGTAGATTTGCGGATTCTTATGCAAATTCATAATTTTAAGAATATAATAAAAAAAATAGAGCCTCGATAGGAAACTATGTTACGTACTAAATATTATAAAAAGCACTGTATCTTGAATAGTAAAATATTTTTTCATGTCATGCGTATTATGTGCAATTTCAACACTTGGAAATTTCCTACAGATACATAAAAATCCGCAGCTTAGTTATTACTCTTGTGTAAATAAAATTTCAAAATACAGCAAAATTTACATTTCTATATGATAGTTGTAATTATATGTACAGTTATAACAAACTATATAACATTAGCATATTTTTTGGCTATACTTCTGAATAATATCAGTAGTCAATCGAGACGAAATTTGAAATAATAGATCTGAAATATAAAATTTTAGCTCAGGGAAATCATATGTTTCAAAAATACAAATCCCTATGTATAATATAGAATAAAGAACATAACTGAATCAATAACAATGAAAAATTATTGGTTATTTAAACTGTTATATCTTTGTAAAAAATACGTAATATTTTTACGTTTTAAAGCGTCTTTTTAACAGTCCTGAATTTGTTTTTTTCAAAGATGTTTTCAATGGATGCAGTAAATTAAATAAACTTATGTTCCTTCTATAGAGATATGGCCCCTTAAAATTTGTTGTATAATTTTTTCGTAATTTCAGTCAATTTTGATTATTAGACTCAAATAATAAAAGTTCAATAAAATGATTGAAAAGAAAATCGCGTAGTTGATACCATACGTATGTATGTACGTACGATGTCAATTTTCAAGATCGTGGTGGATTTAATTATGAAAAAAAATTTGTTAATATTTTTAGAAACGTTTGAATTTTTACTATTTTTGAGAAAAAGTATCATTACTTTCTCAACCACTACAAAATATAAACTCATCTTTGAAAAAAATTAACTTAAGATTGTTAAAGGCTTCACACTTTAAAATGAGATCAAATAAATTGTTATATGATTTTTTTTTTATAAAGTTATAATAGTTTAATTTATTGACATTTTTTCAGCATTATTAATCCAGTTATGATCTCTAGTGTACTTTCGCTACTATTACGGAACATTTCAATGATCAATATATATTATATATTATGTATTGACCGCCTGAGTATCTTTTACTTATGAGAATACTGAGAATCTTGAAATATTGACAATATATATTGATCATCTGAATGCTTCATTAGAATCTGTCTTTGGCAATTACTACAAGTATGAGTGAACTATATATCTAAAGGAAATATGATATATCTAAAATTCAAGCATAAAAATATTAAATGAGCGAAAAAAACAATCAGCTTATTTCAAAGAAAAATATCGATATTAATTTAAGATGGATAACTACTGGTCAGATTCAATCGACCGTTAACAATGTCATTAGATCGAATTTAAATGAATTCGTATTATTGGAAGAAGTTTTATCTTCCGAACTGATGGATCGCTAACTAATCGAAACTAAGAATTTAGATTTTAAATCTACCACCTCTTTTTATAATAGCCACCAAATCTTATTTCAATCAGCCATCAGTGCCACTTAATTCTCGGTATTTTCCTGATACATCATATTCCGAAATTAAGATTTTAATTCAGATCTACTACCTCGTCAATGATATCCACCAAATTACGCCTCGATCGGCACCGGTGCCATTTAGAGCAATATCCTATTTTTCATAGTAATTATTAATTTATCATTAAATTTAAGTTTCGCATTAATTATCAGTGCATATACATTGTTTTGTCTTGTTATATGGCCTAAATAAATAAGCTGCGTTAGAGTACTATAGAAGATTGATTGAGAAAAGATACTTATTGCAAAGTAAAGTATTAGTAGAACTTAGATTTTTGATTTGTACTCTATAAAGATGTGAAATATTTGAAACCAATAATGAGTACGTAATTTAATGAAAATTTGATTGATGGAATGCGACCACATAAAGATATCAGGGATTCGTTTTGTGAAAAAATTCTCATTTTCTTTTTTTTTTTTTAACGAATTGATGGAAAATGCCACGAAATTTTTCTATATTAAGTTTTAGAACATAAAGGATGTGTGTGCGCGCGCGCGTGTGTTTGTGAGTACACATATGATAGTATCAAGATGACAAAGATTAATATTGATGGTTGACTCAAGATCAGGAATTGGAGGAAACTAAAAAGGTTCGTCCCAACTTATAAACATGTATACGTAGTATACAAATATTATTTCCTACTTCAATGGAAGACAAAAGACATCTCTTGAATTTGTATTTTGCGTCTTATCACCTGTAGATTTTTCCTAAATTATACACGTGGATTTATATTATATATTTATTTAAGTTTAGACGACTCTTAAAATAAATCACAAACATAAAAATCAAACAAGAGTTAAAATGATTTATTTGAAAGAGGAGAATAATAATATAGAAAAATGAATTTGGAAATATCAAAATAAAGAATGTATAAAGTACAAAATGGACTTTCTAAAATAGCTAAAGATTGATTTAAACAAAGAAATAAGAAAATAGATTACAATGTACTTCAGATAAATTAAATGAAAATGTCTATGGACAAAGAAATAAGTTTGATCACTTTATCAATTTAATTAAGCAGTGAAGAATGTTGAAAACATATGGAAAATATTTATAAGATACATGATATCAAAATAATGAAGAAAATTTGTGAATGTTTATGACATCAAGATAATTCATGTTATTTGAGGCTTATTTTTTAAATTATAAATAATTTAATTTTAGAAATACACTACCAATTGTCATTCAATGAATTATCCAAAAAAATTTTCTTCCTATATCGCTCATGTTTTATGTTCTTCACCTTAAAGGGCAGTTGACAATTAAATTATGCCTGTTATATTTAATTTGTCTTACAAGGGAACATACCGAATCCTGAATCGCTGATTTTGATAAAATTTGGCATGAATGTAGTTTTTAAAAAAATATTCAACCCGTATCGGCACTGGTTGATATTGAAGATGTAATCTTGCTTTGCATGTCCAGCGAGAAAGATTTGAAAATATTATTAAATAATATTAAATTTTTTTATAATAAAAAAATTAAGATTTTATTTTATCCGTAATTTGCGTTTGAATATATAGTATTTATAAAAAAATATTCAAGAAAATTTGTTGACATTTACTTGAAAAAGCTGATAAAAAATACGGTTTTAATATATTGTTTAAACAGAAGGTTTTTTTGCAAAACGGTATACACCATTAAATTTGTCGTTAAAAATCTGAGATATTTTATAAAATATGTTTCGCATCCCTCACTTTGAGGGTAGTTTTCACCCCTTTAATATCTATTGCTGATAAAAAAAAACGGGTCGAATATTTTTTCAAAAATTACATTCATGCCAAATTTTATCAAAATCGGCGATTCAGAGTTACAATGAGAAACACGAAATAGAGAAAAAGATACTTAATTTGTATAGCTATTAGTATATTTTTAACGTAAAACTAAATTGTTTATAGCTTGTAAAATGAGCTTCAAACGTCATTTTTATACGTTAATCGTCTTTATTATGTTGTTATCACATCTTATAAATCACATCCACTTTTTTAAAACACACACACACACACATATATATATATATATATATATATATATATATATACTGTTTAAAAGTTTGGAATATTATAAATTGAATAAATTGAATAAACTTCTTTTTATAAGTTTCTTTCTAAAACTTCTACATAAATTTTTCTAAAAAATAAGAATAATATAATTATAACTTTGATTTTTAAATATAATTAAGTAATGTTTCAATACTATAAAAAAAATAATGTTAGAAATTATTATATCTTTTCTAATCTTAACGTGCTCCAAATTTTTAATCAAAAGTGCATTATCCTGAGAACACAAGTGATAGACAGACAACATTATACTATATTATATCAACATATTTCCTGACTCTCAATAAAATGCTAACAATGCTGATTGGAATATTTTTTTTCAAAGACATGATTAATACCTAACATTTTCAATTCTATGAGTATTTATTTATGTCATGAATTTGATTAAAAATTTCGAGACTTGGTCTGTATTGTCAGAGAAAGATACGTTTTAATGAAAGAAAAATACAAAGATGGAAATAGATGAAATGAGATTCAAAGTTTTGAGAATTGAATTAAAACTTTGAATAAAAGATTTAAATTGAAAAAAATAAATAATAAAAAATTTTAAATTACTATCTTGAGAGGTGCATATATATTTTGAATATAATATATGAATATATTCTGAGTATAATATATATTATACTCAGATGAAAAGTTTATCTTTAATTTGAGTAACTTTAAGCTAATTAAATTGATCATTAGTCATTTAAATTTTTAATATTTAAATAACTGTTTTAAAAAAGTGACATTCTATTCACTGGAACGAAATTTAAAATCTAACAATGATTCACTCCACATATTGAAATAATGATGAACATTTAAATTTTCATTTAAGCTACCAATAAACAATGCATATAATGCAACTTGGTTTCTTCATATGTTTCTATCCAGTAAATATATTGGATTACAACTGTACTTACATATGTCATACAAAATCTCAATTTTTTATCGTATTTCTTATGTTTTTTTTTAGGAACACTTTTTTTATATAAATAATTTTTTATATTTCTAATAGCTTGAAAATTACTGATATATACACTTAAACTGTATATACTGTGTAAGAACTATAATCTTATATGTTTTATATGAATTTAAAGACTACATTGTGCCTTTAATGTGGATAACATTATCACACACGATGAACATATGAAACAATATCTTAGAAAATTTTATAGGAACATGTTTTCATTTTTAAAATTTAAATGAATTAATGAGTATGATCATTCAAAGTATTACAAGATATATCAGTTTTGTCACTTTTGAATTTTGTTACTGTGCATTCTTTCAATATCTTGGTATGATCATAGCTATTAAACTTTCTTGATAATGTATTAGAAATAGTAATTCCATCTGTTGTCAAAAAACTGGAACTATCTAAAATTCTGTTGTTTTCTAAATTTACATTTTTTTCAGAGTTATCTGTTCTAAATGTATTATTTAAACTATGATCAAATGTACTGAGATCATTTTGGATACTTTTAATAGTGTCAATATTATTTTCGTACTGTCGTAGTAAATTATTTTCGTTTTCATACCTACGATGTATTGAACCAGAATCTAGACGTTTTCTAAATGTTTCATCGTATGATCGTTGATCCTCTATTCGTCTGGAAAATCCACTGTCATAACAATGATCTGTTTCTGCGTAGTGCTGATTTAAACTGTCTATTTCATAAGCACGTTTTATTAACTGACTTTCAAATCCAGCTCTAGCAGCTAAATGAAGGTAATTATCATCACCAATTGGAGCTTGCCTATAATAATAATAATTTTAAAAATATATTATACTATATATTAGACACACAAATAATAAAATTCGATTACTATGGTGAAATTGTGATTAGAAAATATTATATTAATTATCTAATATGCATTATTATTTTAATATCAAAGAATATAATGTAATTTTAATAAACTTACTTGCTTCCATATTTAGTATCGCGTGCTAATCTTCTAAAATAAGCTCTATGCTCATGTTGTAAAGCATATGCAGCTTCTCTTAATGCAGTTAAAGTCTTAAAACAAGAGGGCACATCTTCTATAAGAGATCCACCACCCGGTATAATACACATATCATTAGCTCCATAAACAGCTTGACATTCACACGCATTCATTAATGTTTCAAGTCGCGGCATATTTGTAAATATTAAAGAATGTATTCGCTGCAAATCTCGATCTGGATCTAGAACCATACGCAATCCAGCTTCTACTCCCGGTGAGACTTCACTGCATCCTGGAGCAATTTCTGCTACTGCTTTGCAACTATAAGCAATATTTATTAATAATTGAAAGATATATTAATATAAATTATATGCAATGATACACCAATGACATACCAAAGCCAATGGCCATTAACATATGCACTTGGATGATATTTTTCTAATCGATTACTATTTGTATGACAAATTTTTGTTAAAATATCAATCCATTCTTTTTCTTCAACACAATTTCCTGCTTGAATATATAATGCCCTTTGCGATTGAATAATTTGAAACATATTTTTCATCTTAAATGAGTCTTCTTGAAGTTTTTCAACAGCTAATATTTCTTCAAGTGGTATTTTACATAAAGGTTCTTTGCCTATGAAATATGTTATCAAATATTATTTTATAGAGATTAATAAAACAAAAAATCATAACACTAATTTTTCAAAAATTAATATATTCCATTTACCTTTTGTTTTTGAATAAGTCAGATCTTGTGTAGTAAGTCTAAAGTATCTTTGTTTAAAATTTTTTCGACCAAATCTTTTTCTACCTTGTGCCCTTTTAATCATTATTCTGTAATTAAGTAATAACAATAAACAAAATATGAAAATTTATATTTTATATGATAAAATATTATGTGAAAATTTCAAATATAAAATATTATTACAAACCTCTTCTTACAATCAGCAGTATGCATGAAGAGAAAATATATTCTATTATAAATGCTTTTTGTTAGTAACAATTATATTTATCATTAAAAAAACATTATTATTTAATTTGTCTTGTTAAAATTAATATTTAATGAATAGATGAGGAAGTAATATGTAAACGATATATTAACAAACTTTTAATTATTGCATTATTTAAAACTCAATGCAAACGAGTAACTTAATTCGTGCGACTTTATTTTTTCATTTGAATGTTATAATATTCACAAATATTTTAATAACACGAAAAAGAACACGACAATTAATTTTCATTTGTCACGATTCTGCCTGCTTATTTTCTTGTATAATTCAGTGCATTATTGAAATGTATGGAAAATAATCCCGTAAGAAAATTTGTTCATCTGTATCGAGTCCAAAATATTTATTTTTCAAATATAAAATAAGAAAGTAAATAAGTAACAGCTATAATAAAAGTATATTGATATAATCATTATACATACCCTTCTTTCAATACGATTGGTTGTTCTTGTTGAGTACTTGTTCGTTGTTTTGCAATACCGCTATTACTACTGGTCGATATCAATTCTAAAAATTGCTTAACGGCTTGTATATGCTTTTCTGTATAAAATTCTCTAAAGGAGCAATATTTAAATAATAAAAATTTATTTACAAATTAAATTACGAAATGTACTTATTTCTAATGTACCTGTACACGCATTCCATATATTCTTCTTTACAAACACTACCAGCTCCACCTCTACAACTTACTAAATTTCCCAAACTTTGAATTGTTTTAGAAATTAATGTTAATGTTCTATTAGTTTGGAAGTCCTGAAATAAATAATAATAATATATTTCAATTTCATTAAGAAAACACCAATATTGTTTCTTTTTCAATGACAGTCTTACAATTTGCTCAGTAGTAATATCAAATAATCTTGGACCCAATATTGCAGGTGCAAAAAATCGTAAAAAAATAAATCCACTGATGACTGAATATCTTACTTCCTTATTTTTTGGAAAATGTGTTGCTGCTAGTTCTCTTAAACACCAGAACATTTCACACATTAACGGTGGACATCGTACACCAGATGTAGTAATAGCAGTAAATACCCTCTGAACATATTCCTATTAAATTATAAAATATTTTAATTTAATTTATAAATAATTTAATATTATTCAACATAATAACAAAATTTGTTATTTATTATATTATATTGGTAAAATTATTATTATATAATAATTTGTTTTTTTACTTACCTTCAAATTTGTCAAATTGGTTTGAATTGTATTTGCATCCTTTACTCTTGTTGGATCTATTTCACATGATTTTTTCTCCAGAAAAACTTGTTCCATAGCCGGTCTAAGCGTACTGTGTAAATAATGAAGGCCTGCTAATCTCATACCTTCATCCATCATTTTACTTACTAATGTATTACCACGAAATATTGTTGTTGGATCACTTCAATAAAAATTATAAATTATATTATATACGTAAAATAATATGTGATATTTTTATAGTATGTATGTAACAGGATATTAGGTAGTGACTAGTAATATCAGAAACAAATTCGATTCATCCAAGCAAATGCGAGGTGATTCCTTGTAAAAAAAAAAAATAAGAATGAAATATAGAATAAAATTTTTTTATTTGAGGCTTTATTTTAGAGAAAGTTGAATTTAAAAATTTATTAAATATACTTGAATTTAGCTTCTGAATTGGATAAAAATTTTTGTTTATTCCAGAATTAACTATATTCAATTATATCTGATAAATTTTTAAACTCTATTTTCTCGAAAACAAAGTCTTGAATAAAAAATGTTATATTTTATTTAATATTCTATATTTTTACAATTTATGTTCCATATTTTTTTCTTATTTTTTCACAAGGATTCATCTCTGATATGTTATTTTGCCACACTTTGTATAGATATATTACATCAATAATAAAAATATACAGGATAAATCGTTTAAGATTACTTAATGATTGCTTAAGGAAACTAAAATATTATCGAAATTAACTATATTGAAAAATATTTGAAACAAAATGAAATAGTTTTAAGAAAAGCATTATTTAATATATCTAACAATTCTGTAAATGAACATATAGATCATGTGTAGAATGTGCAGAATCACAATATAATATTTTAGTCATATAATATTTGATGCATAAAATTCTGTCTTAGCATTCCCTATAAAAAATGTTAATTTATACATGTTGAAGAAGCAGTAAATATTTTAATTTTAATTTTATAAAATCTGTCTTATACACTAAAGTACAAAACGATAAAATTATATTTGTTTTTTATCTCCATTATCGTTTCGCGCCTTTTTTTTTGTTTTACATAATTCAATTTTACAAAATTAAAATTAAAATATCTGTTAAGCTATATAAGTTGATTTTTTTTTTTATAGGGAATGCTCAGAATCAATTAATGTATTAAAAGAGACGTTCTTGTACTTAAAAAAATAAGATTAACCTTTATATATTTTCAATTCGCTCACTGCTTTTTAATTAATTAAATAAATTACTATATTCTTAAAACTAAACTTAAAAATATCTATTTTGAAATATTTTTTGATACAATTAACAGTTTTAAAAATATTTTAACTTTTAATTTTAAATGATTTACTTGGAATAAATAAAATTAAAAATTTGCCAAAACAATTCATTTTCAACAAAGAGTTAAAATTATATTTAAATTTATAGTTTTATATGCACATTTTATCTAAACATTTAATAAGTTAATAAATATTTACAAAAATATTTTATTTTAAATATCTCTGATTAATTATAAATATTCAATTCAACAAGACCATAAAAAGAGCTAATCAATACTAATCAGAGTGAATTACATTTAACAAAAAGAACTTTATCTAAATTAGTTTTTAAATATTACTGAACTTTAAATATAACTGTTCTTTAATTTTTTATTAAAATAAGAATATTTTACAAATTTGTTACAATTTTATTACCAATGAGGAATTCACTGATATTTGTTCATATTATTTTTTCAGATTATCTATTATTACATTATTATGATCACTTTGTATATATTATACTAAATGCTTATATTGTTTATTAAAATTAAGACTGCACTTATTTACTTACGTTAATTTAGAAATTTCGTGACTAGCTAAAGCTCTCATTACAGAAACCAATTGTCCATAGTGTACTAATACCCTAACTAATGGTTGAGCAGCTTCCATTTTACTTGCCACAATTTCTCCCAAAATATAAACAGCAGAAGATGTTATTGGTTGAATATTGACACTTTGTAATAATAAATTCCTTAATCTATCATACATTGCTGATGGAAAAACATGATCTGCTATATAATGTATCTTTAATCGCAAAGATCCCAAGCCTGGAAGTGCACCAGGTGATGTAGAACTGTTTGAAATTTTATTTGGACGATGCTTTATTTGTCGAGGTTGCAAAAAGTACCTAACAATAAAAAAATGAAAATTTTATAATTGCAATAACTTTTTACAATCGTATTATAAAATTTTTGAATTTGAAAAATATAAAAAAGTTACTAATAAAAATCATTTTGAAAATAAATATAAAAATTACCATGCAGTTGTTGTGTTAGTTGGTTGTTTTTGCAAGCCTTTTAAAGTAACTCTAACTTCACCAAGAAAAGCTGGTTGTTCTCCCATACCGGAAGATGCATGCCATAAGCCTACAACTACTTCACCGATTTCACCACGTTCAAGAGGATAATGTGAAATATCCTTCTCTTTGGATTCTATAATTTCTGGCTATAAATGAAATTTAAAACAAACTGTAATTCAAACTTGTACAAATGAAAATGAAAATTTTATGCAGCTAAAATGTAATTAGAGTATAATAAAATACATAAATATATTTATTAATTAGCTAATTTTACCTCAAAAACAAATGTTTCATTAAAATATGGAGATACAGTTTTCTTTTTAATTTTTGTGCGTTTTAATACTTGTTTACCATTATTATAATTAACTGTAACAGTTGCAAAAGGATCATAACCACTGTTTTTGACAGTTAATTCGCTACATTCTATTATCCTACAAAAAAAAAATTATGGTTATTATCATTAAAAATTAAAAATTTTTTATTTATCTTAATAAATAATTATATTTTGTCTTGTATTTATCTTAATAATTAAGAATCTTTAGTTTATCTTGATAAATAATTATAGAGTAACTTATTTTATTTCAAACATTGGATAACAATATTACACATGAAACAAAACTCTATGCAGACATGTGCATGCTTACATATATATGTATGTAAGCATACATATACATCATAATTCTATACTAATGTAATAGCATTTAACAATACTTGTTTTTTAATTATTTATTGAATTAAATTACCTTACTGTAAGCTTAGGTTGACTGTATCCAATTTGAGATTGAAGAGCAAGTTCCAGATGTGCTTTACCTTGCACTTCAGAATCAGCATCAACTGGTCTCAAAGGAAACCAGTGTTCCTTATTATGATATGCTGCTAAATCTTCTCTTTTTATTGCTACCTTACCCATAATTTTATCTTGCTTTAAATGTCTATCACGGTCGTAAACATAAATGCCAAGATAACGAAATTTTCTAGGTACTTCAAATTGAAATTCTTCTCCAAAAAATGGACTACATTAAAATATAAACACTTTATGTAGATATTCTTATAAAAATTCAATAAGTCTGTTAACAAATATGGAAATAAAATTTACTTGAGAGTTCTTTCCATTGTTGTTGTCCTAAATATTTCCTCTTGGTCAAGAGATAATACACAATAAACGTCTCTTGCACCAGGAGATCCATGGCTTCTGCTTTGTAAATTTTTCACTTCACCTAAATATAATAAAATAAATATTTCTTTATAAACTAAATATTTATTTGATACAAATTAATGAACTAATTTTTCACTTGCAACTTAAATACAATTTGGCATTCTCATAAAAAATATAAACTACTGTAACATTCAAAAAATTATTTTTTTTTACAAAATTAATTAACAAGAATTTTGTCAAATTGGTTCTATTAATATTTAATAGTTCAAAACATTTTCAATATTAGTAACAATTGATTAATATATTTCAAAGAATTATGATGATAAAACTTATAAAAATAAATTAATAATATTAATCTTGTCTAATCATAATATCTAATTATAATTTATTTATTTCATTATATGTATATAAAAGTCAAACAATCCTATTTAAGTAATATAAATACTGCAATAACAATACTGCATATCAGGAAATGTATATAATTTAAACGAAAAAATAATTAATAATAAGAAGATATGGAGAAAATATATATAAAGAATATCATTTTTACGTAATTAAAGTTATTTTTTTCTTGTAAGATATAACAGATACAATAAATAAGACATTATTGTTTACTGTGATACGAACGTGTATAGAACTGTATCGTAAATTAAATTAAATAATTCTCGACACATTTTGAATTGAAATAAAGAACGAATTTCATAATTGTTCATCATGTGTGACGAATTTAATTAATATCTTTATGTTACAAAAAAAATCTTGAATGATAATAAGTATAATCAGTTCTTTTTAGTGATAGCTAACTAAAAAGTATATATTCGCGCAGGGACAACGGTGCGTGGGAGTCGAAAATGTACGCTTACGTGTGTTGATCATTAAAGTTTAGCAGAAATACCATTACTATACGACCGTACAGCGGATCTGACAAGTTCGTATATGAGATAATAAAATGATTTTTAAAATAACACCTTTCTGAGCAGTAAAATCAAATAATCGAAAGAAATTGAACTCGGTACAAATCCGAACCCTAAACAAGTAGCACGCGTATAATAGCACCTCGAATATTTTTGAAGTAATGATATATTATTGTAATATCAATGCATCGTACAGCTCTTAGGAACTTCACATTCTTAGTAAACGATGTTCTTAACAAGCTTTCGTACCGATTTTAATTTTTAGTCTTTCTTCAACGCGAACTAGGCGCGTCCCTTCGGCCATGATACCTCCATGACACTACTGAGTGAGTACATGAACAGAATACAAGGCGGTACGTTCATTCTGTGAATGGATTTCAAACAGGGTCGTACCAAATTACACGCGCGCCCAACCTTAAATAACGTGCACGTTGAAAATTTGTAGTTAACATGTGTGAAATAGAAATAAGTTTTTAAAAATATGTGATAAATGTTTATATATAATTTTGTTACTCATTAATTGAAAAAAAATGAAAAAGTTGTTCGGAGTATCAATCTAAAATATTTTTTCGTTATGAAAACTATAATTGTAATTGTAAAGTTACAAAATAAGTAATATTGTTTATTTTTAAAATATTGCATTTATTTATATTTTACCATTTGTATTATTTATATGTATATTTTTCATAATATATTTGTATGATATATTACATTGCTAGACTATAAGAAATGTTTAAATTTGCATCTTTCTTATAATAAAAATATTGAAAGTATCAAAAAATCTAATAATACCATAAAAAATTATAAATTCAGTTGTTTCGGCATAGTACTAAATGTTTAATATTATTTGTGTTATATTTAGAATTATTTTTATCTTATTGCCAAAAAATGTATTACCTGTAAAATTAGTTAATTCTTTTTAATTTCAAAATTTAGATATGTTTTACAAATATTTTTACAAATATTTTTTCGGAGTGATAATAAATAAATTAATCGATCAATCAAATATGTGTATCTGCCTGTGTATGTACACAGATATTATAAAAATTAAAAATTCGTGAAATCGAACTCGAATGTCAGTGGAGATATTATACATCTAAATTTTCTACACTACTTTATATTAAAGCGTAATAAAAGAGAATATTAATAAACTGCATAAATATTAGTGGACATTTTATATTGAAGTATGAAATTACATATTTAAGTTTTAAGGAATAGAAAGAGGCATATTTATAAAGTTGATGGTTAATATTCATTATATATATTATCGTTTAAAAGTAGCCGAATACTTGTTTATTCTAGATAAGATATTTTAATTTAAAAAATGTAGATAAATCGGACTGCAACGATTTTATTTTTTATAATCTTCACAGCTACGCATAATAAATATTATAGTAGAATTAAATCAGTTTTTAAAAGCTAGCTTTTAAAAGTGTTTAAATTATCAAAATTTATAAATCTAAAGCTTTATTTTTAGACTCATTAATTTTTAAATTATAAATGAAATTTCTGGTATTAATATTTCAATAGTACACACAATTATATAAATATAATAGTTAAAATTTGAATAGTACATGTTATTATTATGTCTTTAATTAAAAGGTAACGTAAATTTATAATCTGCTAATTCCATAAAAGACACTAAGTATAGATTATAATTATTAATTCATCACTAACTTGTATAAATTTGTCAAATTGAAATTATAAATTATTGTTTGAATACTTATACGTTATGTGCAGAGTAAAATTACTACTATGATTTTCTATTCTTCTCATCACAGTCTTGACCGGTATCTATAATCTATCTTTATTTCAATGCGTTAAGTTTGCCTGCCTGTCGTAGAATGAGAACAACCTCTATGTTGAAGTATGGTTAACTGCACTCGTGTAAGTGGTGAGCCACTTCCTGATGGCGCAATAGCCCGTTTCCTCTCCTCTGCGTTTCTCTTTACTCCTCACACTTTGTGGAACTCTATAAACCACATTGCCTTTCTCTTCCTCCTTTGTCGTTCCTCTTTTTCTTGTTTTTTCGTACCTTTTCTTGTCTGACTTTTTTTATTATCATTATTATACAACTGCAATAAAATAACATGTATAATAAATTAAGTAAATAACATGTATAATAAAAAAGTAAATAACATGTATAATAAATTAATTTCATTTATTTTCTATATCTGTATATCAACAAAATAAAAAAATAATATTTATATATGTAAATGTTATGAATATCGAAATATATAAATTACAGCATATAAATAAGGCTATAAAAATATTTAAATAAATAATACCCAAATAATAAAAATATTCAAATGAATAAAATATTAATAATAATATATTAATTGTAATTATTTACTAATGCATATATGTTATTTGCTAATTAATTAAATTCAAATGTGTCAAATTTTGTATTATTTGATAATACTTTCATACTGGTTATAAAAATTTGTTACTGTAAAAATAAAGTTAATATATATATTTTAAATTTATATTTATATTTAATAAATAATAAATTTATATTTATATTTAATTTTATATTTAATTTATGATATAAAATTCGATATATTTGGATTTAATTAATTAGTAAATAAATTCTACAATAAATACCTCTCATTAAATAATCGTTACATTTTCTAATCTGTGCTATTTTTTGTTATTTCCATTGAAAATAATGAAAATAAACAAAAAAGATCTGAACATTCTTTTATGCTAAATTATATTATATAGATAAATTATTGAGATTTGCAATTATTTACATTAAAAATTATTTATACTTTTACATTAGTTAAATTTATATTGAAGCTTGTATGTATGTATTTCTTATAATAAAAATTCTATTTAGATAGATTGTTGGTATCTTATTTGCATAATTAATATAATGTACGTATACAGTTATACTGTATATATTTACAAGGCTAAAGAAATTTATTGGTAAGTACATGTAGATTGTAATCTAGTATAGATTGCAACTTAGTCAACTAGACTAAGAGTCAGAATCTTCTTATACAAAATTTTTATGAAGGGCCTAATTTAAAATAATTTTTTTTTTGGACATAAATTTTTATATTCAGACTGGCTTGTTTCTATGACAGAATCAAAGAAAATTTAAAACTGCATTGCCAATATGTCGTGTTCGGGGTATCTACAATGCCTTTGATGGATCAATCTCTCAATGGTTGCATCTCGACGTTTGAGATAATGTATTCACAATATCCGTTTATGAATTCGTACTTTATGGAATATATCTAAATTAAAATAAAGAAAAAAGAAAACGTTTTGTGAATATCTTCTCATCTTATGAATATCTTTATTAAGAACATAAATATACTGCAAATTAAATCTAAAATCATATTTATAATAATACATATAATTTTGGAATGGAAGAATTCCAGTATTTAGGATTGTCACAGATAAATTTTTTTAATGATAAGTTTTCTATTGATATACTACAACTATTGATATAATATTGGTTGTACTAAATATTACAATTACTATAACTTCTGTTGATGAATGTAATGTTAAAAATATAAATATAAATAAAATAAATATATTAATACTTTTAATATTATTCAATACTATGACTCAAAGTATCTCGAAGAAAGTTGAGATTATAAATAATATTTCTAAGAAATTGGAATAAATATTTATAAAAAGAATCCATCTTCCGACTTTCATAATTTTTCTAATATGTTGTCAATATTATCAATCTGCATAGTGTCATGAAGGTTTTAATTGACGAACATTGTGTATTATAAAGTTAATTAGTAAAAAATTTACTTAATTAATTTGTATTTTTGCTCCAAATAAGTACGTTTGTATTACAGAAATAGTTATGTATCACAACTTATTTAATGAAATAAAGTAAATTTATTACTGGATACCATAACTTATTTAATGAAATAAAGTAAATTTATTTTCAATAAAATAAAAGTGGGAGCGGGAAACTTATCTGCATTTTTACCTCGAGAAAGATCTAATCTATTCCAATTTTAATTTCATCAAAATTAAGTCCAAATCTATTTCTGAATAAATTTTGATTAAATTAAAGTTGAATTTGAATTACATTAAATCTTTTTCGAAAGGGAGAACTCAAAAAGAATTTTAATTTTAAAATCAAATTTTTTATGTTTGTATCGTATTCAACGTATTGCGAGGACCAAATGAAATCATAGGTCGCAAATAGCCCGATTTCTTGAAAAACATTCTTAAAGTTTCATTAGCTTTTACATGCTGAATATAGTAAAATAGAACTATAAAATTTGATTAAGTAGATGAACACTATTAAATGCAAATGGTGTCCTGAAAATTTTGCATTTTTTTGATAAACAACGTCCACTAACTAAAACTTTTACGACTATAAATTTAATTAATTAAATTTAAAAATTATTAAAATTCAGGATAGTCCTCTTTTATAAATATTTATCAAAATCATAAATTCTGAAGTTTTTAAATATTTAATTAAATTAATAATATTTAGCTTTCATTTCTATAAGAACTATATTAACAAACAAATATTCATTTAAAATAAAAGATAGACTCATGTATATAAATATGTATGTATATATGTATATTGCATGCGTGTATGCGTGTGCATGTGTGCGCGCGCGCGTGTATGTGCGTGTAATTATAATTAATCCTTTTGACACAATTTATTTATGATAATTTTTGAGAAAATGTTTGACAGATGGTTTTAAATACCGATATACATATTAATGAGATAAAACTAGCTTTTAAATTACAATTGAGTAACTTATTTTGTTAACTTCAAGTACTAAATATTAGGATTTATAAATAATTTAATATTTTAAACTTTGGATTTATAATAATTCAATAATTTAATTTAATTTGTAATTTATAAATAATTTAATTTATAAATAATTTAATATACAAATTATATACTTTTACACAAAAAGTTCAACAGACCTTAATTTGTTAATATAAATTCATTATAATTTAAAATTCATCAATATAAAATTAAATAATACTTTAAAAATTATTACATAGTTGTTATATTATTTTAGAAAATGTTACCTTATTTTTGTATTAGAAATAGTAGAAATTTGCCAATTGTGCATCTCGTTTTCACTATAAAATTTTTTGAAATGTTTAAATTTTTTCAAGAAAAATTAATTTTACAAGTTGCAGTAAGATAAAAATAAAACAATATTTCAAAATATTTCAGTATAAATATATAAAAAATTAATATTGAATAGAATATTTTCAAAACAATTCTCAGCACATATTATCTATTCTCGAATAGTCAAATAGACGAATATCTATATATAATCGTTATCAAAAGACAGCTCATAATTATATAATTTAATTTATAAAAGATTTTCGAATGAGTTGTTTAAAATCATAATTTTATATATTTTTGTTTTATATAAAATTATGATTTTATATATTTTTATATTCTAAATAAATTTATGATTTTATATATTTTATTTCATATTTTATACATATAATTCTGAATCATATGCAATAAACATTTTGATTTCTAATGACTAGTAGAAACTTAATATATATTTAATTAATATGTGTTTGAGAACAGAATTGTCCTATCATATACAATTTAATATTTTATACAATTTACATAACTTAGTATTAATATTAATTATGAATTAAATTTCATATAAATGTTATACCTTACAAAATTACAAAGTTACAATTTACGCTACATTTAGAAATTTTTAAAAATTAGCCTAAATTTCGACTAGAGTTATATGATTTTTGAAAATAACATTAAAATAAGAGAAATATATATCTCATTAATTTACCTTAAAAATAGTTAAATATTTTTTATATAGCAATGATGCATTTTTTTATTTTCTATAAAAAAAATATTAATCTCTTTGTGTCCAGAAACTATTAGTTTTTAATTTTAGTTTTATAAAATACATAAAAAACAGTATAAACAGTATAAACATAAGAATTACCCCTGCGTTTTTCCTTGTCTTTCATGTATAGATTTTATGGAATTAAAATTAATCTGCCTACTTTAAATTAATTAAAGATATATAATATAAGATAATTAGTTGTAATTTTAACACATATGTAAATTAAACATATAGCATATATATTTTTCTCTTACAATTAAAGAAATCTTCGTAAATTTTAATCCTATTAAGATGATTCTTTCTTTTTCATTTTTAAGAATTTAGACTTATAAAAATATTTATATTTTAATTTTTTTTTAAGTTAGTCCAAAATTTAGAAAATTTCTAATATAATTTCAATTACTAATTTCTATTTATCTTATAAACTAATTCTACTAAATCTATTGTATGGGCGGTGGATGTGATGTCCGTGAAGTGCCTACAGTTCTCTCGTTTGGCTTTTTACTTCCGTCGGAGAGAGTATAATTAACAAATATATAATATAGTATACTAAGGTATAAGATTGAATGTTGTATGATTGTGTGTTGTATGATGAGCTGTATGAGCCGTTCTATATGAGACGCTCTGTATGAGAGTGTTGACTGATACGAGGCAACGAATGATCTTGACTGATGGATGTGAGACACTCTGATGTATAAGACACTAATGTGTATGAGGTTGTTGACTGATTATAAGACACTCTAACTGATGTATAAGACACTGATGCATGAGATGTGTTATGCTTATATAGGCGGCAGTACCAAACTCCCTCCATACCTCGGGTGTCTCCTAGAGGTCTTTTCGTTGTTTGCTCATGCCGGTCCTTCTCATGTCCCCGTCCCATCTTGCATGCAGACGAAGGTGCAATTAAAAGGGACTATAGGGAAATTGGAAAAGTCGATATGTTTATTGCTTTGACCGTCAATAAATCCCTTGCCAGATGTTGGAGTGAGTTATGGCTGTCGTAACTGTCGCCTACTTGTCAGACTAGCATGTTCTGGGCCAGAACACCTATTTTTCAAATTTTATAGTCGCCAAAAATATAGTAGTTAAAAATTTAATAACCCCAATTAAAATTAACTATGTCGACATTTTTAAAATCTGAAAAATATAAGATTTAATCTTTAAAATACATATTAGAAAAAATAAATAAATACATAATACAATAAATTTTATTTAATTGCTTCTTTATATGAAGTTTTATGATTGTCTGTTATGATTTATTTGTTATTATCTCGTACTATATATATAGAATATCCAATTTGAAACTCTTAAACGATTTGTTATAGAAAAAAATGTTTCAAATACAATTTGCTTTGTTTCAAGAGGGACATCTTTTGGTGATCATAAATCTTATCTAGGTGAACATACTTCCTAGCTTTTAAGATGATCTTTGCTTTTTTAAATAAAACGATACTTTTCTTCTGATGGATATGTAGCTTGTTTCATGACACGTAATATATTGGTATTTCAACACTACTCAAGATCGTTTACTGTCTTTCAAAAGTTATCTGTGTTGAAGAAATGATCTTATCTTTCATATTCGAAATGGTGACCTCGAGCGTCAATGTACTGATTTACTCTATCTCTAAAGATATTTCCTTCTCCAATATTTCAGGGTGTTTCATATACGATAAATCGATGAATTCGCCATCGAGCAGGCTACATGTCTATGTGAAAAAAAGTTTAGGCTGTGTAATTTCATATAAAAAAAGAACAAAGATCACTTTGAAATCTTGGAAGCACGTCCATCTAGACAAGATTTGTGACTATCAAAAGATGTTCCCCTCGGAAACGTTTTACTTGAAACATTTTTTTCTATAATAAATAGACGCGATAATTAATGGATTAACACGATAATTAATGAATATATGTATATATGAATCTATTGATTTTCTCTACTATTAATGCTTTTTAATCATATATATAATGTACGTTAGAGATTCACGTTAAAGAAACGGATTTGAAAAGAAAGTTTATTTGATCATTGATTAAAATTTGGTTCTAGTAAATAGAGTTCATAAATGGAATTCTACTGCGTATTCACATATATAATAGTTATTATAGTACAATCTCTTTTTCACAGTTATATACTATTGCTAAAAATATCTGAACGTACGTTCCAATCATTTTGCATAATACATCTACAGTCGATTAGAGAAAGAAAAATCGTTACCCAGTGTTTTGGAATTATTATCATTACAATTATATTTAATGTAAAAATATCTCACAGAAGTGAGTGAAAGTATCTAAGTATACAGATTAATTCAAGTAGATATTAAATTTTGTTCGATATCAAGATATACAAATTTTATAGCGAATAATCATGTAAAGTTGTATAAAAGTATAAGAAAAGTATAAGAACCAAATATAAACGGTCATCAATATCAAAACTGTATAATGAAAAAAGTATTGTATTATAAAATTATAAAATACATAAAATATTTATATATAAAATTATATATATCTATTATATATTATAAGTATATATATATGTATCTGTTATACATTATAACCATAGTGAAAAATTTGTAGATCCAATAATTTTTTCTTATAGGGGAAATTAAAAAATGCATATGAATCATTAATTAATGACTTTTTATTATTGTGCATGATTTTTATTTGTAGATTTATAGAATAATTTTATTTGTGGGTCTATATATAGAATATGATAAAACAAATAATATGATAAAAAATTAACTTCAAAAAGTATCGCGAATAATTTAATTTTCAAAAGAAATTTTTACTATTATACATATCTCTATCTACCTCTTTAGATAGTACATATAAAGAAGGATTTTTTTCATACATGTGAGAAAACGAAAATATTTTTAGTTAGATTAATCACACATGATAGGAAACCACCGATGGTAAAAAACTTACAATAAAAAAAATATTTTCTTTCTAAAAAAAATTAATATTCAAAAGCGAAGAAAATATAAATATTCATATTTAATATTCATATATAAATATATATAAATATTTATATTTAAGCTACGGTTTTCGGATTTCTTTCGTTTAATAATGCTCTTATTTGTTCTTTTTTTTATATTTCTCAAAGGATGTTAAGAAATAAACATATTTTAAATAATTTGAATACACGTTTCTTGGAAAATCTGAACTTCTAAAAAATAGGAACCATCGAACAAAAAAGATCCGAAAATCATAACAACATTAGGTAATCAAATATTTACTTATTTATTTAGTGGTTAACGAGTAATTATCCTGTAAAGTAAATGCAGAAACTGTTGCTAATAAAAATAAGTATAATAGATGTACAGAAGAAATAAGTTCTCAATATAAAAAAAGAACAGTAAAAAATCAAAAGTATAACAAAAATAACAAATAGTACAGATAAGCAAATAAAACGTAATATATCGTAAACGTCATCTCGATCTGAAATCCCAGTTGATAGGAAACAAATTCTGGTAATGCGTCAATACATCTAACCAAGGTAATTCGAGAAAAATTTCCTATCCTAAATACAAGAGTATAACGTAAAAAACGAAGTCCACGGGTTGAAGAAGAATCTATAAAGTTGTTTATAATTCTAAATAAAAAGAGAATATTTGCTATCATTTTCCGTTTCTCTAAAGTGAACATATTTAAATGTTGAAGTACAGGTTCGTAATTATAATCAAATCTGTGTGTTTGAAGCTCTGATGGCATCTAATCATGTCTCGAAACAATAACATAGTAGATGAGGAAAGATAGAGATATAAATAGATCGATAAATTTGGTGGTCGTTATGTTTTCGTAATAAATCCGGAAAAGTCTTCGCACTCCGTTACAATAACGACTAGTGAATGGATTGTTGGCTAAACGAAATTGATTTTTGAGATCCTGTAGCTGTAATCGTAATTCTAATCGGATCCTTATACATTCATCCTTTCAATTACGCGGATTGTCCGTCCTACGTAGATCTTTTTTACGCGGATGAAAATTGCATAAAGTCCGCTGGTATTGTCTGCAATTTAGATCATCAATGTCTTCTCTATTTTCAAATCGTTCTAAAATTTCAACTGTTAGACATAGATTTCTTTTTCTTTAGTATTATTGAGCATTCATTAAACATCTCTTGGTTGAAAATTGTATGTAAATATAAGCAGCTTGATAAAAAGTTGAGTATTTATGTGTTACGTTATTAATCCGTTTCAAAAAGGTAGGTTATCGTAGGCCGGTTATTTAAAACTGACTCTGGCGTCTATATTTCCGAATTAAATATTTTATTACAGATAAGTTCATGCAATTAAATGATTAATAAGACATTGTGATATATATAAATTCAATTAAAGATTATAAAAAATTTATTTTTTGACCGCGTAATATGATACTGTGTATAAAAAGTATTGCGCAAATAGAAGAATAATTATCATATAAAAAGAAATTTGTCTAAAAAAGGCATACAAATCAAGGGATGGGATAATTATTTTTATGCTTTAAAATATCGATAGACGGAGATAGAAGAGGGAAGACTGATTCTAATTAATCTTGGATTGGTGTATAATTTTTCTTTCAAGTCTCATGATACTTATATTATCATATTTGTTCGATAATATATACATTTAGTATATTAATGATTATCTCCTTGTCACAAAGAGAAAGCTGCAATTACAGCATTATTAATGCTAAAACTATCAAAGTGATCAAAACGACTAATTTACAATTTTTGTTCAAAATTTTACAGATGTAAAATAGTGTATTTTTAGAGACCTAAATAATTGTTTGTGAAGTATATAAATAAAAGTTTGCGTACTCTATTGTATTTTAAAGCTTTTTTATTCTTTTACTTTAATTTCTCCGATGAAAATTTTGTTTTAGTCATTTTTTTAGTTCTATTTAGTCGTCGGTAGTTCCAATATTTGATTTCATGACTCCGTTCTTTAATTCTATGTATACATATATTATTGATAGGACATTATTTGCTAAAATCTGAGTTAATATTGATAGTATTTTTAAAATATGTAAAAGTTCAAATGTTGTTATCTTTATTATATTTATAATATTTATGATAGTTACGTTAATCAGTACGTTACAATTACAGTTAAAACAAAAAAATAAAAAAGTCTTGATCTTTCGACATTTATAATAATGATTAATTAAAATGTATTTTACCTATTACATTTAGACTATGTTGTACTTGAATATTCAGTAAATAGTAAATCTTAATATCAATTATGAAGAAATAATACCTACTATAGAATATCTAGGAAATTTAAATAAAAAAAAATTTAGGATAAAAAAGATAATAATAGAATAAAAATTTAAATAAAAGAATACAAATGAAAACAAATATATTTTATTTTGCAGAATTTCTTTTAATTTCTTATGGTTTTTTTATATATCAAATACTCAAGTAAAATGATATAATGTGAAATCTATCATCACATCCTTCAAAAACAGCAGAATGAAAACGGAATGTTGAATATGTAATATTGTGCTAATATTTTATCATTTTTATTGCAAAATAAACGTTTTGTATTATCATTATTATCAACATTATCATTGACGACCATCATGTTTGTATACATATTATATACATTCTTTAGTAAGACAATAATAATTACATTTAATAAAAAAAATTAATTGAACGTTGAACTATTTTTAACAATAATATTTGAAACAAACATATTTAGTGATAGTAAACGAAATCATGAAAAAATAATATTTTTGAATATATGTTTACACAAAATATAATTATTTTATTTGTCTTTAAAAAACTGTTTAAGAGTATTTTGATTGTATGAATAAGAGTGAGACAAAAATACATATTTTAATGAAGAATTTTCAATTGAAGTTTTCCATGGCTCTAATCAAATATTTCCATGGTTTTTTATGGTTCGTAGAAAAGAAATTATTAGACATTATTTATATACAAATATATTTTTGCAAAAGTAAAATAAAAATGTGAGACTTGGATAAAATATTTATAAATATTGAAAATATATTATTTATTTCGCATAATGCATATGTTTTACATATTATAAGTGACGTTTATAAAGTATAAGAAGTTTATAAATGTATAAATATAATGTATATTCTGTAAATATTCATACGTGTACACATACAGTGAATCCCATTAATATTTGGATACTAAATATTTCACTGTTATAATTTTGTAAAAGAATCATATAATTATAAAAATGACGCTTAAAGTAAAATTACAGCAAACAATGATAAATAATTGGACCTGCTGGAGTAAATGATGAATCACTGATAATAATAATTTTATTAATAATCATAAGTGTGTGATAAAGAAGTTGATACTTTTTTATTTAATTACTTTTTCCAATTTAAAAAAAAAATAATGTTAATCTAACAATGTTTTATTTTTTTATTCTTAAAGATTAAATATGGAAAGAAATCGTAATTAAAGCAACATATAAATACACTGCAGCAGAAAGCAGAGAACAGTGATACACGTGCATTATTGCAAAAAAAAAAGATATAATTGTCAATATACAAAGTGTGATAATTCCTCATAAAAAGATAAAGAAAAATATAGAATAAAATTTTTCCTTTCAAAGCTTAGTTTTTGAGAAAATGTAAATTAAATATTCATATTCATATATCAAGTACACTTGAATTTGTTTAATTCTAGATTAGACAGAATTTAATTGTTTAATTCTAGATTAGAATTAATAATTAACAGGAGGTTATTTTACATGTGAAAATAAGTTGAAAATGTGAAATAAATTTTTTTCATAAAATGTTTCATTACTAAAAAAAATTAAATTTGGAAAATTATCAAATAGATACACATCAATTTTTGACATATTTAAACTTTATTTCCTTGGAAGACTTAAACGAAAAAATTTTATGTATATATATGTTGTTGTTTAACCATGAAATGTAACTATGTTATTAATAAAAACCATACAAGAGTTAATGAAATTTTAAGAATGTTTTTCAAGAATTTTCCCTTTTTTACAAATCTAAGAGTTTACAAACCTATCTTATAGTACGCAGTAGCTATATTTCATTTTTCTTATAAAAAAAACATATTACACACAAAACATAGGTACATTATAAAAAAGAATTTACATAATTTCTATAATTAACATATTAACATTAAACTGTACTGATAATATTATAATATTATAATTAAAAAATATACTATTAAATTCCATTATTAAAATATTAAAATATAATTTTTGTATACTTACATGTTTTATTTCGTTATTAACAATATATTCTATATTTATTGACCTTATTTGCTAGTATCATTTTAAGAATATTATTCTGAAAACATTAGACAATGTTAATATTACGAATTCATCTGAAAATACACTAAAAATACACTATTATATAAAAATAATATAAAAATAATAATATAAATAATCACCCAAATATATTAGCTAAAAATTTGATCAACAACTTACCAAGAAATAGACGACTGAAAAAATCTAGATATAATATAAAACAATTTAATTATAATAATTAGTTATTTTTACAAAATTACTAATGAATTATACTTTTTCATGCATTGTATTAATATAAAACACATTTGTCAAATGATCTGACATAGGCCAATTATAAATTTAAAATAATAAATATAAAGAAAAAATTAATTTTTTCCATTTCTATGACAAATCTCTTCAAACAGTTTAAAATCAGACATTTTTATATTCAATATGTTTACATATTGACAAGTATTGAGAAATATGTACTAAATATATATTTGATATAATAAATTTTATCAAATAAATTTTTAACACTATTTTATTGAAAAACAAGATGTGTTGCTATATTTTATAAGAATTAATAACTATTGGCTATTAAAATACTATTAAAATGATTTCTTATGCAATATATAAAATAATATATACAAAATTATTATACATTTTATATGGTTCAAATAAAATCATTATTAAATGAAATTCAGTTACAAGTTTTATTTCATAACAATTACGATTTCGTAACAGTGCATTTTGAATCTAAAATCTAAGATAACAGAGGTTACAAAATTCCACTATTTACCATTAGTTATTACTTAGTAAAAATATCCAGCATTTATCGATCACTTTTGTATTACGAACACGCTATTCGTGTTTGAAGTTTTATTTTTCATATTTTATCATATTTTAACTAATTTTAATTATGTGTATAATGATAACTTTCTTCAGCTCATAAAATGTCAAAAAAGAATCGACCCAACCTATACATAGATGGCATTTACATCGATATTCGTCAACCGAAGCGACGCAAGATTTATTTTAGTTTAGAAATTAGTCAAGGAGGACTCATAAAGAGAAAAGGTGCGCGGACGTGCTTTTCGCGTCATTTAATCGGGGCCAAGCTTTTAAGTACTTGCTTATCGGAGGTCAAGAACTGAAAGAATGACCCGTAAGTAACTTGCATCGTTGTTTTTATGGTCACGTACGAAACATAAAAATAACAGAGAGAACTTGAAATCATACCTATATGCTGTCCGTCTGCCATTTGCGAATAATTCGAAAATCGAAAAAACAATACTTACGTTATGTATAGAGTAATACGTTTATGTTTTTCTGTTTATGTACAAGAAATCACTTCTAACGAATAAAATTTTATTTCTTCATGCTAGAGGAGTTCTTATGTATATTTATATACTTTTACGCATTATGTGATGTATTCTACATTTTATTGTTTCAATATTTTCCACTGAAAAAATAATTTTGTTAACTTAGGCGTTTGTTAACAATTGGCTTAACAATTTCATTTTGCATTTCACTCAGCAGTTTCGTTTTAAAAGTTCAAAATAGCATTTCTGGAAAATTCTTGACTTTTATAGTTATAATGTTGTCTTGTATTTCGTTGTTCCTCTTCGTTGGAAATTTGTTTCTATTATAATTTAATATTGTTCAATAATTTGCATTTTTTATTTTTACAATTAAATTTTATTAGGATAGAATAGAATTTTTTTATAATGTAATTATATTATAGGCTATTCTATTTGAATTGTTATTTGTTTTTAATGTTTTTGTTTGATATTTCGTTTAGAATAATATTTATTATTTGTTACTACTATACAATAGAACCAAATTTTAGTCAGTATCCAATTAAATGAACTCTTGCTGGTTGAGTCCACTTATTTGAACCTAAATTGTTATTATGGATGAAATTGTATATATGGATGAAAAATTATTAGTAGAGGGGAGAATCAGTGGACTCCTATTACATGAATTCCAATTATATAAACTATTTGTCCCCCGATAAGTTCATATAAATGGATATTCACTTACCTGGGAGTATATATTTTTGATGTAGGTGGAAATCAGCGAGAATTAGCACGAGCCAAAAATATGAAAAAAACTGTTAGAAAATCTGCAGCTGAACAGGAAAGCAATAAGGGTCTTTCATTAGAACAACGGAAAGCACGGTAACAGTATTTTATATGTACTCAAACTTTCATGTATTTTTTTTAGATATTTGATATTTATCAATAGATTATAAAGATTATCATTAATAATTATGTCAAAAGTTAAATGACATAAATTTCACTTTAATAGGATTTTGAAATGGTAAGAATATTTAAATTCTAAAATAATTGGTTTTAAATTTTTTCCAACAACATATATTATAATATATAAAATTGTCTTTTCTTTTTTGTTCCAGAGACGCAGAACGAATGAGAGAAAAACAACTGAAGAAACAGCAAGAGCAGCAAGAAAAAGTCAAGCAAGGTACAAGATAATTTCTTCTGTTATAAGATGTAAATTGTTCGACTGAATTCAAGAATAAAATTTTAAGTATGGTTTCAAATTCTTGATTATGAAGTATCAAGGCTATGCTTAATGTGAGTGCATAAAGAATTTATAGTGTTTTTAATTATAGAAAATATCTTCAGACTGTATAATGCAGTATATATTACAAAACTAGGTTCAAGTAATCATGTTACTTACAAGTTTTGCAAAATAGTTAGTGTGTATAAAAATATTGTTATCTATACTATAATGGTTAAAGAAAATGTGCATTTGACTTGTTCATCTAGGTATAAGGACATTAATTAACTATAAGAGTAATTGTAGTACTAATTTTTAAGTTGTAAATTCAGATTTTCAGTTATATTTAATATGATGTATAAGTGATTCATAAATTACATACTATGTAAAGAAAATATATACATTTGTGTTTGGCTTGTAATAAATTGTTTAATTTTAAAATAAATATTTAAAATTTTTTAATTTTTATGCTATATTAATATTTTGATATAAGTAATTTTATTTAATTATATTTTATATAGTAGATTATTTTAATTAATTGATACTGATATTGATAGGTATACATGTATTTTTATTATTTGTTTCCTTGTATATTCGTTACAATTTTGTATAAGAAAAATTTGTATTAATAAAATTTTCAACATGTTTAAGATAAAATACACAGAATTTATCAAAAATACATAGAATTTATCAAAATAGAAAGGAGGTATTAACTGACCATTACCTATGTTTTATTGCACTTTCCCAGAGATAGTACATATTTAACATATTTATTTATTATTTGAAAAATTTAGTATAAATTACAAATACTTGGAATATTTGAAACAAATATCTGAAACTGATAAAAAAACATGAAATTTTATAATTCGTATGTAATGCTTATTAAAAGATAAAATCTTAAAGATATAAAAAAAGAAGTAATACGTTATATTATACAATAAGCCTGTAAAAACTAAAATTTTTAAAAATAGACTATAAATAAAAGCTATTTGACTTATTTTTAAATAAAGAAAAAATTCATGGTTTGTTTTTCCTTTAACATTAATTCCTTTAACTATATTAATTCACTAATACATTTATAAGCACAGAATTTTCTTTTATTAATTGTTTATAAATTATCAAACTTCTCATGTATAAGGAACCATATTACATATTGAGCATTTATTTAATTATGCTGTATGTTTCAAAGTGTTTCAAAAATTTAATTTGATGAATTTATATTAAATGAAGAAAAGGAATATCGAATTAAAAATTAATTTTCATCGAATATTTGTTATATAATAATTACAAATGTTGTATTATTTTTTAATTTTTAAATTTTTAGTATGTAGTTTGAAAAAAATAAATTTAATCATATATCTAAATTGCATTAGTTATATTATATTATGAATAATATATATTAAGGCAAACACACACACACACACACACACACATATATATATATATATATACATATATATATTTATATATATATGTATAAAAGCAAACAGGAATTCTTTTTTATCTTGTCAACTTGTTCCTTATCTCCATTTTATTGAAAATATTTTATCAAATAATTTAATTTTTTTTATACAAAATAAATGTAAATTGTGATTTACAAACAGTGTAACTTTTTTAACACAAAAAAATTGTTCTTTACATAACATATTTCAACAGAAATATAATACATATTAAAAAAAAGATACATTATTGTATTGTTGTTAAATCAAATACTTCTATGTATTATTGAATTTATTTTTACTGAATATGAGAATTCTTTTTGATCAAATATCTAAACATATTATTAAATATTACTATTTTTAATATTTTTTAATAATTAAACATTAATTTTTATTTGATAAATGAATTTTTGATAAAATTGCTAATTAAAAAATACAGTTATCTTTTATAAAACTTTTAATAAACGGAATACTATGTTATATGATAGAAAGAATATCTGTAGTTATTACAAAATTATAAAACTATATGTATGTGTTTGATTTTATAGGACTCAAATTTTAAATTTTTCTTCTGTTTGAGTTACACTTGCAATTAAATACTATTAAATTGATTTGTTCTTTTGTTTATATGTATTTTTGAATAAAAATTATAATTAATCAAATAGCAGTTAGATCTTATCAAATCATATGACATATGTAATTTAGAATCGATTTTCATTTTATAATCTTGATTATAAATTTTAGTATATTAATTCTATATAAGAATATCTTAATAATGCAATGCAAAACATTGCTTGTAAAATTATAATTTTCTGATTGAATTTTCTAAATGAACAATATCAATTTTTATATAAAGATACGACATTAAGTTAGTAAGTATATTTCTGAATCTTTTTCTTCACTGAAAATGGTTATTCATGCAAGAGAATATATAAAATATGTAATTAATTTACGAAAACTGTTAAAAAGGGCAGAGTATGTTATAACTAAACTGTGGATTTTTATGCAAATTCATATTCTTGAGAAAACAAATAACAAAATATATACTCGATAGAAAATTGTTTTATGTACTAAATAGTATAGAAAGTACAATACTTTGAGTATTCTATGTATTTTTCTTTGATATTATGTGCATTTTGTGCAATTTTGTATTTTAAAATTTCTTCTAAATGTATAAAACTCCGCAGTCTATTTAACATAATGTATGCTATAAATTATGTTATTTATTCATGTACATTTTATATATGTATGTACATATGTAAGACTGGATATTCTATGTAATTGGATCAGGCGAAAATTTTGAAATTAATTTTAAAAATATTTTAACTTTAATTTATTATAATTAAAATTTATTTTATATAAGGGAACTGAAAATATAAATGCAAAATTACTGTGTTATGTCTTTTCTTATTATATGATAAGTTCTGTAAGATCAAAATTAAAATATTTTTCAATTTAGTTCAATTAATTTTTGACTAAAGTATCCTTTACCACATTTTTTATAGATAATAAAAAGATACAGTAATTGATGTTGAAAAAAAGTATAGTTCAAGAAAAGAATTTTTAGAAAAATTTAAAAACATAATTTTCAAAAAATTCTAAATTGATGAAGATCATGCACCATTTAAAACTATTAAAGTTAGTTTCATGAAGTTTTCTTCTGTTATTCCAAAATTATAGCTTGCATATTTATGTTTGATACATATTCATGTTTTGCACTATATTATTGAGATATTCTATTTATGTTAACAATTTAAATATGAAGGACTTAATAGTAACCTGTAGATAGAGTTGTACACAATTGTATTCTTGTAGATATATTTTAAAATCGATTTTGCTTCTAAAATGTTTCTAAACTTATTGAATATAACATAGACATCGTAGTATTTTTACAAATATTTAATACATAATAATATATAGAATCGTTTTTATACTAAGAATACTTAATATTATATGGTATAAATATTTTGTTTACATCTGTATTAAAGACATATCATTATTATATGTCTTTCATATTTTATACGATACAAAATGAAGTATTTAATATAATTAAAAATTTAACAAAAATTTGTCCCTGTTTTAAAATTACACTAATAATAAATCCTAATTGAGCTTAACTATCGGAATAATATTAAAACATTGTATCTGTAATACTAGCACCATAACTGTATTGTTTTGTAGATAAATTGTGCACTCAAAGCAAATATGATTAAATTGAATTTATTGTTTATACTTCTGTAGTATGTTAAAAACACAATTATAATTTAATAATGTTTCCAAAGTTGCACATTATAAAGTTTCATAAATATATAATAAAACTTGAGAATATTGAAAAGAAATAAAATCTTGTATAAAGATAGTTAAAAATTACATAATAAAGATAGAAAATTATAATTTGTTTTAAGGAAAACAGAAATATTATAATTAGAGTAACTTATGGAATGTTTTAAAACTCCAATATTAAAATATGCATACATTTCACATGTTTTATATTAGTACATTTAAATAATTCGTGTAATATATTTATAGTGAAATATCACTCGTAGTTTGTGAAACAATTTCTATTTCATGTAAAATTTGTTAGGAATATTAAAAATATTATAATACAAAGAATATAAATAAAGCACTGGAGTTATTAGTTTTTAAATGTTATAAGTATCAATAAACATTAAAACATTCTAACTTTATTGTATGTAAAAGAAACACAACAAAATAACACCATACTATATTTTAGATGAAAGAATATTTTTATTATATCAAAAAAATATATGAAAAGGAGTATTCTATAAATAATATAATTTTAAAACTGATGTATGAGCAAATCAAAATATATATTTTTTAATCACAGCTGATAAACGCATTAGTAATATAATTTTGTTTCACTTGTTTGAATCTCGAGCTTTTGTCAAACTAAATAAGTTTCAAAAGTGATTATTGATTTTTGTTTGATTTGCAAAACTAACAATGTACATTGTATAGCAATATAGGAACATTTTCCCAGTATATCCTTATTAAAAATCAATACATTTAGGCATGATGCTTTGTTTAACTATAACAACAATTTAGAAAATTTTCCTTTTCTTTTTAAAGCAAATGATATTGAGTAAAAAATGCAGAGCAATTTATAATTGTCCAAAGTTTTTAATTTTATGTCCCATATTATTTTAAGTATATGTTTATAATAATAAGAAGAAATAAATTTTACTTATTACTTACTAATTGCCTTTTCTATCTTTTTCTATATCTATCTCAATGTTTTTATACCTGAAATTTATTTAAATTGTTGAATTTTGAATCATTTTGTCATAAAATTTGAATCAATTTATTATGAATTTTGTTCTATAACAATATTATTGAGATGATAAGAAAGAAAATATTAATGTATTATTGAAAGATAATTTTTTCCATTATCGATCATAATCTTTAATTTAAAAGATATTGCTATAAAAAGATTGCAGAAAAAGTGAATAAAAGCAATAAACAAGATGAAACAATATTTTTTCCAATATTATTTTTTATAATATTATTTTAAAGATTAAGAGAACATATAGTGCAAGTTTGAGCGATGCAATGAGCGTGTAAGCGCGATGGATGTGTTGAAGGTGTTGATGGTGGTGGTGGTGGTGGTGGTGGTAGTGGTGGTGGTGGTGGCGGTGGTGGTGGTGGAGGAGGTGGTGGCATATATAACCATCCGGTACCAGTTGGCCAAACGGTACCTGGTACAGAGGAAACCGGAAATAACGAATTCGTATTACTTCCAGCTGCTACCTGCGACGTTGGTCCACCCTCTACTCACATTACCTAAAGAATGGAAGTAATGTAATTAATTACAAAATATTTTTAAAATCGTTTTAAATAATACACAATTTCAATTCTATTAAATAATAGAAATTATTTGTAAATTTAATTTTATCTTGGAAGCTATCTATTAAGTTATTTATGTAGGTACAAAAACTTTTTTCAATGTAATAGTTATCGCATTTATCATATTATATTAATAAAAAAAATATATTTTAAATAAATATGTTTCGCTACACACATATGTATAATAATTATATACTAAAGTAATAAATATGTATCTGAGAACATCTAAGTCTCTTAAAAGTATGAGTGATATCAAAAAATGTTTCAAACGAAATTTGTAGGATAAAGAGGGAGACTTATAGTAACTTTAAGCAGATATTTTAAAATTTTAAATAGAAACCTACATTTTTGATTATATAATCTTGTAACTGACATCAAGACATTCCAAAATACAATATTTGTGATTTTTGCATAAATTATCATTGAGATATGAGCTTCCAAATTTTGCAAGGATTTAACATTAATATTACACAATGTGTACTGTAGAGAAGTTGCTCAATCAGAATATTTAAAATAAATTGTTTATAATATGCTTATAAATAATATCCACGAATTACAAAAGTTACAGTAATACAAATATTAAAAAACATGGGAAGAAAATTTCTAAGAAATATGAAAAGATGTACACTTTTTGGACAGTATATTGAAAGAAAAGTAGACAACAAAAATAAGTAATAATCCTATTAAATATTTGAATAATAGAAGATCGTTGTTATCGAAACTTTACGATAATTGCTAATTCAATGTCTTCTGAAAGACAATGTATGAAGTTGAATTGTACATACATATGTACATACAAACATGCGCATATAAAATCGGTTTTTTTCAGAACCATGATTTTTATAAAAGTCATAAGTGTACAGTGTTTTAACATTTTAATGTTAGCTAAAAGAATGCGTAATCAAAAATATATGTTTCTATTTAAAATTTTAAATTATCTTTACAAAGCTTTTCAAGACTATCACTATAGAGTCAAACAAATACCACAATTCCTGTTGTTAAATTTGCTGGTGAAAGTCTTGGATACTTTTGTGTAGTTGGGTGCTTTTAGTTGTTTTCCATGTATTGTTCCATTCAATTACCACACGTCTAAGAACCGGTCATACCAGGCTAGCACATGAACACAAAATCAAAAAAACTACATCACCCACCTGCACTCATTGCAATAACCATCCATTAACAATAACACACATACTGCACGAATGCCACACCACAGAAACCCAGATAGAAATATGGAATCAACGCAAACATAAACCTTACTTCTCAAAACGACATACAAAGAGTACTATTATATCTAAAAAGCATAAACTACTACTCACACATCTAATGGTGCCGTCGTCGCTTTAATGACCTCGCTGTCGATGCGACAATAAAATTAAAAAAAAAAAAAAAAATACCACAATTATATATTCTTTTTTATACTCTATAATTTTTGTCTGCATATTTTTCGAGATATTTGAGTATTCTTAGATAAATCAGGCATACTGTGTATATATGTACATACGTATACTATACAGCATGTTCACGAATTTACTAACCAGAATTTTTCTCATAAATGGTATGAGAAAAAATAGAAGGAGAAAGTAGTACTATTTTTCATAAACAACATGATGTTATATGAAATTTTTTGCATTATTTTTGGACTATTCTTTTAGGAATGACGGTGACTTTTAATTTTTTAAATACTTCATATCTTTTTATATCATACGAAGTCAAAAAAGAAAGAAAAATTTTGGATATTCCATACTGTTTTATTTACTAATACACTGATCCTAATATATAAGAAATGTATTCATAAAATTGAATTTTTTTTTTTTATATTGACTTTGAAGATCATTTTATGGCAGATGATTTAATTTAGATTTTACTAACTTTAAAATTTACCACTAATGACATACAAAAATATGTAGCATTTTACTTTAAAAAATGAAAGTTACCATCATTTCTGCAAAAATAGTGTAAATACAAAAAAATTTCATACATACACCATTATGTTGCTCATAAAAAATAATACTGCTTTTTCCTCGTTCATTTTTTTTTCATACTTACTGTTTATGAGAAAAATGGTGGTTAATAAATTTATGAAAATCCTGATTTAAAAACAAGAGAAAAAATTATGTATGTTAAAAAATATAATTTTTTTTCTTATGAATTAATATTTATTATCAAAATAAATCTTTTATTAATTTTCTTTAATTTTAATAGTAACTATGATGTATATTCAATCAGTATGAACGAAATAATTACACTACATTGTTAAAAAGTTTCAATAGTACATAAATAAATAGATAGCAAAAACTTACGTTGCAAAATTCAGTCTGTGAGAAACATTAAGTAAAATAAAGTTCCAAGAATTCAATATAATAATTTGTAGAAATTATTAAACTATCGCATATTTGAAAATTAGTTGAATATATCATGTTTTAGCGGAAAGCTGGCAATATTTTTCGATGATTGATTTTTCAATCGAAATGTAAATGCATCAAAGATATATAAATGGATTCAATCGATATGTAAATATATATATCTCTAATGTTCTGTCTAATGTAAATTTCTTAATTGTTTTTTTCGCAGAGTTGTACAAAATTTAATATCTTCAGTTTTAGAAAACCAGACACTGATAGAATAAATAATTATTATATACAAGTAATATATTATTATTACTTATATCGTACATGTGTTATATTGTTTACTGTGATTACTTTATAGTATCGCGATTCAAGTTTTTTAGTTTCATTATTGATTCATTTATTCTTCTTGCAATTTTTTACCTTTTCAACTTTTTATCTTAAATTCGTCTGAAATTTTCTAAAATTGCTAACTATTACTCATTCTTGATTTATTGATCATAAATTTATTGCTGTTGTGTCATATTTTCAAGAAACTGCCATTATTTACATATATTAATATGTTAATTATATTAATTAAAGAAGCAAAGAGTATAGCATGAGATTGATAGTATAAAGAACAGAAGGAATACTACCAACAAATAAATAGCTAAAAATAGACATATTAAGCTAAGATACATTCAGCATACAAATTTTATGTAAGTACCAGATAGAAACTAATTTCAATACTACTTTAAATTAAAGACATTAACCACATGTAAATATAAGATGTCGTGGCTTTTAAACATTCTCGATAATTAAAAAAAAATCAATAATAATAATAATAATTTATGTAACAACGAAGCAAACACAAGAAGCAAACAATCTGCTTATATGTTAATCTATAATACTTTGCAGCATTTAAGAAATATTATATATTTTTATAGAATCAAACATCAAAACATACCGCAATGTTATACTTATACAAATACTTTGACATAAATGAAAATATTTCAAAAAATAACAAGATAAATTACAAAAGATACAGATATGCAATCTGAAATAATTAATGCTCACGATAGAAGAAAAGTAACTCCAACCATAAAAAACAATATTCAGAAAAATGATACGTAAAGAGACAAAACGTACAAATATCTTGGATTTCAAGAAAATATAAATCACACCTATATTAAAAAATCGCTGAAAATAAAATAAAAATGTTTAAACCAAAATCATGATAGAGTTTAACATAATTTTTGTTTGAGAACTATTCAAATTTTTGCAATAAAAAAATCATAATTTTCAAGAGGAAAAAGAAGATAGTTAATGTATAAATATTATGTAATATTATGTAATATATAGGTAGAAAATTTAAGAAAGATAATAGTTACAACGATAATAATATAAGAAAATAGAGATATGCATATGTATGATAGACTATAAAAAGAGAGAAATGAGGAAAGAAAAGATTACACATTGACAAATCCCACAATATCATGAAATACAAATAACTTCCGTATAAATAATGCTAGAATAATTTTTCCCAAAAACAAAAAAATTCCAATATCCCAGCTATAAAAAAGTACGAGAAATATGTAATGAAAGGAACTTGACACAAATACATACAGGGAATGGTGTTAATTTAGAAAAGAAATAGAACACACATAAACAGATTGCAGCTCATTGGACTACATAGAGCAGTATCAATTAACATAATTTGAAATATATTGACAACATATTTTAAAGACCAAAATTATATTAGAACAAAACAATACACATATATAAAACAGTTATATATAACAAATCAAACAATCGAGTTTGTCGATGATGCACACATCATGCATTATGTATTATGATACATAGAAAAATCAGCAAGAAAAAATATTACAAAGTACATGTAATTAACAATTGGAGTAAAAAAGTTTTAGACCAATAATGCACTCGTAAGTATTACAACAAAAAATAAATTATCTATAAATGAACACGTATTCATCTCTAATTTATAAATAACAGACGCATAATTATCATGTAATTGTAGTTATATATTATAAGATATTCTACTTTGATTGACACGTTCTGTTTAAAAATTATATTGTCGCGACCGCGATAGCATGATTCCATATTCTCATTTCGATGCAGATTTGTATAAAATAATTCAACCTTGAATTTTAAGATCAATTTTTTTTTATGTTTGCATCATTTATTAATCGTGAGGAGCAAACTCGTCAACGGAACCATGAGTCATCCGTTCTCTTGGTTCTTAAAATCTCATTAGTTGTTACATGGTCTTCATTAACAACATGTTTACATTTAATAACTAAATATAGAGTAAGTAGCGTATTAACGATGAAATAAGAAATAGTTCTTGTTTAGTTATAACCAACGGTAATATAGGAAAAAGTTTTTTCTAAGTGATGAACTTGATGACATGTTTCATTAAAATCGGCAAAAAATGCCTGAAGTAAATAACTACCGGAGAATTATAATTAAAATACAATTGGAATGTGTCTGATTGCGATAATAAATACGGGAAATATTTATGCGATAAAAAAAAAAGAAAGAGAAACGGAAGTCATAAATAATAAAAAGAAAAAAAAAAGTAATTTTACATTTCTTTTAAGTTATAGAATAATTATTGTAAGAAATAATAAATTTTTTACTACTTGAAAATCTCTGATTTGATGCTCAGAGTACCTATGTGTACATGTATACATATATGTACATACATGCAACATATGTATGTTCAGAAAGTCTGTATATCATATTTATAGGGAAATAAATTCCAGTGGTTTATAATGTATGAATCGCTCAAGCTCTGTCGTAGTCATTTAATAACAAGTCATTATTCTATTTTTGATAAAAGATTTTTTTCAGTTTTTTTTTCGCATATAGTTATGCATTAAACTTGCATAACGTGTGTGCTCGTACATGGCTGTATCAGACATAATATTGTATATTATACCTGTAAAATTTGACTGGCTTCGAAAGCTGTTCCAGGAAGCAATATGACAGGGCTGCTAACGTGTCCACTTTCCACGCATATCATATTCGGGAATTCATCATCCCCAAAATCTGGTATATCACGAGCCTTCTCCTGCCACGGATTCCAAACCACTGTATCAGGAAAATTGTATTTTTGTACTCGCATTTTCCTACCGGACACGACATTCGTAATGATGTGTTCTGGTTGTGTATTTTGATAAATCCTATCTGTCCATTCGCACACAGTTACTACGTCGCGGCCTTCTTGAAAAATTTGGTTGTCTCTCGTCTATGGAGAGGAACAGTTTTTAGTATTAATATAGTGTTAAATATTTACGAAAAGACATCGATTTAATATAAATAAATAAAATAATTAAAATCGATTTAATATAAGTAAATAAAATAATTAAAATCAATTTAATATAAATAAATAATTATATGTGATAATACCTTATCGATAAACGTGCATCCATGAAGGCCAGTAATCTGGCATCTCCTAACATCTGGCACTTTAAAGTAGGTATGTAGTAACAAATTAAAACTAAACGTATGATCTTTACTAGGATTGTATACACCAATGTTAAAATGTAATTCCTTCTCCCGAAGAATTAGTCTGTAGGTTAATTTAAACGGGTAATTCCACATTGATCGTGTGAATTCGTTGTCCATAATAGAGAAAATCGCCTCAACGTCACCACTCGGCAAACGTTCAGGAGACTTTTCTACGTTCCAACGAACAATTCTAGCAAACCCATGAGGTGGTCCAAATGTCCATGCTCCAAATTGTGCTGAATCAAATTGAAGCAATATATAATTAATATTTCACGTGTATTTTGTACATATTATTATTTCGTATATATATTTACTAAAATTTCTAAGAGATTATTTTATTAGTAATAAGCTATTCATTTTATTTTGACTCGTATACTTACGAAAAACAAATGGGATGCCTCCTCTAATAGCTTTTTTTCCATCGAATACCGCTTGCTTACTGAAAAATAAGAAGTATTTATTATTAAGATCAAATGGTTCATCTATTAGGATGGTTTTGATTCGATAAAATTGGATTATATTCGTAACAGAATTAAGTTTCTTCAATCTTTACAATTCAATATTACTGTCATTTGTGTTAAATACAAATAAATAAAATTTAGTATATACAAAAGAGCAAATATAAAAATTGAATTAATATAGCTCATACCGAATGTAAATTATACATAAAACGAAATTTGGAATTTTGAAACAAAGTTTTTGGACACAAATTACATTTGACTTCGCTTTTATAATTTTTATCTTTTCAATCACATGAAATAAATAATGCACACTAAATATAATAAATATAATAAATATCCTGATATCTTGAATGAAAGAAAAAATTTGACTTAATTAATATTGAAATTGTTTGAATGTATTAAAATTAATATTGTTTGTATGATTTGTATTAATATTAAAAATACAAGACAAAAATTAAGAAACATGTCATTTAAGAGGTCGTAACTGTGTATTCAACACATTCGATATAATTCTTGAAAAAATCAACTCGTGGAAAATGATTCGATAAATTTGAACTAAACTTCCTTCTTTTTTTGTTAATGTATTATTTATTAAATATAAATTAAAATTCCTTTATATTTTTAAGCGTTTAATCAATAGCGCATAATTACTACGAAAGTAGATAGACAGAATTTTAATGATTCATTTTTTAAATGAAAGCGAATTGTTTACACGCTTTTGAAATTATATTTCTAATATCCTAATATTAATATCTATATAAAAATAGGTATTATTTAGATACTTATATAATAAACTTTTTTCATATTTAAGCTTTTTCTCATATTTTCGATTTTCTTTTTATCTAATTAGGAGTTTTTTTAACTTTTCCCTGTAATTTTTCGTTTATATAACAGAAATCCATGTTTAGATAGAATTAGCAGAAGTTTGTTTAATTGAACAGTGATTTAAAATTTTGTTCAAATAAACGAAGTTCACGTAAGCGAAATTACTTCTTTTATTTTATTCATTTTTATTTATACATATGAATTTTGACTTTACGCAACAACAAATGACATTAGAAATAAAACTAAGGTGAATACATTTTGATCTGTATTTAAACATCATATATTTAAAAAGATAATAAATTATATAAAACGTTGTCTTGCCTCGTGGAAAAGTAGATTTTATAAAAATTTGGACAACATGAAATTTTTTCCTAAATATTTTCTATGAATGTTTCATACATTACTTAACTACAAAGAACGCGAATTTCTTCGAATGAGCATAAATTGATTAGATTAATGACCAAGATTTTAATTTTAATGTCTTCTCTGATATATTCTTTTCAATCTAATGATGCAATTTTTGAACGTGTAAAATCCAGTTGAAAGTAATTTTACTCCATTTATACAATTTCTCGATGTGGATACAGAATATACAAAGAGAAAGAGTAGAAGTATGAGAGAGGAACTTACGAGGGAGACTGTGGGAGAAAAGAGAAAGAAGATGAGTAACGAGAAAGAGGATAGAGAAACGAGTCGGAAAAGAGAGAGGGGAAGAAAGAGCGATGTACCACCATGAAGTACGACGCGGCGCGGCGGTAGGAACGCGGCTGACGCCAAGCAAAAACGATCGACGCTGTCTGCCGTACTTTTTGCAGGCATCACAGTTTCAACCTCTCCTCCTCGTCGTTTCTAGCCGCTGTTATCCTCCATTGCTACTGGCTGCTCTGCTCTGCTCTGCTCTGCTCTGCTCTGCTCTGCTCTGCTCTGCTCTGCTCTGCTCTGCTCTGCTCTGCTCTGCTCTGCTCTGCTCTGTTCTGTTCTGTTCTGTTCTGTTCTGTTCTGTTCTGTTCTATTCTGCTCTGCCTGCTCTATTCGGCTGCTATTTGTGAGTAGCACGCAATTTCTGACGCAGTTAGCTCTGATATTCTTCATTGAATTTTGTTTCGATTAAATCGTGAATTTCATGGAACATATACATTTTTGACTTAGTCGTTTGAAGTCGTGCATGAATGTTCGGTATAACCATGAATGTACTTTCGAGTAAAAGAATTAGATACATGCACAAGCTCTCGAGGTTCTAATAAACTGTTGCAAACCATTCCTAAAAAAACTATCACGGATAGTTGCGAAAAATTTTCTTGTCATTTAGTGATTATATTACATTTGGCAGTTTGTTAAAATTAATTTGCGCTTTAAATTATATTTCCATAATTTCAATTTTAGTTTAACAAATGTCCCAAACATTTACTTATTTTGGTATGCTTTTCCAAATTCGTAATAACAGTTGAAGAGTGATCGACACTCAAGTAAAAGAAATGATTTTCATATGTTTTTGTTATTATAATTTACTATTTATGTCAAATGATGTAAAAATATTTTTCATTTACAATTTTCATTTACGGGAAAATGATTATCTGTGATTTTATATCAAATATTTATTGATTAGTGATATGTGGCCAATAGATCTGCGGATAATTAATGATTCTTTGATGAATTCTTGATCACAGAATTATATACTTTGATCACTGTGTATATAATTTTGTGTACTATGCAAAAAAAAAGTCCAATGAATTGCTAAATGTTGAAGGAAGTTCCACAAATAGCAATAGCTTTCAATAAAATAATTTGTGCACTCGTTAAAAATATAGTTCACTTTCAAACACTATTTTTTCTACAATGAAAATATGAAAATTTAATGGAATTGTTCTTCACTTAGTACATTGACTTTGAAGAAATAAGGTTTCAATTCATACAATTCAAAGTAGCAAAGTAGAAAAAAAAAAGAAAAAATATTCAATTTTTTAGTGAAAATTAAATCACTAAATTGTTCGTAGTACATTCTCTTTATATTGTTCTTAAGACTTTCGGGCGCATGGCTTATGACAGTCAGAATAAACAGCTATCTTTATCGATACACAATGGCTTTTATTAATACATGGTTCATATACGATTTTCGGATTTAGACAATGTATTTTATTTTTCCATGTTTCAATAATAAATATTCTTTTATAAATTTCAAAGTTTTCAAAGACACAGCGATAATTCCTCGCCTAACGGATTTTGTGTTTAGCTTGGAATTGTTTCCAATAGAATTGACCAAACTACTATCTATTCTTGTACCAAAGAGACTTCGTTCCTCTTCGAGATACAAAAATTTTAAAAATTTCAATTCAGAATTATTATAGTTTTTAATCGTATAGTTTCAAATAGAACAAAGAAATACAACAAAAATTAGTGTAAATTTCTTGTTTAGTAATTTTTCCCAATTTTGATTATTTCGCTGTTTGTTCAACTTATCGTTAACAAGAAATCAATCGGAAAAGACCTAAAATAAAAAAACCTATATAGCTCTTGTTACCTAAAAAGGAAAAGTTACTTAAGAAAATTATAAGCCAACGAAATAGTCAAAACTGGAAAAAAACCACTAAACTAGAAACTTACCAAAATTAGAAACAAATCACAAAACAGATATATCATAAAATCATAGTAGTGTCAATTTATTATTATATTTGTTATTATATACGTATACAGTTTCAAACTGAGTACATGCACATGTGCGAATTTACCATCTAGCCGAAAAATCAGTCGAGATCAATAAAATATACAGGATGTTTCCTTCATTTTGTAAAACTGAAATATCTTGTAAAATACTGGATTTATCGAAAAAAAGTTTTGGTATAAACTTTCGTATGAACGAGTACAGGGCAAATTATTTTTTTTAATGCAGAGTGAATCTCGTAACATGACGACATCAAATAATTCATAAAATATTTGTTATACGAAAAAATGTTAAGATAGAAGTTGCATGGCTTTCAGGGGGACATATAGTACCGTAATCAGTTTTATTTTGCTTTTTTATCAAGGTATGAAGGTTACCTTCAATTTTTTAAATGGAATAATTAATATTTCTTCCCAAATTCGGATTACAATACTATATGTCCCCCTGGAAGCCATGCAACTTCTATCTGAACATTTTTTTGTACAACAAATATTTTATGAGTTATTTGATGTCGTCACGTTACGAGACTCACCCTGTCTGTCATGTGAGAATCATGGCAGAAATTCCAAGATCAAATTTACTTTTTTAAATAGAATGATATAATTTTATATATATATTACTCTATCTAAAAAATATTATATTAATTATTAATATATTTAAAAAATATTATAAATTATATAAAAGATTTGATATATGGGCATTTCCTATAAAAATGTACTTATTAATTTACTTGAAAAATGTAATTATTTGTCTTAAAAAACCATTCGCTTAAGAGATATTTTAGCTTTAATTGTTATGTGAAACATAAAAACATCATATTTGAAATAAAAATTGAGCGATTTTGAGGAGCACATAATTTGAATAATCTTATCACATGAAAAAAATACTATATTATTTGTAAAAATTTATTAGATGTTATTTAAATTTGAGTTAATGTCACATTCTTGACTATACAGTAAAGAGCATAATTAAGTCAATAATGATGAAAAATTGTCGATAATTTAGACTGTTATAGTTTTGTAAAAAAAAAAAAAACTATAACAATCCATTTCGTATCATTTTAAAGCATAAGGTTTCTATTTACACAGTCTTAAGTTCGTTTTACCAAAGATATTGCATCATGTAGCGAGTGGGAAAGTAAAAATACTTTCTGTTTCGAAAATTGTAAAAATTCAAGCCTTTCTAAAGACAATGAAAATTTTTTTCATGGCTAGATAACATGATTTTTGAAATCTTCTCTTGATAACGATTTCTTAAAATCTGTTGTATTGTTTTTTTTCGCCGTTTTGGACATTATGATTTAATGACGAAATGTTACGATTTCTTGAAGTTTTGTTTAATCCTAATATTCAAAGTTCCATAAAATGCTGACAAAAAAATCGCATAACAAATTTTAAGGGCTTATTATAAAGGGGAGATTTTATGCATCACAATTATGGGAGATCTAATTATGAAAAAAAATTTTCAATGTTTTTAGAGATGTTTGAATTTTTACAATCTTTGAGGAAATATCCTCTTTCCCACATAATGTAAAATTATCTTTGAAAAAATGAACTGTCAAAATAGAGGTTTTATGTTTTAAAATGACTGTTATATGATTTTCTCTTATAATGTTTAAATTATAATAGTTTAAATTATCATTGCTCTTCATTTAGAAATAATGTCTCTGAATGAATGAACTATAATAATTTTTCTCTGTTTTTTATGAGAAGAATTAAAGTTTAATGATGTACAAAATTGACAGTTACTTATGAAATTATACTCGATGATAAATTATCTTAAATATTAGATATTTTAAACAATTCTAAATTCGTGAAAAAAATAATCGTACAATAATCTAGTTGGCCTTATTTTAAAGCGTATGGACTTTATTTTGACAACCTAAGTTTTATTCTTGAAATTCAAATCTCTCTAAAATCACTGAAAATATTTTTCATGATTAGATCCACTATGGTCTTGAAGATTAAAATCTTTTCATTAGAACAACCCTTTAAAACTTTTTTCTGCCATTTTTCTGTACGATCTTTTTAATCATTTTATTGAAGTATAAATTAAAATTAAACGACAAAGATAAGTTTCAAAGACTCGTTATAAGGAGGAGATTTCAATTCTCAAAATCGAATTGGATCTGGTTATGAAAAAAGTTTTTCAATGATTTTACAACCGTGTGAATTTTTACCATTTCTTTATCATTAAAATATCTTTGTTTTCCTATTCGCTACATAATGTAAAAGCATTTTTGAAAAAAAAAAATGAACTTGGGATTGTCAAAGTAATGGCTTTGCGTTTTAAAATGAGACTAAATAATATAACTAATAAAAGTATAATAAGTAAATGAGATTTGTAAGATGTCTTGTTTTCAAGAAAATTGACCTTAAATCAAATATCTACACGTGTGCCAAGCAAATTTTTAACAAACATACTCAAAATCTATTTTCCAGAAAATTAAGCATCAAATGAAAAAATTTTATTCTATTTATTTACTTTTTGACTTATTTTTACACATAAAATAATCTCTTATTCAATATTCTTTTCTGTCACATCTAAAATTAGCTAAATTTAATATTTGATAAATTTTTAAAATCAATTTTCTTCAAAACTACCTCAGCCAAAAAAATTTTATTCTATATGTCCTATTATCACTCATCTACTTTTACAATACATAACATTCGTCTTATGTATACATATACATAGTATTAGTCTCTCCACTAACTTGAGTATCTTAAACATTTCTGTTATTTTTCGAGATAACCTTATTAACGAAATTATTCAATAATATAATAAAATGATCAAATAGAATGATATTTTTAATCCTGTAAGTGGAGAGATTTCAGAGATTTCAAGGGCATTTCCATTTTTTTAAATAGGATGATATACTTCAATATAAAAAAATTTAATGTATGTATGTCGAAAAAATATTAACTTCAATTGTGAGAAATATAAAAATAGATTTTACAGAAATGAGATTAAAGTGTCTTCTAAATTATTAGTCTCTTTTATATATTATTTTTAAAACGTGCAACTTATCTTTGTTAAATCATTTAAGAAACATATTTTATTATATTAATATTTTATTAATCGATAAATTGACATAATAACTAACTCGTTAGAGATTTATCTATTTCTCTACTTTCTTCAATTTAAATTCGAGCTGAAGAACTTCTACTTTTGTAGATACTCAATTATAAACAAATTTCTAGATCCGTTGCACTGTTATTTCAAATTAGATATATTGAAATTTATCCATATCTTGTTTTTTTAATCTGCACAATATATTACATTCCAGTAATAGAAAAATAAACTAAAATTCAAGAAATGATTGTTTTTCTAATTGATCTAGTAAAATTTTGTTCAAATCGAAGTATATTGTAATATGAAGATAGGAAAGATTCAAATCAACATTTTGTTGGTGTCGAGACCATTTGAAACTACTCTTATTCGTTAAAACTAAATACCTGTAGAAAAAAATTTTCATCTTTGTAATTATTATACATATGAATTTATTTTTCTGATTTTAATTATATTTATATATAATTATAATTATATAAAGAATTGTTTTTATAAAATGATTATTTTATTTTATTCATAATGTTTTTTTACATTATTCACATAACGTATTTCATGACTTTTTTTTTTAAGTTAAAATCTGTTAGTTAACTGTTTCCCTTCAAATAAATTTGGAAAATCTGAATATTCTTTGCATTATAATTGCAATATATTAATGCAGTTACACGGTTGTGTACTCTGTCTTAATTTGTTGTAATCATTTACGATATTCATTTAAAGTTTGCAATTCTATAATCATTGTAAATGATTACTCTATGATCCTCAATAATGCGTGAACCTAATCTAACCTAAACTTAACCTCACTCCAATAATGCTTCAATAATTCTATTTAGAAATAAATTTAGAATATATTCAATAATTCTATTTATTAAAAGTACTAGATATCGATACTGTGTGAAATGTATTTCATGCTGGTACTTTTTATTACTCGTGTTGTTTTAAAACAATTTTTAAGAAAAATTGAATATTTTACTCTTTCTTCATGGTATTGTTAATCTAATGTTAGTAATATTTGGTCAAACAATACAACTTTAAAATTGTTAATCATAATTTGATTTTTAATACGAATTCGTATCAAGCGTAATTGTCAAAACTACTAAAGTGTGAATATAAAAAATTAAATAAATTGTGAATTCTGTATTCGCAATATAAAGCAAATCCATAGGTGGTTCATTTGGTCGTTTTTGAATTTAGGTTAATTAGGCAATAAAATTTTCGTATAAAATTTCAGAGATTGAATCTAATTTAAAGATTTCTTGCTATTTTTAATTTTAATTTTAAATTTTAATTTCTTTAACCTCTTGCACTAATAACTGAACCACGAGTGACCAAACCGTATACAATAATTTGTCTTCTTTATGAATACATCGGTACATCACTGAATAGAAATTATTAAGAAGTAATAAATTATTATTTGCTTTGCCTGGGTTATATTTGAATATACTTAAAACTGAGAAAATATTGCAATTTTGAGCCAAATATTCTCGACGTGCGTGACACGTCATTCTAGCGCAAGAAGTTAATACATTACAATTTTTCTATATATTATCTAAAATTGAAAAAGAATTGTCGTAGAAATAGAAAGTGTAAAAATCGGTAAAACAGACATACTGGTTTTTAGTAGAAACATCTTGTAAAATAAGACGTCATTAAAAAAGCCAAAGTATTCAAATGTTCAAAGTATTAAAATAAGGTAAAAATCACGGAGCCGATATATCAGCCTCTGGGTACTAAAAGGTTTAAATATTGGCGAATCAAAAAGTATATATATATCCTCAAGTTCTTTACGTAATTTGACAATCGGTAATTATAATAAGGAATGTCATTGTATCGTGAAATTAGATGTTCACTGTAATGTGAATCGAAACAATTGATGATTTTTTATATTAAATATTCGCCATATGCTCTATATCCTCCATGATAGTATTTGATAATATGCGCAATCCTGTATATAAATGACTTATATTTTAAAATGTTTTACGAATTATTTGAGAAAACATTGCGACTTTGTAATAATTTATAAAATAATTATAGCACCACGATATACAATATACAACAAATCATTTATTGGTGAAATTAGAATTTAGGAAAATAAAGAAATGCTTGTTTTAGAGATCCAATTAATTTCATTTTTTGTGACACGATTAGCGTCGTTTATGTCATGTTCATGATTATGTCGTTTATGATCATCAATGCCGTTTATAGTGTACATTCAATTTTTACAAATTTACCGTAGATTAAGCGATTCGATTGATTTCAAGAGAAAAAGATCACGGAATATGAAAATATTTTGTTGAAATTTTTAAGATTTAAATCGGAAATTAAATTTCAATAAGTATATTTTTAATATTTTTCTTTCACACAATATTTTTTAACATTAATTTTCTGTACGAAGGTAGATTTCATGAAAATCGACAAAAATTAACAACTTTTAAGGCCTATATTTCAATTTAAAGAAAATCCTAGGTAAAATATACAGAAGTACAGGAAAACCGTTCGTTTCCAAGGAAATGAAATTCAAAAAACTATTATACATTCAAAAAGCAAGACAGAAGAGAAATATTTTTCACAGTTTGAAAAATATTTTCACGCTAATTGTAATCTTTTGATAACGCGATAAAATCTGATGATAAAATAGTGACACCCTGTATACATTGCAGGTACTTGTTCGAAGCTCTGACGAAGCTAGTAGTTTTTGCGTTTCCCCGTTTTCAATGGTAGAAGCGGTAATAGCAGCAACAGCAGCGATAGCAGAGGCAGCAATAGCACTGCTAAGAGAAGCTGCGGGATTGGTAATGTTCTCCTTCCGTGCCTCGCCTTGCCGGCGCTTGCTTCCTGGCTTGGTGGAACTTTGTTTAACTAAGGCCAGCAAGAAGCAAACCTATTTATACTAGGTCGGACACGTTTACGTCAGTGTGCCTGTACCATGACCACTTCTACTCTCTCTTCAGAGTTACCCTTACCCAGGGTCGCTCGTGTGAAACTCGAAGCGAAGTACAGTCCTGAAAGCTGCTGATAAATGAGAATATTCTCGACAAAAAGTCTTACTGCAAACAGAACTTCTCGTCGTCATTATGCTAATAATGCTGACAACGAATGAAATCAATGAATGTTCTAATTAAACAAAGCGAAAAGATAAAAATTCAGAATAATACTTTTGTGCAAAATTATGCAAAAAATTAATTTAATGTTATAGTGGATCGATGCGTGGAAGCAGTTAAGAAGTACAATGTTAAATTATATTTCATATGTTTATAAATTGTATAAAAATAAAGATATATATATTATAGTGATTTTATATTGATTTAAATTACATACATAATATTTATATTTTATTCTTAGCGGAGTATTAATTACCGTTTATTTTCAATGAGGAAAAGAATATAGAATCGTAAAAAACTCAAACAGAGTATTTAAACATTAGATAAGTATTGTCGAACAATATGAATTCTCGATAGTGTTTATTCGAATTAGACTGTTGAAAATGTATGAAATGACAGTGTTTTAGAATTTGATTATTTAAGAATTGCAAAATACCGCAGGTATTCTCGAATTGGAATTGTAACTCTGCCTCATTGCGATTCGAAATTTAAATTTTATTGAATACGAGACGTTGATCAGAAACTCAAAGATGTTAGATATTTTTTTAATTTAACTATTCAGAATGAATACTATCACAGAACTTATTAAAAAGTTTCGCTTTCAGCGTGAATTGATATGAATTTAATTTAATTCAATCATGGACACGTGAGACATCATGGCGCCGTACGAACGATATTATGTCATGAAATAACACGTCCATGGTAACTGGTTAAATATAGAAATTGACAATCTTCGAATATCGAAAAGTGGTAATTTTCTTTATTTGGATATTTACAATTTAATATTAGAAAATCTGTTATCCGAAATATCCATTCACTAAAAATTTTATTAACATTTTTGTTTTCCCATTAGTTCGTATATGGGAAGCTCATGTTACTTTCGAAAAAGTCTATAGAATTATTTTCTGTCAAAAAAGTTCGTGTAAATTTTATAATTAAAATGCAGAAAATATTTAAAGTTGAAAAACTGTACCTTTTTTTCAAAATTAATTCTCTCAAAAACGTAATGAAAAAAAACAGATTTTATTATACACTTATGTTCAACAAAAATTCGCATTCAACAAAAATCTACAAAAATCATCTACTCAATATTTGATTAGAAAAAAGAAAATTTGAAAATTTGTTGAGCAGTGTAATTTAGGTAAAATTCTTATCTCCAAGATTATTTACTTATATCACACATGGTCAAAAATATAAAAAATTATTCTTGTACTATTTGTTCATATCAAATTTATCGAATTGTTTATATTTATATGGATTTCTAATTTTCATTTAAATTCGTATTTAAATCCGGAAATATTATTAGATTACTTAAAATTTTCTCCACAATTTATTACTCTTTAGCACAATTTATGTAATATATTTGTCATCTGATCTTTAATGATAATGGAAGAAATTGAAAATTAAGAAAATAAAGAAAGTAATGATCGTTATTCAATCACATTCTTTATTATTCGAATAAAACATTCAAACGAGTCAAACAAACCAAAAACTTTTGAATGAGAATTACTGAATATGATCTTACATAGTATCTTATATAGTATAACAGCCATGCCTCCTTTTGCTGCATTTCTGATGTTGTCCTTTACATTTTTTGTATAAATGTAATCATCGATAAAATTCGTGGTACACGCGTTTTCGATGATTGAAAAAAAGAAAAAGAAAATAAGAGTTATCTTATTGTTCGCTTTCTTTTGTCCACTGACTTGACTATTGTTTGTTCTTGTTCATATGGTACTTATGTTTCATCCGCAGTGATAATTAATTTTAGGAAATTTTCAGCAATTTCGTCACAACTGAGAGGATCTCGTTTTTTTTTCAATTTTTGCCGCTGGAACTCGTTAGCTTTAACGCTATTTTGCTGATTCAAATCCTGGTTGATCCAAAATGGCTTCACATGAATGGTATGAAATGTCACACATTTCTAAAAGAAATTAATTTCCTGTATTATATTTTCGATTTTAAGTGATTTTCTATCGATGTTCTTCGACCATTTTTAAAACTATTACAACTCTGTGATGGACAGTATTTAGGCTAATCCCCTGTCTTTGCTTTTGTAATTCCTACTTCGAACAATTTTCAAATTCCACAGGTGTAGATTATTGTAAAAAGATGTCTCTATTTTTTTAACTTAACTTCTTTTTAACTTAATTGTTAATTTTCTTCTCAAACAATCCATCAGTACTCTTTCTTTCTTTTCATAATATGTAGTATTCTAATACTTTTTTTTTCGTAGAATGTCGAATTCGATGTATACAAAAAGAAAGGTACATTTTCTATTTAAAAAAATAGTAGTACTGCAAAATGCACTTACATTATCGCATAACAGATTTTTTCAAGAAAAGATGATACTTGTTACAGTTGCACGAATCACTTTATATAATGGCAATTTGGGTTTTTGATGTAACTGGTAATTTGGCGTGCAGGTCTTTGAATTATTGTTAAATATATATTTGAATAAATATATATTTTTTAGAAGCAGAAAAAGGTTTAGATTCGGTGACATTAATTAAGATATTGGATATTAGGCATATGCAATATAATATTTTTCGAATATGGAATTTGGCTGAACTGTACACAATTGATTCATAACCAATTTTTAGAAAAATTAAAGCATGGTAGATTAAAAAAAAAAAAATAAATAAATGATCACATTTAATTTCTGATTATCGTTAGACTATCTTTAAGTGTTGCTTATTTATATTTTGAAATTGAAGTTTTTATTATATTTTACATCTGTATTGAATTATTATCAATCGTGTTCAAGAGAATATAAGAAGAAGCTTATGGAATGTTCTGGAATCGAGCATCTGAAATTTTGTAGAGAATTGTATGGAACATTTGACTGTATGGAGTATTCTAGAAAAATTATGTAAATTATGTAAGCTTTGATAATATTTTGCTTATCAATCGCTATATAGAATTGTTTCATAACAGGACGCAGCTGATTGTAAGCATTTGATTATAAGCATTTTTTTTAGTAAAAAGAATCATTCGATACTTTTCGATAAATCATGCTATTTTAAAAGAAAATAAATGATACAGGAAGTGATGTAAGTCGTGTAAAAAATGAAACATATGTATGTTCAAGAAAACCCTGATTAGAACAATTATATACATAATAATTAAACATTAAAATTATAATTAATTAAACTGGAGAAGAAATATCTCTAAAGAAAATGAATGATAAAAAAAATAAGCAATGCGGAAAAAATTGTAAGAAAATCATGTAACTATAAGAATGTCGTCTGAAAAGCTGTTATAAAGTTTATCGAAAAAGTCTTTTTAGAAACGTTTATGGATATTTGAACTTTTGCACGGATGATGATCCTGCTCAACTCGTTGGTCGTCACGCGAATTTTATGTAGTATAGGAATGATTGTAGTTTGAAATGTACATAATCTTCCGCATCGTTGAAAATTCTTTAGTGCATAAAATTTATCTTATTTTAATCTATCAGCCTTTTAATTTTTCCATTTTTTAATTTTTTGATACTATTTAAAAAATAACGTCGTGGCAGTCAACATATTAAATAAGCAAATACTTTTTGTCAATCATTTTATCCATTTGTAGTATGTATGAAGACTTCGCGATTCTCTTGGGAAACGCAGCCATAAATTAAGAAACCTGCTAGTTTAACAGATTTTACATAAGTAAAATATATTATCATCTAATGTAAAGCAAATCAATATAAGCATAATAAAGCAAAATGTGAAAAAAACGCAAGATTGAAGTCAATTTCGTTTATGTTCTAGTTTTTTTAGAAAAAGAGAAAATTCGTAGAAAACTTAGATAAATTTCTCGTTTAACAGCTTCTCTCAATTTTGGATTTATAATTTTTTAAATATGACTTTCTTTCTATAAAAAAGTAACAAGAACTATATAACTTTTTTCATCTCCCAATTGATTTTTTTGTCTTTGATAATAAAATGAATTTTTTATTGAAGAAACAGTAGCAAAATAGTCAAAATTGAGAAAAGCCGCTAATGATAATGATGTTAGGAGATTTCTAAGCAGTTTGTTAAGAATGCTATCAGAACCTGTCGAGTTTTGCGTTAGCTGGAGTGTGCAACGATATTCTTCCATAGTTACAGCTGCATCGAGTATAGAATCTAAATCTTTTTCGTCTTGTTGGTTTAACATTTAACAGATTATTGAACTGGTTTCTGTAGTGAATTGTAAGGTTGGTGACTAAAGTGCAAAAAGATTTGTAATAGCTTTCGAGTTTGTTACCGGTTTGTTCTCGTTTAATTAAACTATATCGCGGATATTTATGCAAATGCATTTTTATAGAAGAAAGATAAAGATAGAAGAAAGTTGCATAGAAATTTTCATAATGTCGTTTAAGTACACTAAAAGTCTATTTTTTATTTTGCATATCTTGCGTAATGCATATGTTTTGCGTATTAATGTTTAAAAGCATTTTTATAATTTGTACCGATAGCTACGAAAATGATCTAACAATAAGTCAAACACTACTGAAGACAAATGGATTTATTCCATATCAGAGATAGGCAAAAAATTAATCAATGATTAACGATTAAATTTTTTCAATATTCTTCAATCGCAATTAATGATTACATTCTAACTTTGGTTGTTAATCAGAAATAACAATTAAATTCATATTTTTATCGTTAGTTTCGATGAACGATTATGTCTTCTAATCGTTAATTACGATTAAGGATTAAATTCTTACTTTAATTGTTAATTATTATATTATATATTATATTGGAAGTTCCTTTGGTGTTAATTCTTTTTCTGAAATTCTTTTTGTAGTGAAATTAGCATTTTCTATCCGTATCTTTGTATAATAAGTCCGTGACATAATATTATATATTAATGCCTAATGCAACGAGATAAAGTTTTTTATTACTCGTTTCTTTGACAAATTTTGAAGGAATTCAAAATAAGTTAATTTTGCTATAATACATATAAGTCACTTTGTACCTTTTGACAGTATAAATCAGAAATATGTTTTATTTCGATCAAATATTTTAATATTGAAGCATCGACGCTTTATTTCAAAGTATACTTCCGATTTAAATGAAATTATAATAAAATTCGATGTAATAACTAACAATTAGTAATTGATGACTAACATTACTAATCGATTAAAACAATCACAGATTTTTCAACGATTAATTTCGTTCAATCAACAATCGATAGTTAATTATATTAATTGATTAAATTAATCGCAGATTTTTCGATGATTAAGTTTTTTTAATCAACCAATGATGATTCATTTTATTTATTGATTAAATCAAAGATTTCATTAATTTCATTAATCATAAACAGCGATCAGACTAAATAAAAATTTTAATCAATTAATGCCGAACTGTGTTTTACATTTTGTGCTGAATGCATTTAAATTACAATTGTGAAGTTAGTTCACAAATCAGATAGATGGACAAAATGAATAACATATATACATATATATATATATCTGCACACACATTGAAAATTCCATAAAAAAGAAATAAAGGATGAATTAAAATTATAATTATAAAATGTAAATAATCATATTTATCTTTAATTTTTTTCTAATTTCATTATTTTTCATTGTTATTTTTAGTTATTCAATTAATTTTAAAAATGATTCAAGTCTTTTTTAACGTCTGAAGAAACGCAATTACTTCTAAGATAAAAATAAAATTTATAGTAAAAAAAAAATATTTATAGGAACAAATATTTGATTAGATATTTTAACAAAATATTTTTTTATACGTGTAAATGCCAAACTTTAAATATATGATTTAAGGCACTTTCATAATCATATTTATCCGGTCAATTTGATTTAGATTATCAGTTAAAATTCTCAAAATTTTAACTTATAATTCATACGTATGTATATATTATGATTACAATTATCTAATTACGTAGAGTGTCAAGAATAATAATATGTAATTAGTATTAGCTAAAAATTACATTAAATCGTTAATAATACCATATAGCAGTTTGTATTTTACATTGCAATAGTTTAGTTGGATTGACGTATACATCAGAATAAATATGGTATTGTCAAATATATATCGTTTGTTTATTTTATTGCACAGAGTGTTCTAGCATTTCTTAATAAAACGATGACAACATATTCTATAAACCAAATCGAATTCATATTCTAGAAACAAAATTTTGCGCCATTCGACCAGAAAAACTTAAAACGATTTTGCACACTTTTTGAGCGTACATTTTACGTATATTGCATATGCTCTTGCATATCTTACATGCATAAGCATTCATTATATTATATTATTTATAACAAAACAAGACAATTTTAAATCAAATAATAACGACAACTTTAAATATAAATGACATAAATGCAAAAAAACAAAGATTGGAATTGCCTTTTAACCACCGACAATTATTTCATCGAGACGAGTTTTGCTGATTGTTGAGATATTTCATTATTCCCTTGCGCTGGCGACTGATTCGCGGCCATAACGAGTGACGGAACCGTATACAATAATTCGTCGTTTTTTTTTTCTTTTGAACTCGTCGGTATGATATCACTGGATAGAAATGATTAAGAAGTAATAAACTTATCATTTGTTTCGCCTGGGTTACATTTAAATATACTTAATACTGAGAAAAGTTGCAATTTGGGACAAAAAATTCTTGACGTGCGTGACACGTCATTCCAGCGCAAGAGGTTAACACTGTAATTCGTCAACTAATTATTATACGTGATAGGTTAAAGTTGCTTGTTACTGTTACACGCATTACATGTATATTACAGTGGTAACGAGGTTTGATGCAGAATTCATTTCTAAATTCTTTTATTGACATCCATTCATACATACATACATACGTAATGCCATTGTCTAGACTGCTGTTGATGAACAGAACTGTGAATAGCGATCAGGTTATGAGTTCGCTTACAACAACGAAAGTGTTCGCCCGGAAAAACCGAATATAGACTGGACAGTGAATTTGCGAATTGCCGCGAAGAGAAACAGCATTGCATTCATACTGGAACAGTTTCGTGAACAGTTCACTAATAGGTTACTGCTGACTTGTTCGTTCGATGTTCACGGGCAATCTATTATTGTTCAATTCACTAAGAATGAACAAACAAAATTCCAGACACGTCCAGACATGTTCTCTGCCTCGCGAACAGATTCTTTGAAGTACCGCCACCCGAATAGTGTTCACTAAACTGTCCACGCTGCCGGCGAATACACTTCACGAGCTGTACGCAAAAGCTGCTCGCGAACATTTCTGCCCAGTGTAGATCCAACATAATTCTAACTTTGCTGTTAACACTTTTACGGCGAGCGTAAAACTACGTTTACATATATACTTGACTCTGATTGGTTAATAAAAATATTAATATAGATAAATATGTTTATATTTATATTAATATAAATAAATAAATGAAAATATCTATTAACACATTAGTCCAGTATCGCAACATGCAAATGTTTCGTTTTATTAATACTCATTGCTGATAAAAATGAAGAAAATCTCAAGCTAATTGCCGCAGATTCTGATGTTAAAAGAAGGACAAAGATTAGAAAATTTGTCTTGAAATATCTTGTAACGATTTGAAATGAAGATTCTTTTGTTAAAGAAGTCGCAAATGGAAAAGAGCAGAAGAATAAAATATTTTGAAAGTTATTACCCAGGATTATGTAAATAAACTCGATGTGGTTTTGCATACTTTAATTCTAGATAAATAATAGACTATTTGCTATTATTATGTTTATTTGAAAACACATGACATGTATCTTGAAAAAAGAAGTAGAGCGATAAAATTTAATATTTTTGCTTCGTATGATAAATCATAAAAAAATGCATAAAGGAACTCTACAAGATTTGCAAATAAATGAAGTGTTAGTATGTTTTCCATGAACTTTGCACTCTACAACGTTTATTAAAATATATACGATATTTTTTTCCCTTGACTGTATGATTCTTTCCAAATGACGTCTTTTCATATCACCTGAACATCTGTAAAAAAGATCATGACGAGGTGTTCAACCTCCTGCTGTTGAACTGGTCGATGGTAAATTTCTTGGACCATTATATCCAGTATCGCAAGCAATTCATTCTTTTGTCAGAGTTTGTAAGTATTTTGAAAGGGTTATATCGGTATGTGGAGTGAGCTTACGATATGTAATAAATGAGTTGAAGAGAGCGCAATGTACAAGAAACATGAACACTTTTTTGTCTACTTGATTGATTTTCGCAAAAATGAATAATATGAGAGATATTGATCAGCAAGATCAACGTTTTTCATATGTTAATTGTATTTTACTATATACTTGGGCTTAAAAACTTTTTGTCCAGTTTTTTTTATTTACTTTGTTAGTCTCCATGAAGTCAGCATTGTGTATCGTTGATATCATTCGAATCTCGCGTTTATCCTTTCATTTGATAGTAAGTACTTCACCTTTCCATCGAAAATCAGATTCACTTGTTTTCAATTTTATATTAAATTTAGTTCCTTTGGAAAACCTCTGTTTTTTCGTGTTGTATTTCCTATTCGAATCTTTTTTTCCAATAAGTTTTCAGCTATTGTAATATTATTATAATAGTTATCCATGTAGACATAATGCCGTAAGTTTTCGTTTTTATTTAAATGAAATGGTATCTTCTAATTTGTAACTTTTTGTACAATATAGCTGAAAATTGCAAATATATCCACTACTTGCCTGACACACCATTCTAAGTAGTATTTCGTACTTTTTCGCAATTTTATTTGGATTATAAAGACGAAAAGACAGTCTTTCACGATAAGATGACTTCATCCGAAAAAAGTTCCTGTTCAGGTTTCTACACAGTATTATACACAGTAGTAATTATTTAACAAATAATTTATTACGGATTCAATTTTGCATAATCTGTTTGGATTTGACGGTATTTCTGCATTATTGGAAAATGCAAAAATCGCAAAATTTGTAGGAATCTATTTTGTGTCATTATTTCCGAAAAGAAAGGCATTGCAATTGACGGACGTGTTGACTAATAATCGTTTTTTGCACTTGACCCACCAAAATATTTAATGCTAGAAATTCTTTCATTTCCAACACTGTAGTACTGGTCCTTTTCTTTTTTTTTTTTTTTTTTTTTTTCTTAACGTTTATATCTGCGGTGCATCTGAGCGTAATACCTGTTAGTTTCCGTTACAACCATATAAAATCATTTCCAATAAATGATCCAACAACTTCATTTGCAATACTTTGAGAATCATTTCGAAATACTTTGACACCTGAATTACCAATAAACACTTCTAAGTTTCTTTTTTCATCATTTTTTGTCCACTTAATGTTTCTCTTCATCACCAGAACTACATTCGCTGTCATAAATTATCTGCGTTATATTTCTTCGTCTATATTGCATCAATATGTATATATACGTATATATTGCATCACTATCCGCATCACTATCATTAAAAAAACCACCGGATTTACTTTCGACCTTGGAAATTTCATTAGCATATATTTCTTTATTTTCCATAATAATGGTAAATTATTTTCAACGTATAAGTATGAAAGCACTAAAATAGTAGAATGCAAGTATATATACAATACTAATGGCAACAAAGTAATGAGCACTTGAAATTTTTATCAACTACGTAAAAAAATAAAAAAATTGCACAGTTGATATTGGACAATTATCTCAATTACAAAAACAAAAGAAAACAAATTCTTACATAACTATTTTCAAGCAAACTATAACAAGACATGATATATTAACGTTGCATCATTCAGAAACAGAATTTTCAAAGACGGAAATTCACATCAGCAGCAACCACGATCAGTACTTGCAAAGACGTGAATTTATGGCAACCAGAAATAGAATTTTAAAAGACGTGAATTCACGTCAACAGTAGCGAATGTGTCAACACTAGAAAAATCGTATCAAAATATTCTACATGTAAATCATAATTAAAATGATAATTAAAATAGATTTATACAATTATTTTTCTGTTCAAACTTTACAATTATTTATAATTATTTTAATACTAATTTTAACAAGAATATTCGCTTATTTTAAAGACTTATAAGAAACTAAAGTCTGAAATCAGTCATATTAACGGATTGGATTATTATAGAATTAAAATAATAAAATCGTATAATTATTTATAAAATTTCTATAATGATAGTTCTAATAAATAATACGCATTTCTTACACATAATTGTCATTTTAAATATCCTGCTTGGAAAATATCAAGATATGTTTTCACAGTAAAAGTCATGTCGACACTATAACATTCTTGTGGATGTTTTCATTTAATTTTAATGTCGTGATATCTACTTCTATATATGACATCAAGCTAGTTGTAACAGAAATCATTCATCAATCAAATCAAGTAAAGAAAAAAATTATTTCGCGATAGTATTGTCGCAAGAGCGAATTCAATGTCACATCTAGTTTTTACGACGACAAAGATCATGATGGTGTCGTGACAGTAAAAGTCATATGAGATCGCATATTATGTATTAGGTTGGCCAAAAAGTAACTGTATTTTTTTCTATGTCAATAAAAAGCGGATTTTTTAATGAAAAACAAAAGCTTTATTGAGACAATACATTGTCCATTTTGTTCGATTATCTTTTGCTATCTTTCAGGCAACTTCATGATTCTACATTCAAAAAAGGTTTAACCTTATCTTTATCTTATCTTTTTTTTCAAGTCTCAAGAACAATTTGATATCCTCATCAGTGATGAAATTTAGCAAACCTGAGCAAAAGGTACACTGATAGTGCTGTAGTTTGAAAACTTCTTCATCAATTTTTTATGAACTTACACAGCAAAATATGATGAAAATATTCCTTTTTGATTTTCCATTTTAAAATCGATGCCAAATAAACAATTGTTAACGAAATCGTGCAAGCTTGAACAATTAGGTGATTATACAATGAATCTGCAGTTTAAAAGGAATTAATTACACTTTAAGATATATATATATATATATATGTATACATATGTTCATATATTAGAAAAAAATGCAATTACTTTTGGTCAACCGTGTGCATATGTTGGCATACACATAACAGACGAATCTGAACATTTTTGTTATTTTTCAACAAACGAATTGTAGAAATCAATTTGCAAAAGAAACAATGAAGAAGAAAAGTAAAACAATGGGCATTATTAACGACTGATGAGGTATATGTATGTAATGTTAGCTTCATTCTTACCGACAGGTATAGTGAGTAAACCAACGCTAAAATCTTATTTAAAAGAAAGAAAAACTTATGCACTCCAATTTTTCTAAGAACAGTAATCTAAAGACCAATTTTTATTTGTATTGAAATTTTGACATTTTTCGGACAATAGCAAGAAAAGTATGTATCGAACAAAGTTGTATAAAATTTAACAAAAAAATTTTTTTTAGGTCATGTTCTAATTGAGTATTGCACGGCAACAAAAATCGTCGTTGTATGATTGACTGACATTGTTAAATCAGACAACAATGCGACAATATTCATATATGATCGGCTACTCGATTAGAGTAATTAGAGCTCCTGATTTTTCGGGATTTGTGCCAATTTTTGGCACAATACCCCGATGTTGCCGAGATATATATCTTCAGGGACTATTGTCCCAATTTTTAAATATCCATTGTTTTTATTCTTTACTTGCTATTTTTCGATTGAATGTTGAAATATTTGTGTCATTCGGTATCACCATACGACAATGCAATATTCTAATTTAAAAACAAAATCGTTCAGTTAGTATTTATAATGTATTTAATGCGTAGATATAATAATAATATCAGCTAAATAAGATCGCTTAAATATCTCTGATCTTTTCTGTTGTACAAAAAAATTCCTGAGGATAAAGTTGCACTATTAAAAGACAAACATAACGGTGAAAATATATTTTTTTCAATGATCATTTATTTACGAGATCATTTATTATTGTTATTTTTATTAAAAAGCGCCCTATAATTCAACGACCTATAGAATTTTGTTCATTTGTTTTGCAGATATTTGTGTGTAAATGTAGTTGGAATTACTGAACACGCGGTATCATGATTCGCGCATTCGAATGCATACACTCGTAAGCGTTTATCATTCATATCAAAATATCTTTAAATTAATTGATCAGCTGCAAATATTTAAAATGATGGTCGTTTGCTGCAATTCATTGTTGGAATTTTCTAAACAATTGTAATTGATATATATATATGTAATTCATAATGTGTATCATCTCACATACATTATCTAATTCCCGTGATGTACGAATCAGTGTGCTGTGTGCCTCGCAATACCACGTGCGATGAGAAATTCTAGTTACATTCAGACGCAAATATCTCAAAAATAAATAATCGGAATGGTATAGTTCTATAAGTCGTTTCACGCTGTGGATAAGAACAAACATAATCCAAACATAAATGTGGTGTTTGTTAATTAAACGCACAAAAAAAAAAAAGAAAAATAACGATGATCTTGAGATAAATGATTATTGAAAAAATCTCTGGTATTATACTTGTCTCTTAAAATAGCAATTTGAACAAGTCCTCAGAAGTTTTTTTGTACTGAAGAATAATAAAAATAAATAAGTTTTATAGTTAATTTAATATTAGTTAATTTTTATAATTTAGATGAAAATAGAAAAATGTTCTTAAAATATATATTTTGTCATTAAAAAAATCAAAATCTATATATTTTGTATTGAAATAATGATTTAAATCATTTCAATATAATTTATCTACCAAAATCACTTCTTTCAACTTTTTGATCCAAGTACTGAAGAGCCGTAGCGATTCAATTTTTTTAAATGTTTTCGATTATCAGAGAAAAAAATATTTTCAACAAAAACTAATTGGTATTAATATATAAAATTTCAAAAAAAAATTTCTTTTTTCAAACTCAAGGTCACCTTGATTTTTTTTTAAATGCATTTTTGACTTCATAATGTTGTAGCTGACACTAAGATGAATCCAACCACCTATATATATATATATTATAATCTTGAGCATATAAATAACATTAAAATAATTTTTTTCGGCTTTTACGTCCTAAATATATTCCATGTGGTTCGACAACGACTTTACCGCCATACGATATTTCGTCTTAAAATTTGTGAATGACAACGCTCTCGATATACATACATACATACGTTCATAGAGAAAATCGATGTTAACATATTCGAGACAAATTCAGCCCAGGAGCTAAATTTTTTTTTTTTTTTTTTTTTGTTTATTTGGGAAATTTTGATACAATCTTATCTTTACGGTTAGTGCTTTAGTACTAACTGATAACATCAATTTATGACTATGACACACAAGATATGTAGTTCGAAATGTAGTAGGAACTGCATTACACATCTGGTGTGTAATGTGTCTCGAATGGATTAAAAAGGAGCTTCACTCTAGAACGCTATAAGCCTACTTTCTGCGATCGTGCGTAACGACATGGCAGTGCCTTTATTAATTAAATCGTGTTATCAGCTTCTCAAAATTAACACAAGAAAGATTGAGTAAACTATGACTTATTTCTATCAAAAATAAATTAAATGAAAATTTAGATTTAAATAACATACTCGATGAATTAGCAAGCAAAAAGCAAAAATAGTGCATTTTTAAGATAATTAAAGAAAATTTGTAAATTCTAAAGTGCAATTAATTGTAATAATAAATCTAAAATTTTTATACTGCTTTTACATCTTTATAAACATTTCATATTTATTAAGCAAGAATTTATTCTTTTTAAGTATGAATAAATTTTTTAAATATTGTTTTTTTCAAATTCTTTAAATATTATTTTTTTAAACTACTGAATAATAAAAAAAATTATTGTTCCCAATAAAATCCGAATAAGCAATACAGAGTATAACAGTAACAAATGTGTATGCACTCAAATCATGATTAAATAAATTTTATTTGAGATAAAGATAAAAAATAACAATATCAAATAACGAATCATTTCTAATTTATTCGAAAAATAGAGAAAGTAATTTTATCTGTATTTTCATTTATAAAATTGAAAAAATATCTCTTTCACTTATGTCAAAACATATATTATAAAATTTAAAATAAATATGGAACGAATGAAAAATTTAATGTACTGACATTCCGCGCGTTGCATTATTGCGATTTAAAAAATATATTAAAACAGATATTACACGGTGAACTGAAAAGGAAAAGGAAAAGATTAAGTGAGAGTAAAATACTAGAAAACCAAAAAATATTATACTAGAAAACCAAACTCCTTTCCAAGGAGTGGAATTCATTAGAGCATCGGCACATACATAATTTATCTTCATAATTATGCGTAAAATTATTTTCTTCAATAATTAGCGATTTTTATGCATTTATGCATTCATAGGAAATTTTAAAAGTGCAAAATTGCACAGATTACGCATAACATGAAAATATATACAATATCCAAAATGTATTTTTTATAATATTTAACAATGTTATGTGTTTTCTATAAAATTTCTATAAAATTTAAAACATAAAACAATTTTTCATTAAGATTATCTTTTCTTATGTTGGATTCCGTGTAATGGAGTCAACACGCTTATAATTTTGAAGAGTTTATTCCTTGTTCGTGGTCGTGTATGATGTAGGATGATATAGAATGATATAGAATGTTCTATGATCTTCTAGTCTGTCTCTATCTACTGTAATATTCTATTCTGTCTAACTTTACTGTAGTATTCTATTCTGTATAACTTTACTGTAGTATTCTGCAGTATTCTATAGTATTCTGTAGTATTCTGTTCTGTATAACTTTTTGTAGTATACTGTAGCATTCTCTCTACTGTAAAGCATATCCTTATATATATTTGATCATCCTCAAGTGGAAGGGGAAGGAGCATGGATGACCAAGTATTGGATCTTGCCCTTATGACTAACTATTCACAGTCCACTTTTATGTGGACTGTTGCTAGCTCGTTGTCATTAGCATAGATCCGATATTGTCTAGGTTGGTCATCCAACACTTATTTTATTTTTGAAAATATGAACTTACATAAAAACTGCAATCTAATTATTAGTCATGGAAAATTAACGTTTATATATATATATAATTTACGTTAATTAATAAAATATATAATTAAAATTATAATATATAATTAAATTATAATATCATTAAATATATAATTTATGAGCCTGCTTACATCCTATCTATTTGCACATTATACCTTTTATCGTTTTTTGTTTTCTCATGCAAAAGAATGTATTTCTAGACGAAGATACAGTACTGATGATATAATGATGACGATAAATACGTACTACACAGAATGTCCTGAATTTAAATTTAAAACTGAGCGTGTCAGGAAGCGTGTAGAGAATTGATAAATTGAAAAATAATGTCCTTTAGAGATATGCTCGTGTTTGCTTCATTTTGGAAACTCGCAAGAAGTTTTCGTTTTTCCACTTATTTATTTATATTTATACATGTTATCATCTATTTTTTATTATCCATATTATTATTTTATATCATCCGTTATCATCTATATCATTTATTTAATGAAGATATTGTTTAAAATGCAGCAGTGCAAACATTACATTGACTATTTTGATTACAATTAGATACTATTTTAGTGATGTTTGGTGCACTACGATTTGGTCTCGTAGTTGCTCTGTCGAATCGATTGATATTGAACCAGCTTACTGAGAATGAAAACTTTTTTTTTTCTTCTTCCGCGATTTTCTCCAAAATGGAACAAAAACGTGCAAATTTCTAAAAGACTTTTTTATCGATTCTTTAGACGATCCCAAAGTTTTGACACTGAAATTTAGGACATCATGTATAAATATGATCGATGAAGATCGATATTTGTGGCGATGAAATGATTTTCCATAATTTCAATATATTTAAGGAAACAAAATTGACGAAATCGTATCGATAAAAATACTGTCACCGATTGCCGATAATTTAAAAGGTATCTATTTTACGAATTTCAAGTAAGAAGAACAATATAGGTCAGTACGTTATACGATAATGATTACACAACCAGGGTTGAGAAGAAATTTTTGAAACAGGTAAATAGAAATAATATTTCAAATATTTCAATTACACTTTAATATTAACTCATATAAATACTATTATGAAATAAACTAATAATTTTATTGAAACATAATAGCGTGTATTTCAAACAATAGTGTTGCAAATAAGCAATTCTGAAATTTTATATTGCAATAGATTTTTATCGCAATATTTTATTTATAAGCAACTGAAAATTTTTGAAGAAAATAATTTTTATACATGTGGAAAATTTAAAAGTAATGTAATTTCTCATTAATACCATGCAAATATCCTTTAACATTAAAATTATCAAATAGAACAGTCTAGTTATTATTTCTAACAATTTAAATAATAATATTATTTTAATAATATTGTGGGATAGGTAGTTCTGAGAAAAGGGTCCAAGACTCTCCCTGGTGCTCGACTGCAGATGTCCCGAGTCATATTACATAAACAATAAAGAAAGTTAGGCCTGGCCTCGAGACTGTTTATGGCCAGCCTAACATCTAAGACTAAGAGTATAGATGCGTTTGCGTGTATGTGTGTATGTGTGTACGAGTGATGAATTTTGTGCAGAAGAAAGGCAGTGCGTGTAGAGAAGTTAGTGAGTGCGTATCGAGAAGTCAGAGAGCGAGTGTCGAGAAGTCGAGACGTATAAGAGAACAGAGTATATCGAGAGTTGTGAGAATTAAGAACTCAGTGTACATCGTTATTCATTATTTAATATTAATAAACCAATCTTATTCATTATTCAATTCCAAACAACCATCATTTCATAAAATTCCTACAATATTTTTAATAGTTTTAATTATTATATTCTAATGATTATGTTACAGTGACCATATAATAATGATGAAACTGTTCTATTAACTAAAGATTTTGTCAAAGAGTATTTCATAGCATAAATTGTTCTTAATCAAAAATAAATTACACTGATTAGATTATGAGTTTTTCAAATAATACAGGATGTCCCAAAAGTCACTGTCTATTTCAAAGATAGGACTTTTTTTTTAAATAGTTCTATGTAAGCGTAATGATATATATCACAGATGCCAATGTATATATGTAAACAATGTTATTAGGTGGATTTCAAATTTTGTGTAATTTAAAATTTCTATTTCGAAGTCGTCTCACGATGCTGATCCGGAAAGAACGAGTATTTATAGTAACATGTCAGATCAAGGTTATGAAACGTACGGAAATTAGAGAGACTTTTGGGAGGAAGTTTTATAAGTTCACAAAACACTTTCGTGGATGCTGGGGATCGCTCTTGAAGGACTAGCCTGGTTTGTAGGCTTGGTTTATCTGATTTAACACTTCTTTTTTTTTTGCATAGAACCTTAAGTTCAAGATGTACACATGTCGGAAAATTCAAGACGTAGCCGCACTTCGACAGCAGTCGCTGCTGTTCAAACAACGACATTATAAGTGTTGGAACACGTGTTCCCAAGAAACGCTGCATCGCTTTGAGCTCTGCAGAGATACAAAGAACGATCGCGACTTGGTGACTTTTGTGCAACACTTACTTCAAAATAAAACTATTTTGTTGCCTTAACCTCGTTTCCCTATATTTGTATTAGTTTTCGGGATAAATAGTAACACCCTCTATTATGTATGTAGTTCGTGTCATATTCTGATATTTCATCGTATTAAGTTGGTTAAAAAGTAATTGTAAATATATATATATATCTTATGTGATGACGCGCATATTTTTAAAACGCGCATATTTTCAATAGCGGTGACATTGATTACAAATAAAGAAAGAAGAAAATAAAACAGCGGAAAGAAATATATTGTATCTCAGTTGTTAAGAATCAACCAAAGCAAACGTCGTCATAAAGATCTTGTTATATATAAATTAAAATAGAATTGTTACAGTTTCTTTTTAAATTTTGTAATATATTTATTTAAAGTAGTAAATCTTTATATTTAAAACGTAACTAACTTCATTTTAAACCGCAAATTCATTCTGTAATCTAATAGCTGTTTGTTCAAGCATGTTCTAGAAAAAGAAAATGCACGATCTGGTTAACAATTTTTTGTTTGATGCCAATTTCGAAAAAAAAACAAATTGGAAAATTAAAAAGGAACATTTTTATCATATTTTGCTATAAACATTTGAAAAAGAAAAAAGCGTCATGCAAGCTCATAAAAAATTGTCTGATGTGTATAGTGAAGAAGTCTTCAAACTACAGCAATAAGTATTGGTTTGCTAAATTTCATTATTGATGAGGTTCTTTTTTGTCGAAAAAGATAACTTTTTTGAACGCGGAATCATAAAGTTGTCTGAAAGATAGCAAAAGGTATTCGAATAATATATTAATAATTATTAATAATAAAAGTTTTTGTTCATCATGAAAAATTCGCTTTTCACTTGTAAAAAAAAAAAAACAATTTGAAGTTACTAAAAATCTAATATTAATAGAGAATAAAAGTAAATATTTAAAATCGAGATTTGATGAATTATGATATAATACACACAGGTGCAATTTCAAAGTCATCTAACCCAAGTTGTGATGCAAATAGATTAATAATGATTCCTTCGTTATCGATGAGACATCTTGTGTCCCAAAATCGTTTATGAAATCCTATGGATGAAACATGTATCTTGTGTCGCAATGTGTTTATGAGATATGTACTATGGATATAGTATTGGGTTGTCCGGAAAGTTCGTGCTAATTTTCGGTAGGTGGCATTAGAATAGGTCTGAATATATTAGAATGTTTGAAAACAAATGACATATGCACTTATTCTAAAAGGTGATACTTCAGGTATATTTAGAAAAAAGTTTAGTTAAGGTTCATTAATATTTGTTAATTTTACACGCTTTTAAATATGGAAGTAAACAAAGTGCGTTATAAGCATTTGATGTTTTTCTTTTACCGGAAAGGCAAAAATGCCAAACAAACAGCAAACAAGATATGCGTTGTTTATGGTGAAGGTGCTGTAGCTGAAAGAACTGTGCGGAAAAGGTTTTCTAGGTTTAAAGCTGGTGATTTCAACCTTGAAGATCAGGAACGCGCTCTACCACTAACGAAGATCAGATCAAAACACTGATTGAGAATAATCCACGCTATATGACACGTCAATTAGCAGAAATGTTGAAAATATAAAAATCCACCATTCACAAGCATCTTGTGAAGCTTGGCTATATAAACCGTTTTGATGGGTACTCCACCACTTAATCGAAAAAATTCAATATGCGACTCGCTCTATAAACGCAACGAAGAAATACCATTTTTAAAGCAAGTAATGACGAGGGATGAAAAGTGGATTATTTATAATAATGAGCGGGAAAGATCTTGGGAAAAGCAGAATGAACCATCTTTAGTCACCTCAAAAGCCGGACTTCATCCGAAGGTCACGCTCTGTGTCTGGTGGGATTGGAAAGGAATTCTGTATTATGAACCTCTATCAAACAACCAGACGATAAATCGGAAAAGTATTGCTCACAATTAGACGAATTAAAGACAGCAATTGATCAAAAACGTCCAGAACTAGCGAACAGAAGGGCGTCGTGTTTCATTAGGATAATGCGGCCACATGTGTCTTTAACTACTTGACAAAAGTTGTTAGAGTTTGACTGTTACCCTACCCATCGTATTCACCAAACCTTGCACCCTCAGATTTTCACCTATTTAGATCATTATAAAATTCCCTTAATGGCAAAAATTTTAACTCTGGTCGAAATAAAAAATCATGTTGAAAAGTTTTTCGCCGAAAAATCTGAGAGGTTTTGGAAGGATGGAATATATTTAAATTGCATAATATATAGAGAAAGGTTGTAGAACAAAATGGCAATTATATAATTCAATAAATGTATATCGAAATTTAAATGCGCTGCATTTGAAATTTCCTTAAAAAACGGCACGAAATTTCCGGACAACCCAATAATATCGTTCATATGACGTGGAGATATATTACGTTCTCGTTTTTCAACATTTACAATTGAATGTTGTTTATCAGTCACTATTTCGTTTCTACATTAGGTCTGTATCGACAGTTTTCATTTAGTATTCATGAGTGCAGTATGTGAATGATAATTCGACGATTTACGAGACATCGCATTATTTAGATAACTAGGGTAACTTAGATTAAATTACCGATAGCAAAAACACTAATAACGATAACATACAATGCAGTGAGAAGACAAACGACATTCCATTATTGGAAACATTAAAATAATTTATTAATCTTTTGAACTCATATTCTGAAGATGACAATACAAATTTGCTATAAAAATTTGGAAATTATTTTAAAAATGATAAAAAATAAATTATATTATAGTAATAATAATAAATACATAAATAAATAAATAAAAGATTTTAGGGGCTCTAACCATAAGTTATTGAGGAAACACACTGCATTTTGTCGTGACCGGTCGCGACTGTGCAGCCGGAGCAGATGCAGGAAATGTCCCAGGTATAAACGTTGCGGAAGTAGACTCGCCAGTTGGCCGAACAAAGATGTTTCGACTACTGTGGCGAGCGTGTCGAAATTATACGAGGCAATTGAGAAGGTAGTTTTTTTTTTTTTTTGACAAAATTGCACCTCCGGGCAAGGTCAGTCCCATAAAATAATATTTTCGCAATTACTTTACGGAACTAACGGTACTGCTCGAGGATGCGTCCCCTATTTTACAACGTTGCCTGTAAGGAGGTAGTGTCCTCTACAAAGATATTGAATTTTACCGTTGTATATTAATTTATCTTAAAATAAATACAAGTGGACGCAAATTTGAAAACAAATCGAGTTCAAAGAGTAACCAAGATAATGAAAAATATCTACGTTTACAATGAATTTTGAACTGTATATCATAAACTGTACACATGTACATAGATAATAATAACGGAAAGCAGCAAGCATCTGACCTAAAAAGTAGTTTCCCTGGTATTTTTCAATATTTTTTTAATTCGGAGCTTATTGACGTAATAGTAAATGAAAGTAATATACGGGAAGAAAAATTATACAAAAACTTTTCAAGGCCTTACTAATACGTATCTTTTTATCAGCAATGTTTTATACATGAGTATAGTTTACCTACTACTATACTATAGCTATGTATTCGAGTACTGATCCAAATTTGAATTTGTTTGTGTTAAATTATATTGATAATAAAATTTTTTCGAATTCTATGTTTTTTGCACTTGTGATGCAAATAATGTGTTTGCTACTGAAACGCTAATGAAACGAGCGAAAATACTATTCATGAAACATATAAAATAAAACGTATTATCAATGTTTTATTGTAATGCATTTTCAAAACTGAGAAAGTATATTGTAGAAAGTATATTGAAGACTTGATGCTTGCTATAGTATTGCTGCAGTATGCAGAGGTGGAAGAAATACATACGATCATATGAAAAATTATCTATATTTTAAACTGTAGTAATTTATATATTTATACTTTCTGTAATAATTAATATTTTATATATTTTATATTTATGTAATATTTTTATTTTATAAAAAATAGTTGTATAACAATCCAATTAGCCTCATTTTGAAATGTGAAGCTTCTACTTTAACATTAATGTTTTTCATAGATATTTTTATACCATGTAGCAAGTAGGAATGCAAAGATACTTTTGTTTTTGAAATTGTAAAAATTTAAATCTAAAAACGTTAAAAAAAATTATTTTCGTGACTAATTGAAGATTGGTATTCAAAATTAAAGTTTTCTCTTTATAACAACCTGTTAAAACTTGCTATATGATTTCTTTTCACGATTTTATTGAATTTTGAACATTAAAGTTAAATAGCAAAATGTTAGAATTTCTTAAATTTTTGTCCTTTAACTCTGATGTTTGAAGTTTAACGAAATGGCGAAAAAAAAAATCACACAGCAAGTTTTAAGGAGTACATGTAAAGGGAAAACTTTAATCTTCAAGATGATGTTTTTCCTTGGATCTAGTCATAAAAAAAATTTTTCAATGATTTTTCAGTGATTTTAATTTTTACAATTTTTGATGACAAAAGTATCTTTGCTTTTCTACCTGTTACAAGATGTTTCAAAACATCTTTGAAAAAAACTGAAGGTTGGTAAAGTAGAGGTTTGCTTTAAAATAAGGCTAATTGAATTATCGTACGATTTTACTTTATGAAATTTAAACAGTTTAAAATGATAATTTTTTCATCTCGCGAGGAAACAAGAGAGGGAAGCAATTGCGCAAAAAGTTGTCATTTGGACTAAAATCCAGATATTTTCCAAAAAAATTATTTCTCACATCAAGGAAGTGCTTATTGTATAGAAAAGAAAGATATATTTTTACAAAAATTGCAACCTTTTCTTCTGCTTCAAGTTCATTTTTTGGGGGAACTGTTATATAAACTCCACTTTTCATCTCCGGCTAAATGTTTCAATACTTCCTTTGTATTGCGAGTAAGCAAACATATGCACACGATCCACACGATTTCGTTCGGTGAGTTGATGCGGCATTCATATTTCCAGTTTCAATATCATTCCCATTTTCTTTAAATGCCTGCATAGTTGATGGCGGAATATTTAGAAGTTCCAATATTTCTTGAACCGATGGTTTCTCTTCTTTCATTCACTAAATTTTATTAACGTCCATCACATCCGAAACAAACGTATAGGATTTATCTTGAAATGTGTGAATATCTTGTCCACAGCAGCTAACCTCTTGCGCTGGCAACTGATTCCGGACCATAACGAGTGACCAAACCGTATACAATAATTTGTCGCTTTCGTTTTGAACTCGGTATGATGTCACTGGATAGAAATTATTGAGAAGTAATAAATTTATTATTTGTTTTGCCTTTTTGAGTTATATTTCAATATACTTAAAACTGAGAAAATATTGCAATTTGGGCCAAATATTCTCGACATGTATGGCACGTCATTCCAGCGCAAGAGGTTAAGAATGTCTCCATAACCTATTTGGTTAAGAGGTTAAGAACGAACAGAATAAGATAATAAGATAAAGAATAGCTGATAGTAATTGAGAATAAGATAATGACAAAAAATTTATTTGAGTTTGACACAAGTTCGACAATTTTTTGAAAAGAGAAGAAATTAAGAGGAAGATTATTGTGTCTTAATAGAACGAAATGGTGGAAAAGAAAAACCGAATATTGATTGACAATGAAATTTTAGCAAATTATACGCTGATTATAGCGAACATATTTCCAATCGTTCTGAGTTTAAGTTATTCATAATCTCGTGTTTCGTTTTACATCATAAAATAAAAAGGTGTATTTTGAAAAAAGTTTCGCTCCTCAGGTACAGAATTACAATCAACCGAATCAGATGATGTTTTATGAGCTTATACAGTGTTTTTTTCCCTTTTCCTTTTCGGAGATAATACAGCAAAATATGACGAAAATATTCTTTTTTGATTTTCCATTTTACAATCAATTGTTAATGAAATCGTGTATTTTCTATTTGTTGGATGACCAACCCAGACAATATTTATGCTAATAATGACAACGAGCTAGCAACAGTCCACATAAAAGTGGATTGTGAATAGTTAGTCATAAGGGCAAGATCCAATACTTGGTCATCCATGTTCCTTCCCTTTCCACTTGAGGATGATAACCAAATATATATAAGGACATGTTTTACAGTAGAGAGTTAGAATACTACAGTAAAGTTAGACAGAATAGAATACTACAGTAGAGAGAGACAGACTAGAAGATCACAGAACACACATTCTATATCATTCTATATCATCCTACATCATACACGACCACGAACAAGGAATAAACTCTTCAAAATTATAAGCGTGTTAATTCCATTACACGGAATCCAACATATTTCTAAAACAAACTTGAACAAACAGCTATCAGATTACACAATGAATCTGCAGTTTAAAATGAAGTTAGTTACGTTTTAAGATATACATGTATATTCATCTTTATCTCAATTACTTTTTGGCCAAACTAATAGCAGTTACTCTACACGTGGTAGCAGGATTGGTTAAATGAGCGGGACTTACGTAGTAGCAGGAAAAAAAGGAAGAGCGAGAATCGATTCATCGAGAATAAGATTAGCGTGGTTCGCGAGGGAAAGAACTGGACTAACGAATAAAAGATTATCATGAGAGATAAGGTAAAAAATCTTTTCATATATGAAACTTTCGATATCATGAACAAAGTTAAAACCAGGAAAGTTATTAGTTGCAAAATAGTACATTTTAGAATAAGTTCCTTACAAACGGGGAAGTAAAGATACAAAATCCATATTATGTATCGCACAAGAGATTTCACAATGTCTGGGAATAAAAAAATAAATTTGCATCTATAACATAATTATAATCGTAGAACTTTTGTAATGCAACATGGAAATCCAATAGCTGGATATTTGGTTTACTTATTCGAATAACAAGTTGAACAAAGCCAAAACCTAAAATGTCCGAACTGTTGGAGATACTCGAAAGAACTGCTTACAAGCAAAATTGATAGCGCTTTTAAATGAGAGAGACAGGATTTATAAATTGCGAAAATCGGTTGAAGTCGACCATACTCGATTCTTTCGTTTATATTTCAAAGCATAGAGGACTGTATATATAAAATACCAAATACTGAAACTGCTACAAAAAGAAATTGTACAATACACTTGGACTCATTTTAAAATCTGAAGCCTCTACTTTTAAAATTTTATTTAAAATTTATTTTAAAATGTTTTTAGACTGTATAGTAGATGGCAAAGTGACACTCTTTTTCTCGAAAATTCTATAAATTATCATAATATGTAGAAACATTGAAAAATTTTTTTCATGACCGAATCTACAATGGATTTGAAGACTGAAATCTCCTCTTTACAATAATTTCTCAAATCTTGATATATGATTTTTTTTCGCTAAATTATTGAACTTTGAGTAAAACGAATATAACGACGAAAATGTTACGAATTCTTGAATTTCCATCATACCTAATATTTAAAATTCGATAAAATGACGAAGAAAAATCTTACACTAAATTTTCTGACGTCATTATAAAGGGTAGGCTTCAATCTTCAAATCTACTCAAGAACCACTGAAGAAAATTTTCCATGCTTATACATATTATGACAATTTATAGTATTTTCGAGAAGAAAAATATTTTCAATTATCTGTCTGCTGCCGCGATGTAAAAATATTTTACAATAAAATGAATGATGCATTTTGAAAATAGAGGCTTTGTGTTTTAAAACGACTACAAGCAGTCTCATTGTACGAAGTATAAATTTCAATATTTAATGTCCGAATATTACTATATACAGGATGTTTCGCGAAAACCAGGCCACCTGAATATCTCTTCTATTAGTGATAGTACGAAAATCATTCCTGGCGTACCTTAAACTGGTTGAAGAGACGAATCGAATGGAGGAATTATTTTTTTAAAAATTCATTTTTTAATGTTTTTCTCAAGATCATTAATATTTTTTATGTAGGAAACGTGTATTTTTTTCTACTTTATTACGAACTCATGAAAAGATATGAAACATATTTAGATATGTTTATTATATGACTTTCAAATAATCTTAAATTTAAAAATTTTTAAATTAATATTGAGAATATAAACAAATACTATTAGTTCTTTCAAGGATTTGTTTACTGTTAATTCTCTTGGTGTATCGACAAGTGATTCTGAGTTATTCAAAATAGCAAAAGATTGAAATGATTACCAGTGTCTAAGAGAAGCTGTTCGAATTTGTCAAAAAAGATTTCTAGAACATATTTATCCATCGCGTTCTATATAGGCAAATATCATTAAAACATTTCGTGAAACTAATAGTGTCGACAGAAAGAAATGTGTGAAACATAAAACTGTTACTCATGAAACGAACCAATGAAACGTCTTCCTTAGAGTCCATGAAAATCCACGTATTAGTTTAACACAACTGGCACGTCAAAGTTAGTGTTTCAAGCATATTCCAGATGCTTCATGCAGACAAATTTCTATTTCTTTCTATTTATCTAATCATCAAGCCCTCGATGGAAGAGACTTTGAAAATTGTTTAAATTTCTGTTAGTGGAGCATACGTCAATATAAAAATGATGAAATGTTTTTCACAAAATATTATTTACTGATGAAGTATCCTTTACAAACGACGGTCAATTAAACCTGAGAAATATGCATTATTGATCGGTTGAGAATCCATGATGATAGAATGATAGGCAAAGACCATGAACTCTAAATGTTTGGTGTGGAACTGTAATAGAACAATTGGATCTTATTTTATCAACGATATGCAAAGTGGATAAAATTACACTAAATTTTTGAAAGACGAATTAGAAACCATCTCGCTCAACAGAAGTTTCACATTAATTAAAAAATTTTTAAGTCCAAGGTCAATTTGAAAGTCATATCATAAACATATCTGAATGTATTTTTTTTTTTTTGAGCTACGTGATGGAATAGAAAAAAATACGTTTCCTACATAAAAAATTAAAAAAAAAAAACATTAAAAACTAATGATCTTCAAAAAATATTAAAAAATGATATATTTAAAAAAATAATTCTTCTGTCCGTCTCTTCAACCAGATTAAATGACGTCAGGAATGATTTTCGTATTATCATAACGATATTTAGGTGGCCTGATTTATGCCAAATATCCTATATATCAAGACTATTATAGCGTTTCATATTCTCAAATTGATCTAAAATTTGGTGGATATTGATCCAAAATGCTTCCTGCAAAAATTGAATTTTAAAATCAAATTTTTAAAAAATTATTCCAAAAAAATCATGGATAACAATGATTTGTTTTTTTACAATTAGAAAACAACGTTAAAGCTGTACTAGTTCCCACGTTGACATTATTTATAATGTATTCGCACGTCGTAATCAAGTAGAAATATCCAAAATAGAATAAAACATCTAGTATTAAACTAACTTTATTATTTCAAATTATATGCTAATTATATGAAAAAATGTTTTAAACGAGAGTTGAATGATGTAAAAACGGTGTCAATTTAATGTTACTATTTTTTCTGTAAATTCTAGGTCACACAATATGTCAATTACTTTTTTGAACAGAATCATATTTTTTTATTTTTTAATATTATATGCATTTCGTTAATTCATAAAAACATTATGATGTTTAACTATTTTTGTGATGAATTGTATTAATACATATAGTTTCATAGCGCATAGCATTATTTGCTCTTAAAGATCAATAAGTGAAAAATGAATTTATTTAATAGCTATATTTAATTATATTTTTTCCTCTGTTAACACTAGGATACATATGTCATTAAAGTGTAAAAGAAAAGCAATTGTACAATTATAAAATATATACACGTTAACAAAAATATCATATAATAATAATATTTAAAAATATGTTTCTTCCTTTAATATTACTTTAATATTACATATTAATATTACTTATACGTATGTTAGAATAACATTTATAATAATATATTATTCCTCCAATACTATAGTAACATTTAGTTATTAATTAATAAATAGCTTTTAGAAAGAGTTTATTTAAATTTATAAGAGTTTATTAAGAGTTTATTTAAGTTTATTTAAATTCCATTCTATTTCTCGTTATGAGGAAATTTATGAACATATATGGCGAACAATACGTTTATTGTTCACTATATAAACCTGATTAGTGTATTATTAGTTAGGAATTATTTAGTAATAGCCAAAGTAATATGTATTGAGATTTCTTAAAACATTATTAAAAAGCGTTTTTTTCGTTCATTGAATACTTTGATACACGAAATACAGATAATTTATATCAATTGTTGAACGCATCGATTAGTAGGAATGAAGATTTATTGTATGTATATAGAAATCTATATCATTCGAATGTATGAACTACTGAAGTTGAGAGTTTATATTTTAGATTTATTATTTCTTTCTATGATATTTAACAAATTTTATCATTTATTTTATCGTGCTGTTGTATTTTGGAATAACAAGAAGTTTAGGAAACTTAATATTTTGTTAATATTATAACAAAAAAATAATGAAATAATCACATTTTCATATTAAATTTAAAATTCACAATTCAACAATTGTTTTACAATTTTTGACATTCAAGGCAGCATTGAATTTTTCTTTTTTGCAGTAGGAAGGAAAAGAAAAATAGAAAATTTTACAAATCATAATTACTATATTTGTTTCTTGCAACAAAATGTAGTTTCTATTTAACAAAAAAAGTATTTTCTTGATTTATTTCTTGAATTAAATATTTCAGTGAATTTTTGCAACTCGAATATATGATATGAAAATGTATACGATACAACCAATAAAATTAAAAAAAAAATTAAATTTCGAAATTTTGAAATTAGGGTTCAACAGAACTGAATACTATGTTATCTAACAATTGAACTTCCATTATCCCTCTATGGGCCGAGTTTTTTTCTTAAATATAAAAAAATTTATGCTACAATTATAAACCTATATATACAGATTAAAAAAAAATTTACCTGTTTAAACAATTTTATTATAATTAATTCACTTTGTAACTTTGAAAGTTTATAATATTTGCACTTCTGTGCATAAAAGCTTAAGCGTGAAATTCCATAAAACACAGTTTGCACTTGGCGTTAAATATAGATGTACGTTGCATTTGGAACATTTTATTTTTGAAACTCCTTTACACCCCGGTTTTTTGCAGTGTCTTCTGTTGTCCGTCACCGATATTATTATTGGTTATCTCAGAGACATTATATAATTAATACGTATACGTCATCTTGTGAAAAAATTAAAATTATTTGATAAAATGTCGATATATTGCATGTGATCTGAAAGTTACACGGGCCCATAGAGGGTTATATACTGATGAAATTACATTTTTTAAATAAGTGAAATATACATGAAATAATTAATTAAATTCTTATGAAAAATGAAGTTAAAATAGATAAGATTTAAGACAGTGAGCATATATTTATGTGAGTAACTGTAATACACTTAATTCTGTTTTTACATAATAAATAGAACCCTGAGAAAATCGTAAAAAAATGATGTATAAAGATTGAGGATTACTTCCAGATGAAAAAATGCAACATAAATGATCATGTAAATCATATAAAAAATAAATAAATCATATTTTAAAATAAATTACATAGAAATTTTTAATTAAATTTATATTAGATTTCTATTTACTTACACATTTTTGAAAATAATTATACATTATAGACATGTATACAATACGTTTATGTGGATTCCACTCAAATCAAATTTTAGCCAATATCCAATTAACTCTTTTATTATCGCGAAGAAAATATCTCGCTATATAACTATATAACTGTGTCGATGTGCAATGTTATCTCGAGATATCTTGCTTTTACAACTTCGCTCGTGCAATGCTACTGACGAGATATCTCGTATCGTGTAATATTTCTGCCTCTTAGTGGAGGAGACATTTCGCCTAGTGTCAATACTATGTGTGGTAATAACAATATTTTTCCTTCAATGTTTTCAATTGATAAAAGACGACATAATTCATCGGTGACATCGCAAGATGCCTCGTCAATGACACTACAGAAGCGATGTTATAAAGCGAGATATTTCGTTCAAGATAGTGAAATTTAAACGAAATCTTCTGGAAAACTGTCGGAAAAGTCGGAAACGAAGTATCCGCAAAATTAATTCTTTTTTTTTTTTGGAGAAAGATCAACAAATTTTTTTATTAAAATTTGTTTCTAAAAAAAAAAAAAACATTCGGCTTTTTGAAATTTTTGAGAATTCCGATTTCCTTAAATATTTCGAAATTCTCAGAAATCTCGACAATTTTATATAACATTTTCGGGTTTTCGTACATTTGCTGATTGAATCCACAATATTTCTATTATATGAATAAAAAAATTTCTGTTATATGAATAAAAAAATCACTGACAGAAAAATCAATGAACTCCTATTATGTGAATTCCAATTATATATAAACTATTTGTCCCTCGACAAATTCATATAAACGGAGTTCTATTATATTATGAAGATAATTGTATTTGTTATACATGTGCGTTAAAGATTTTATTTTCTGTCAGTTAACTTTAAATATACAATCAAGATAAAAGTGAAATAAAGTGTACATCTTCAATGTAACAAAGAAAATTCTCTGAAATGAATGAAATAGGTTTTATACTAGAGAATAAAATAAAACTACTATTACCTGAAACAGATGTTAAACTTTTTTTTTTATTTCACTGAGTTTGAACGATCTTTATTTTCGTTCCGCATAAACTAAAATAGCAAGTGAGATAACAATCAGCAATTTCCAGAACTATTATCTCTCTTAAACAGACATACAGAGTTCCAAATACGCATCTGTTAACGAGGTAATACCATAGAATATGTTGGCATATTACTGTTTATTTATTACTGTCCCTACCAATCGTTAAACTTGAAAGCTCATGGAGTGTGAATTGTTATACTAATGCCTAAGGTTAGGTTTATTAGATACATAAAACATACATATCTATCCAACAACACATTTAATATTAAAGATTGTAGAACCAAGCAGAACAATGGACTACTTACTTTGGACTGCAACATACTTAGATATTTGTATTTATTACTGACAACTTACTGGTACAAGTTTGTCTTTTATTCGTTTGAATTCTGAGAATGTCAGAACGGTTCAGAAACCAATTAGTGTAAGTCGCTACTTATTAGAAATAAATTATGCTATGCAAGTAATTTCTTATTATTAGTTGATGGAAGAGTTTAATCATTATAATTTAATTACTATAATATAATCATTATTATATTATATTATAATATAATCACTATTACAATTCAACTGTTCCATTCATTGAAAGTTTTGATCATAGAAGTATATACAACACAAGTCATTTTTAACAAAAAATAGAAAAATCTTTGATTGGGTTTGAATTGCCTGAACCTTTCATATAATTATTTGCCTCAATAAGTGTTTAGACAAGATTTTGGATTTTACAAATACTTTCGTAGACAGTAGTGTATATAAATGATCATTAGTGAATTATTTCAAATATTTGACGTAATTCAATATCATATAATCATCATTGTTGTATTTTTCAAATAAAATTTATATTCGTTAATATTTTCAATGTATTTATCCATTCTCATATTTGTATAAAAAACCTCATTGAGTGTGTGAAGGAGAAAGAGAGAGAGAGAGAGAAAATACATGGAGTATAAGATAATATAGTAAATGATTTGTCGGCTTTTCATAAATTACACGCAAGTGCATAAGTTAGTTTAAATGAACGTGTAGGCTGAAAATGAGCCAATTCTTCAGAAATGATGCTTTTACGTTTCTCATTATCTTCGTTATCGTGATTTTTAAAATTCCTTACCGTAACTAATTAATCATCTGAACTATGTTCACTAGAAATTGGTTCGTTTTTTAAATACATCAGATTTCTAAAAAAATCCAATACCTATACAATTAAAAATATTTCATTAAAAATTTGAAATATAATAATTTATTCTATGTATCTTTACATGTTTCAATAACATGAATCTTATTATAACATTAAGTAATATTAGAAAACGATAAGAATAAAGATACATATTTTGAGACATTACATATTTTGTGTAAAAAAGTTGTCATAGATCTATCAACAGCATGAATCTTTCAATTTAATAAAATTAAAAATATCAATTTAAATAGATTCAATAAATGCTCAACTTGATTATTTCTAGAATTTTTCAAAAATAATAATAAATTAATATTAAAACAGAATATTATTGAAATAGCATGGAATAATATTAAAATATTATAAAATTTCATAAAAAACTTGTATTTCTTGTACCTCTTGGAATATTTTTTGGAAGTTACATATTTTAAAATTTCGTTAATATTTACTTGAAAATCTGATTGGTTATTAACATGTTAATATAGAATTAGAAAAGATTGGTATTTAAATATATACCTTTTATGTTTATAAATGTCTGTTAGTTTCATAGTAAGTTAATTAGTTGTATGTATTTCTGTTTATGAATTTTCATCATTATTATAATTTAGTCCAATTTTTCAAATTTAAAAAAAGATTGTAACAATATCTTTTAATCTACTATAGCTTGTATTTCTAATAACTTCCTCTGATTATGTTTATTCTTTCCAAAACAACTTTTCAAATTTAAACTATTTATTCTTTACTATGTATCACTGAAACTCTATCTACTACTACTGCTGAAACTTTTATCAATTATAAAATTGTAGAATGTTAGAAAGAATTATGAAATTTTTTCTTGTAATAATTTCAACTCGTTTGAAAATATTCTGAAGTTATAATTATATTATAAATAATATAATAACATAACATACATTACAAAATTAGACATTGTATTATATGGATCTGTCTAAAAGCAATTATTAATAACAATTCGTAATAACTGAAAAGATGAAAATAATGAAACAAATGATGTATGAATTAGAAAGATAGATAAAAATATCATAGATAAAAATTATTAATTATTAAAATATTTAAGATACTGCTACAGAAAATAAACCTTAGAAATAAAATCGATAAAAATAATTATAATTACATTAAACGCATAATATTTAGATAATTACATAGAAAAATATGTATTTATTTCGAGCGAGTAACTGGTATTCCTTAAAATTTCTGAAAATTTTTAGTAACTAAAATACTTTAATCTATGGCCATTTACTGAAATTTTACTTCACCCGGTATAATACCACATTGGGTTATAAGCTTGGTCGTAGACTAATGATCTCGAGGTCTGCGGTTTTTGCCGGCATTCTACAACATTCCCATTCGACTGGATTCTGCTCTTGGAGGCTCCATGATATTATTTTCTGTCTATGTAGCATTGTGAAGCACACATTATTCAAGTTTCAAAAACATTTTGTATATGATATATTTAATTAAGATTTAATTTAGATTTATTTTCTCTGTACATTTCGCACTACTTTTTACTTAATTTTTTGTTAGAAAAAAATATTTCAACTCCGTGTAAAATAGGATTTTAACACCTAAAAAATTTTGAGTTTATTTGAATTCATTGTGGATGCAGTATATTGTATATTTCAAGCACGAATTCTTAGTTATTATAAATTATTTAACTTGCAATTATTTAAATTACTATAACTTCGGATTTGTATAATTTTTCATTTAGTGTTCAAATTAAAAATTGAAATGTATAACATATTTAAAGACATAGATGAACTACTTAATGATATCCAAAATATAATATGAATAATTATCTATATGAAAATTGATATGAAGGATATAATCATAATACCGTTCAAATGGAGATAAATAGTGAGATAAATTTTTGGTATTAAATTTTATAAGTCTTGAAATATATTATATGTAATATATTTTAAAGTTAAGATCTATTTTTAACTGCATTTTTTTTTATATATTTTATATATTCAATAGATGAGTAAAAGAGACACATAAAATAACCAGGAAAACTAACATATGTTAAGAACTAAAAAATATTATATGTTAGAGTAATGTTTGAAATATTGTTCGATATTAACAATAATTTTATTGTCAATAGCTTAATAATTCATAATGGTTAATAATTTGAGCATTCAATAAATTGTATTTCATAATATTATTTTGAATTTTATGGATATTTTCACTTTCAAATCTGATTTTATTAAACTACATTATTTTAAATTCCCATAGTATACTATGCAGAAATAACTTAAGAAAAAGCTTAAATTTAAATTTTTTAGATTAGATCACGAAAATAATTTATTGCGTGCATTTTAACATTGAAATTTTTAATGCCTCATAAGAAATAAATAAGAATCAATCATAAAATACATAATTAAAAATTTATAAAGTACCAATTTCGTATCTAAAACGACTATAATCAATCACAGTATATTATTTTTCTTTAATAATGTGTATATTGCAGATTCTTCCAACTTACATTTCATAAAAATAGACTTTTTAAAACCTTCAATTTGAAACGAATAGATGATGATATTAATTTTATGTTTTATTTTCTATATACGTTATCAAAATATGTAAAAAGAAATACAGTAGAATTTCATTTATTTAACCAAATTTTTGTCAACATTCGATTAAATAAACTTTTATATTAACTTTAATTATATAAAATATATTATTTGTATTCCATTTGAATAATGGAGTTATTCAAATTTATATAAATTGAAATCTGCTGTATTTATAATTATTCGGCAAGGTTGCATATCAAGTTTTTGTGTAGAAGTAATATGTATTTATACTATAAAGTATAGAAACAGATATTTTTTTTATCTGTATCAAAGCTTTATTTAGAATTTTTTATACTTTTTTTAATTTTATATTTTATATTTTACTTTTTATATTTTTTTATTATATATTTTTTTTATTTTAAATTTTTAACTTCAATGAAATGAATTTAAAACTATCTCTGTATTGAGTATAAGATTGAGTAAAAATTTTTGAAATCAAAGATAATTTGGAACAATGTTTTTAACTCATCTACATCGTTGAGAATTTTGAAGTATACATGATGTAAATTTCATGTTTCAAAAATATAGATTTGATTTGATCTTTATTTCATTATTAACGATAAATAATAAAGTACTAAGGATAACTCATAAAAATTTTATTTTATACATTAAAAAAATAAAAATATTTATTTTACTTAGTTAATTTGAATTAGAGAAACTGATTAAAAATGGCAGTTAATCTAATACTGTAAAGACGCTGATTTCTTTGTCTTTCATAATGTATTTAGATAAAAAGAAGTTATGTTCATAAATGTGAGCGTGTGTTTGTATAGTTCGAACCAAGCACAAATGAATACTCAGTATTTATTATATTCATAAATATACACATATATATAGATTCAACATTTGTTTATAAAATTATTCTATTTTATATTTTTTGAGCATATTGACGTTCGACGAATAATTTACTTGAATCTGAATTTTGCTCAAATAGGGTTATAGCGTATAAATTTTACAAAATTAAGTTGAATTAATGTCTTTTAAGTCAACAATTTTCAAATACGTATTAATAGTTAAATACTTTCGTGTAAATAATACAAGAACACACTAATTGATATATAAAAAATATATAGTTCCATATAAAAGTATCGATACTTTTGAAAACTTATAAAAGCTTTGAAAAAATATTGTATCTCATAAAATAGTATAATTCTGTCTTAAGGATTTTATACATGAAACTATGACGGACTTACGTCAGGTTCATATTGCTATTCGCGAAGCTATATTCGCCGATAGAATGGACACTTTTGCGAATCGAGCTGATTAGTCAAGAGCGAACTTAAACGAATGTTTGTTCGGAAGACAGTATATTAAAAGATTTGTTTATGAACTTTGAGTGTATCTGGACGTGTTGAAATATTGAGTTTATTATTTATGTAACATGTAATATTATACTTATTACATTTAATGTTAGTATAGTTTCCATCAGATATTGTAAATAGAACAAGAGAAATGCACGACAATTTTGTATATGAAATTCATATATAGTACTCATGATACGTTTATTTGAAATATGGGGATTATTTATCATTGCACTCCCAAAATTTCGAAAATTGGACAGAAACATTCATTTTGAATATCCTTTTCTTTTAACAGTGCGAGAAATACAGCCACGATTAAGTTGAATAAAAATTAAATGCATGCGAGAATCCCAGTACATAACTTTTACAAAGTTATTTCTAGCATAAATAAATACACATATCAAATAAGCAAACTCATGATGCATCCCATCAAAATAACTTTGGAATTTTTGTGGTATATAGGAACTCAAAAATCATGCTCCTTGGATAGAAGATTTTCATAATTTTTCATTATAGAAAGATTCACATGTGAAAGATTCACGGTAAGAATCAATCCAGTGAGATCAAAATAAGTTTGAATTAACAATGAAATTCCATTCAGAAATTACCTTAATATTTCTTTTAGTATTATCGAATAATTTGCAAGTGTAGATATTATACATAGGCATTATACATATAATTATACTTATTTATTCGTGATATACAAACATTTATAGTAATCTTTGATTAAAAGTTCATATACAATATATAAGAAGAATATAACTGAATTAATAACGATGATAATTTCAACTATTATAACTAAAAAAATCATATAACAATCTACTTGATCTCATTTTAAACCATACAATTTCCATGAATTCTTTCAAAGATGATTTTACATGATGCAATAAATGGAAAGATGAGAATTTACAATTTTTTTCGCGATTAGATCTTCCATAATTTTGATAACTAAAGACTTTTACAACAAGTCCTTAGAACTTGCTACATGATTTTTTTCTGCATTTTACTAAACTTTGATTATTAGGATGAAAAATTCGAAAAATTCTAATATTTTGTTACTTAATCCTAATGTTCAAAGTTCAATAAAATGGTGAAAAAGAATCGTACAGCAGATTTTAAGAAGTCGTTATAAAGAGGATAGATCTAGTCATGAAAAAATTTTTGGCTATACTAAGATGTTCAAATTTGTATTTTGTATTTTGTATCACTGAAGCTGAAAATCAAAGTCATTTTTCACAGAGATATTCAAAAGTTTTCGAGATATTCAAAAAATTTATCGGTACCACTATAATGAATTTGTACACGTATCTGTGGCACAGCCACAATCCATAGCCAATACGTTCGTTGCTCAACAGTCTGTACCAATCTCTCATGCAACTAAAAATAAAAGAAGAGATTTGGGTTAGATTTCATTTTAGCCGGTCATTGTAAGGCGAAGTAAACAATACTGATGAATACATTATTGCAAATGCACAATTATAAGTATACATTAGTAAAATTCATTGTAATGGTACTAACAATTTTTTCTATAAATACTTCGAAAAGTGTGTATTTCCGTGAAAAATAACCTTGATTTTCGGCTTCATCGATTCAAAATATTTCTGAAATAAAAAAATTTCAATCCAAAATTTTGCTACCCAGATGCCATAGTATATTTGAATCTTTTATTATTTTTAGAAACATTTGATTTTTTATAATTTCCAAGAGGGAACTTTTATTTTTTTTTTTTTACTTTTTTACCCCAATTAAACTAATACTTTTTTTGTGATTCCTTGATTTCACATCAGATTCATGAATTGAACTCAGCTCTAAAATTTTGCATCGAACGATCATGAAACCTAATGTAATCTTGCGATTCTTTGATTAAGTATCAATTTTTTCCTCGTTTTCTATCAGATTCATCTGTATTTTATCCAATTTCCTAACAATTCCTTGACTTTGTGCCAAATTTGGCAATATGAAACTATATTTAAATTTATGAAATATTCCTCGTCGGGTTCTCACGCTGCTCGAAGCTTTAGTTCGCAGTATATTTTAAGAAATATACATTTTTTCTTTTGTATTTTGAATTTCTAATTCAATTATGGTAACTATCAAAATTTATAATCAGTAACTGGAACAATAACATTATTAGCAAAATGATCAATATGAGGACCAATTCTGTTTCATTATGTTAACACTGATTATATACAACAAAGACAATAAAGACAGTAGATAGAATAAAAAAAAATCAAGTTATTATATTATTAACTTTATTCTTTAGACTTAATATAGGCAAATTTTTATTTATTTTGATAATTATAAAATGCTAAAAAAAAGAGAAAATTTAATCTAAAGAAAAAATTCAGAAAACATTAACTTTATATTTTTCGTCAAAATATTAAGAATTTTTAAAGAGAGGAATTAAAAAGTTAAAAAATTAACATACAAATGAAACATAATGCTAGAAAAACAAATAATACTTGGAAATATTGTGTTGTAAAATATTAATATTTAAAAATTTTAATGTAATACTGCAATGCTAATATGTTTGAAAAATTTTAAAACAAAAAAAGATATTGACATAAAAGTAATATTTTGAGAAATTATTATAAGGATTTTAATAATTATAATTCATACTGAAAATTTTATGCGTAATGATGACATTGTAAATTGAGGTACTGACGTATTGATTAAAATTTGAAATATTATTGTAACATTTTTATTTTATTTTACAATAAATCAAAGATCAAATTATAAGAAATATATTATATACAAAGTATTTATAGTTCAGATCCTTGATTATGAAAAATTTAATGTAATGCTTTCTTCCAATATTTTAGAAAATCAGCTTAGAAAGTAACAAGTTCTCTCTTTGAAAATCATTTTTTATATAAATCCATTGTTCTCACGAACATTTCTTTAATATTCGCTGTGCAACAATATATTCACAATTTGACAAAGAATTAATATTGTATATGTATTATATATTTTGTATCAAAATGATAAGTTAAAATACATCTATCGTAATAATACAGATATTATAGGCAAGAAATCGAATTTTATGTTTATTGTTCAAAAAGTTTATTAGTAAGAAAGCTTATTAATAAGAAAATCACATTTTGGTCAAAAAATCACATTGGTTCAGTTTTTTAAAAAATTATTAAGGAAACGTAACTGTTTATGATATTGTTGAATTTTAATGTCATCTTCAATAAAATAAATTATATGTCATTTAAGAGTTACATAGTAATTTTGATTTTTTATTAAACAGAAAATTGTTTGGTTATTTTTCTTAAATTAGTTATTATTATAAATACTAATTAACTTTTGTTAATTAGAAAAATGCCTGAAAAATTTTAAAGACTACTATGATGGACATCTTGTATACATATTACATATTTATTCTCTAAAATGGAAAGGATTAAATAATAATGAAATAATCAATGCATTAGTAAATATGTTTTGTTAGAAATTAATATGTCATAGTATGTACTCAAATAATATGTATAAGATGACAATTTCTTATATAAAAAGTTAAATAAAAATTGAAGAAAAAAACTTTTTGGCGACTTGTGTAATTAAGATTATGTAATTAAGTAAAGAATGATTTTTAATATAAAGATAATATGGTTACAATATACATAACATATTTTGCAAGTAATTAAAATGTTAATTTTAACTATATTTGTTATTTAGTAATTGTTATTAGTATTACTCTTTTATTACAGTGTAGAAATCAATAAATTTTATAAATAATAATAATGTAAAAGATTTGAAGAGTGAGAAGTGCAAATAAAAAAGTGTTTTAGACAAAAAGCTCGAGTGAACTTACAGATCAACTTTTGTATCATACTGCATGTATAATATAAAGATTCTTTTCTTTATATTTCATAAAGATTTGCCTTTAGGTATGAACTTTATTTGACGAATTGCTCTGGCTGGTTAATTTACAACAATTTACAGTGTTATCTAGTATTTTATGAACGGATAATTTACAACTAGCACGATATACTGAATATTATTTAGGTTAGTTACGTTAGTTCATTTGTATGAACTTGGTGAAAAATAAATATTAGACTTCATATAATAAGAATTTACTAATTCTCTCCTTTATTAGTCACAAAAATCTGCATGAAGAAAATCAGTAACAGAAACTTATTTATTATTTATGTTGAGAATATTAATCTCAAAGTGTAGAGAAAATTTTTCAAAAAACTAAATGACTAGAAAGTTAGACGTTTTGGTAAAACAATTATAAGTGACCGAACATATTTTTCGTTGTCGATAATAATTATTGATGAAAAGAATTCTACTTTAGTTGCTTGTAATAGTTACTGAAATTTATTTTAGTTGCTAGTCGTTCATATTGTAGTGTAAAGTGTATTGTTTTGCATTCCACAGAAACAATCCTTCGTAATCGCATTAAAATATTGTAAAAGTCATAGAGTTACTTTCTGATGTAAATTTCGCGGATATAAACGAAAAAATATATAAATAAATTTCCCTTGTCGATAATTATTATCAGTAATTGAAAGAAAATTTTCCTCACTGAGAACTGTTACAATCGAAATAAATTTCTTTCATTGATAATTGTTATTAACAATAAAAAACTTTTCTTGAAATCGTTATTTGCAAAAACGTTTTAGTCAAAAAAATAATTGCTATTTTATGTCTTTTTTCATTCTTGTTATAATAGTTAAGGTCCCTGCTACTAATAATTTTTGGTCATATAATAGAAGATCAAGCTCAAATAAGCTTAGAATGAACTAACAAGAGTTCATTTAATCGAGAATTATTCGAGATTCAAATAAATATTAATACAGTAAATGATAGAGTTTTAATCGAACGAAGTTTTATTCACATTTCGATGAACATAATGCAAAAAATATGTGATCTATAATAGGTGGGATTCGAAATCGTCGGTTTTGATTTTCTTTTTCCTTCTACTTTAAATAATATATTGTTATTATTATTGAATTAAATAATATATTATTATTATTAATTGAGTTTTGCAAGATAATTCGGAGATACATCAACGTTAATCCAATACGATAGAGAAACAACCTATTTTAGTGGAAATGTGATATCTTTATTGAATGATTTGTGCCATTGGCGGATTAATCGCAGTAGCAAAATTCTGGCTACATATTCCAATGAATATATATATATTAAAATATATTATATTTACGTAGATTTCTACTTCAGCGACTTTTTTCAATTTTGGCTATTTCTGCCTATTATAGATTTTTCAATACGATGTTTTTTTAAAAAAATGTATGAAGAACTTTATAATTTTTTTGTCTACCCCCGATTGGTTTTTTTATTTTAATAATAAAACTCTTATTAAAGAAATGATAATGAAATAGCCAAAATTGAAAAAAGCCGCCATACTAAAAATTTACTCATATTTATAATTATATTGTCAATATATATTTAAACATATATAAAACTATATATTCAATAGATATGTAATTTTTTGATATTGTATACATAAATATTTAATATATAAAATTAAAATATATTGAAATAAATATGAAATAATTAATTATAAATAAAATTGATCAGAACACTTGGTCAGAAATAGTTTGATTAATTAAAACAAAGACATATATTATATTTTTCAAGAACTTTTGAAAAATAGCGAAATCATATTAATATTAGTTCGTAATTGTGTATTATGGACTATAAATAAATAATTTTTATGAAATATTTTTACAAATTGTTTACTATTTTATAAAATAAATGATTCAAATATTAACAAGTGAATATCGTATTGAATTTATTTAACATACATTACAAAATGAAAAAACTACATATAAATAATTCGCTGTATATTTTTTATATTTATTTTTTGTTTATTGACTTATAATTTAATAGATTCTATAACAAAAAATAATATCCGTTTGTTATTATCAAATGGTCCAATACAATATTATTATAAGTTAATTATATATCTTTGTGTGAACATACATTTCACAATTTTTTTACAACATATATCTATTTAGAATAAAATATTAAGCATATTTGATAAATATTCTAAATATAAATTTATCATGTTCTGCAATAGATTATCGGCCTAGCAATAAAACAACTAAGATTTACATGCTATTTGTTATAAAGGAAACTAATTGGACAAATAAGGATGTTTCAAAATAAAATACGAGAGCATTAGTCGAAAAACAAAAATGGAATATAAAAAATTAAAAAATCTAAAATCTATGAATGGTAGTGAAAAGATACAACGAATATGTTATTCGGGAAAAAATAAATTTATTTGCTATTACCATATATATTTCTTATAAAAAATAGATTAAAATAGCAAATATATACTTTGATAACAATATTCAACAGTCAATAAACAATTTGCGTTTGTATCCGTGCTTGTAAGGGATAAATAACGCAATTTCAAAAAATTTCAGTTTACGTATTAATTGATGTATAATATTAGAATTTATGTATTTATACATACATATATCTTACTCAATAATATATTTATACATACATATATCTTAATCAATAATAATTTATGTCTTGAAATATACTTTAATGAGATATAGCTACATTCAATACAAGTATGTATAGAATGTATTATGTTTGCGATTTTTGCAAATAATATCACTGTATATATGATTATACATAATTATATATATAATGGTAGTATGTACTAACTAAATTTTTGACACACTGGTTTTTTCAGACAAAGATAAATTTTTCTATTAAATTACTAATAAATGATAAAATTTCCATTAAAAAAAAAAAATTGAAGATTATGATTATAGTTTTCATATGATTTGATGACTTCTATGCATTTCATTTTTACAAAATTATATTAAGAACAATAAAAGATAAACGATTTTTTTCTAATCTTTTTTCCCAAATGCTTTTTTTAATAACTATTAAGGATTTATAAATAATTTATATGTAATGTGATGATGCAATTATTTGATATTTTATTTCTAGAAAATATTTGATTTATCAGATTTTCTAATTGTACATTATTTAGATGCTAATGACGAAAACGATTTATTTTATCTAAATCTTCGTTTGAAATTTTCAAATCAGTATCTCTCTGTTTCCTTACAACCTCAGAACCGATAAAATTTGAGATTAAAATAATTAATATCTGATATACTGTTTTCAATATTATATAGAAATCTTGATTCGTGATTATCTATATAGTATATGTATACGTTGGTACTGAAAAGTACAAATAAGATATATCGGGGACGAAAATAAGAAATTAAATATTTCAAAATGTATTGTAGATATTGACCTAAGTATTAGTTATATGACGAAGTTATATGACGAAGTTATATGATTGATAATTGAAATATAAACACGCTAAACTATTAGATAGACAACAATAACTACATGCCGCAAACCAAATATCTTTCCAGATTGAAATTAATTTTTCTTTACTGTTTTAAAATCATAGTATAAATATGTGTTTATTATCTATTTTAATTTTTAATTTAGTATTTGCTAAATGTAACTTGCATTACATCTTGTTCTATTAAGCCCATTAGTAATTTATAATTGAAGTTTGAATGTAACAATATCAATGCAGTTTATACCTTAATTACAAACTATTCTTCCAGGAAAGAAATTTTAAGTTTTATTTTATTACAATAATCTAATAGTATCATTTTAGATATTTCAACATTTGAATATCTTTCAACGTAAAAAATTTTAACAAACAAATAAATATCGCTTAACCAAAATAAATTAATTTACGTAATAAAATAACTTAATATATAAAATTACAAGTAATCTAAATTATATCTTTAGCAATGACAAATATATGGATATTTATGATTAAGTATTATTCATTATGTATGTACATATTTGATCGTAGAAAATTTAGAATAATTTTTAATTAATTAAAAGGTCTATAATTTCTAAAAAATTTAATTTATTTTTATTCGGTTGTATTCACATTGTATTTAGTTTAATACATATCATAATTATTTAAAATTGCAACACTTTTTTTTTATCTTCTCTTTTCACTGATAATTTTAATATCATTCATCATAAAGCTAAAGTTTTATGATTTTAATAATAATAATAATAGAGTGAGTGAATAAGTGAGTAAGTGAGTAAATGAGAAAGAGAAAAGAAATTCGTTTAAAATCATATTTCAAAATTAAATTGTAATTTTCTTTATTTATTTGTACATTAAATGTTATTCCTTTCGCAAATAAAATGGACAAGCAACAACGCATCGTTGGGTTTATGAGAATGGTGAATCACAATGAATCATAGTGATGAAGGACAATAAATTTTATCATTATAAAAAATCTCATTTACCAAAAAAAGCATATAAAATAATAATAAAAAATGTAGTGGCATGCATACTATGAGTCAAACAAAACTGAAACAGCATTTGATATTTTAGAGTTAATTAAATATTTACGTCTTTGTCATTCTATAAACCAAAGTCAGAAATTTTATTCTAGTAATGTCGTAATTTCTCTAAAATACTATAAGTATAAGTCATGTTGAAATGGTAAATAAAATGGGGTGAGGGGAGGTAAATTGATATTATAGTATGTATACATCACTTCATATTTAAATTAAAAATTTATTAAAAAAATATTATATTATAAACAAAAATACTTTATGTTATCGAGGACAAAACAAAAGATACTATTTTTTATGATTTTCTTACGTTTGATGTTCTGTAATTGTAATCTAGCCAATTTGAACAAAATTATATTTAATATTTTTATTTATGACATTATTCAAATATCAATAACAATAAAACAATTATGATGCTACTTTAACCCAACATATGATTTTATTTAAGTATATTTACAAAATGTATTTAGATATAATAGATTTGAAATAGAATAACATTGACACAATAATAAAAATATGATAATCAAAGTTTCTGTACATAGTTCCAGAATATATACAATAAAGATACGGAAAGATTTGTAAGTATTACGACTATACAAGAGCGTATTTCTTAGGCACATCTCGTGCCTAAGAGATTCATATCAAACCGGACATGCCGATGTAACTTTTATAGCTGTTTCCACTGGAATTAGAGTAAATTACGAGTATGCCTGTTGACTCGTTGTCTTTTAGAATTTCAGTTTTTAAAATAGTATACATCGTATTTTAAATCGTGAGAACTTTTCGCAACTTTTCATTTTTTGGTATATATTTATACTTGAAGAAAAACTGATTTACATTTAAGGAAAGACAGAAACAAGTGGCCCTGACAGCACCTTTAGAGTCGGAAGAACCAATGACTAGCAACTGGCGAGGGGCCCTGAACTTCGTGTTAAAGGTATATACCTACTGGTCCAGAGCGCCCTTGCCTTCGCTTCGTCAGTTTTTTCATCGTCTGCTCTCAGGCTGCTGCTTTTAAAGCGATCGTCACGGGCACCGCGCTTTTAAGCGGCTCTTTCATAGCAGGTGTATACGCATGTCTTGTATGCTGTTGTTCCTGCTATATCCTACTCCTACTATTTTTCTTCGATATTATTTCTACTCGTTAAAAATGTATAAATAGCACGCGTATTAAAAAATTATGCAGTAACGATGTATACCAATGAAAATTGTCATAGACAAATATTTAATTAAAAATACTTCTTTTATATGTATGTTTTTGTCCAATATAAATATATATGAATTCCAATATTCTATCGTAAAATAAAAATTTACATCAAAACCTTTATAAATAATATATTAGAAAAAAGTTAATGTTAATATTTTCTCTTCGTCTATCGAAATAATATATATTTTCTGTAGTATTAGCAAACTGAGAAATGATTACATAACATGGATCACGATTACATTACATGGTATTGGATATTTTGCTTATTTAAAATACTTTATAATTTATTATGATCATTGAAGAACAGGGGATTCTTTTTCTTTTTTTAGCATCGTAATTCTTATTCTCATATCTATCTGTTAAAATTAAACAATTTGAGTTTAAAAATTACTTTTATGTGATGCATTTACACGACGTAAATATGCCGTAAAATAAAATCATCAAGCGTCTACATATCGAAATGATTCTGCATATAAAATATCAATTTTTCCATGTATCTTATAACAAGATCAAGTCGAAAAGAAAAAATTTACGTTAGTAACTGTACGAATTATTATAAACTTAATTATAACAGACATAAAATAAAACATATTGAACTGTCGTAATAATGAATTATCTAAATAATACACAATTTTAATACTTATTTTATAAATTCTTTTCGTTGTCTAGTTATTATTTTGTTTTTTCAGATAATCATTATTTCCATATTGTACGGGCTTTATCTACACATCAACTATGCGACAGTTGTACGTATACTATTCGTAATTATTCTGTCGTAACTATTTATAATATTAATTTCGCAAATTTATGTATACTTTCTCATGCTAAATCTTTTTAATTCAAAATGTTCAAAAATTATTTTGGTACATTTTAATATTATAGAATAAATAGAAAATATCAAAAATTGCGAATTTGAAAAAAAATACCGATACTTTAGGTTTTTTCTAAGAATTTTGCATAAAAAAGAATTAATTTTTATTTATTTATCATATGTACTCAATTTTAAATTGACTCTTGGAAAATGGAAAATTTTCTAAATAGTCAGAAAAATGTCACTGGATGATACTTATTGTTAGTATTTACAATTCCGATATGTGAATAATTCAAAAGTCAAAAGAGATCGGCAATTTTTTGGCCGGCAATTTTTTTTTTTTTAAATTAATAGTTTAAATGCATATTATCAATATTGTGAATTCTTTTGCAATATTTTATCCTTACATTTGTATCTATTTTGAAAATGAAAAATACATTGTATTATATATATATATATATATATATATATATATATATATATATATATATAAGATTCTTAAATGATAATTGATTTGAAGTAAATCAAATTCTAGTAAATCTTAACTAATATAATTACGATTAATTCACTTAAAAAAGAAGAAGAGGAAAAAAAAGAAAAATCAAACATATGCAAAAAGAAATAATCTCAATGAATTTTTGTTTTCTCAGATATAACATATATCAACAATATTACACAAAATATTAATCAGTTCAAATTTTGTACATTATAACAAAATTTGATATTCTTTAGTTACGTGGACGTAAATTTGTGCATGTTTGTTTTTAAGAATATTTTGTATTACCTAATATTTTCGTATTAATTGAGCATTTGTTTGTATATCATTTGTAGTCAATATTTTGTATTAATAATTTTTCAATTTTCGTCATATAATAACTATGCGACAATGTTAGCTAATTATACTAAAATAAATTTATTAATAGAATAATGAATATTTTCATTTGCAAACAAGTTCTATACAAATATTATATTATAAAGGTAAAAAATGAGTTTGGAACTAAATAATTCGCTCTATGTTTTATAATTATTTTAATACAAAAAAAAATTCATTGTCATTAAGCATAATAAATTATTTTTATCGATAGAAATATTATAGGAACTTACCTGACGAATAGCTGTTCTTGGTTATTTACTCTCCAGGATACCACGGTAGCTCCTGAAAAACGAAAAATTTTAATCAAAATTCAATTTTTTGATGTTGTTCACAAATGTTGTTCATCTTTCTATTTGACATTAATTTGAATGGAAATTTTTATTGCACACACTTGTCATTCTAAATGTCAATAGTATTCAAACAATTGAGGAAAACGTACGGCGTGTTTACAATGATTAAGCGAACAAGTTAAAAAAAAAAGTTAACGCCTACTTAATAAGTAATAAAAATGATCGAAATAGTTCGTTAAACTTTTATTTGTAATAAATAATTTAATTTCTAGATGCATGTGCAAACTCGCAGACACGTTATGAAAACACCACAAAAACTAGAGGTTAGGCTTGAGTAAAGGCGCGCACACACTTTGTCTTCTTATAAAAATGAGAAGAAGAATCTGAGAGCGGTACGTTGTCAATAAATCTTTACAATGTATTTCTTTCAAACTGTTTTCCCACGCGATCATTCTTTGTCGAAATTCTTTTTATTTTCAGTAACACCTTATGATGATGTGGAACATTGTTTTTCAGGATAAAGATGATTCGTCAGATGTGTTTGTGCATGCATGTATATGTATACCGCGGTGTATTTGTTTACGTCTTTACACGTTAGGCCAAGGAAATTTTAATAAAACTCGATAGTCAACTCGCAGATCTAGTGGTTTGTTGTAATATGTACGCGCGCACACACACCGTGTAAATTAATCGTGCAGGTGGTATTGTTGCCCCTGTCGAGCACGACAACGCTGGTAGCCGCTGCCATGTTTAAGTCGTGAATGCGCCGCCGACTCCTCGGCCAACGCAGTCAACCTTTGTTCAATGCCCCTAGTTTATCCCCACCATATTTCAATTTACTACTTTAATACACAAGTCATTCATCGTTGAGCACCATCTATGGGCTATTACTATAACCTCATGTAGAAGCAATGTTTCGATAAAAATGGTTTTCGACAATGAGAGTACAGTACGATTGCAAAAAAAGAAGAATCATTTTACTTGATATTGATATATTTTGATAAAAATGAAATTCCTTTATTTTATATTTAAAATCTTTTATCGTTAAATGCATTCATTTAATTTTTTTCATAAAAAGTCAGTAATATATTAAATATGAATGGTTATACATGTTTTAATGATACATTTTCTTATTTATAATTTCTATTATAATGTCATCTATGCTCTATATAAGTTTTGAAATAGATTTATCGACAAAAAACTGTTTTGTTTCATTCTAAGATAAAATAAAACTCAATTATAATACAAATAAAGCGAAACAGTATCCTCGTTGACACGTCTTTAATAATTGTTTTATTTACAAATTTAATTGAAAGAAAATGTAATATTTGTAATTTCACTTTGAAATTTCCCGCCACAGTCTAGCCACGGACCAATCACATCATGCGATTGTTACATTCCAAATGGCAACATGGGGTTTGTTACGTGAGTTGGGAACATGGCATCGTTGCAACAGTGGGTCAGAAGACAGGACCGGTTGACAGAAAGTTTGGTATTCTATTATGGTGATGTGTCGTTCGTTGTGTAGTGTCATCGTGCATTATATCAACTTGCCGGAGAATTTACTAAAAAGTCGCATGTCAGCGACGATTATTATTATTTGCGACAACAATAGCGTGAATCGAAAGTAATTAGCTGGCAGTGTGTGGTGTTGTGGGGCAGGAGACGATGAGGGTCGGGGGGATAATTCGGGTGGCGACTTGAGGGCAGAAATGTTGAAATTTGGTAGTAAAAGTGACGTTACGGTGGTGCATCGCGCCACTATTCGACTTCTAGACGACGCCGAAATTATCCACTGCGACTTTCAGGTGAGATATTGGTTAAGTAAGTCACCCCCCCCCCCACAGGATCGTCTATTGATGGTGCTTGTACACACGCTTTCACCCCTTTTCGTTCTTGCCGGTAACGATCGCTTAGTTTCAAACAAGCTGAGAATTTACCAGAATTTACCAGCTAGTGAAAGCCTAAATATGTCTATAAGTTAGTTGAAAAAAATATTCTGCACAGGTCTGTATTTAAGCGAAACAAGCATTTCGATCGATTCCAGAAAGTGACCGATGTAACTGTTTATTTATTCAAAAAATTTTTTTCTTTGTTAATTGCGATTTGATGAGTCGAAGTACAAAACGTTATATAACAGATTTAGCGTTTTTGTACTTGTACATCGTAAACATGAGTCGGATGATCAACCGTGTTTTTTTTGTATCTTATGTAAAGTTATATTCCAATAGTGTTAGTAGCATGACAAAATGAAGATGTCGTTTGCTTTTGCTTAAAGATTTTCGATTTTGGAATAATGCTTTAAAATTTATTAATTGCAGTGTTTTTAGTTGAGGATGTCATTAAATTCAATGATTTTTCAACTGAATACGGTTTTGGAACAGTGTATTTTCGTGTGCCAAATCGTATTACGTTTTAGGTGACGTATTCAACTTGATATTTTATTTGTACTGTCTACTGTGTATGTTATTTGCATGTATGTATGTATCTATATACGTACATATGTATGCGACCAATATTGATGGTTTTCTTAGGCCGCAAGCCACGTGCACATATCGGCAAGAATGTTACAATATCATGGAATATTATTCTGATAATTACAATATTATAGAATATTATTCTGATAATTGTATATACGTTTTTGGTATTAGATATTTTCATACTTTATTGCACATTTCCATTTTTATTTTCCCATTTTATACAAGTACACAAAAGAGAATATATGTATGACGGTACGTATGCAAAATCATCATGTAAAAAAAATATGTATATGTATATATTTTAAATAGATATTTCTTTAAATATGTTTAATATTTTAACAATTTTCAATATTTTTATATATTAAAGTATTATATGTATTAATAATAGCAAATACAGAAAAATAATACATGTATTCGATATATATATATATATATATATATATATATATATATATATACATACAGATGTATATACTCGGCAAATTTTATGTATCTTTATTTCCTTTATTAGTTGCAAAATTTTCACTAAATATTACAAAATAATATAATATATTAAAAGTTAAATAGATGCCATTATTGTGTGCTGCCAAAAAATGTGTCCATTTTTATAATATTTGTAACTTATAAAATGACGAGTCATAAAGCTCGTGGCTCGTGCGTATGTCATATTATATACATATATATATACTACGATCATGAGTTTGGCACGAATGAAATGAAATATATACATAAGTATAACACAAATATAATATATATTAATCTATAAATATAATATATATTAATCTAATTATACATATGTATATAATTAACATTGACGTATATGTTTCAACTCTAATATATGTTTGTTTTTAAGTTTTCTTTGTATACAATTTTTTAAATTGAAACTGTCATAATTTAACTGACTTATTTTTTGCTTCATCATTATTTCATTCATTAATATTTAATTATAGATATAACGAGTAATGTAATTTGTTTAGATGTCATTCGGTTTGTGCTTGTGAATTTGTTAATTGTAATTCAGTAAAACTTATTTTTACTATGGTACTCTTCATATATTTTACAATTATGTTATGCAATATAATATAGTCTAATACATAATGGTACAGTTCATTTGAACAATTCGATAATGTTATGTTTTCTCTTTCATGAAAATAACAAGCTACTTATTATTAAATAACAAGCTAATTATTATTAGTAGCATAAATACATTATCATTTAAAAACATTTGAACCTATACATTATAGCTAGAGTTAAAGATTCATTGTAATATGTAACAATGAGATTTATGTATGTAATTATCCGAGATTATGAAACTATTTTGTTATTTTACAAGCTCTTTATCTTCAATTTGTTACATAACATAAGTGTTATTAATATTATATATGAAGCAAAGATCATAAAATAATATATATATATATATTATTAATAATTAATAAGAAAGATCGAAGTAAGTTGATACAAAAGCAAATTGATGCAGTGAAATTATTTGGCTATTATATTATATACATGTATGATCAGATTATTCAGATTGGAACGACATATATGGAATTTATTGTTTATTATGATAGAATTAGACTCATTGTCTAAAGTAAAAAAAAAAAATAAATATTTGTGTTGATTTCTCAATTTGTTTGAAGAGAACTTCATATGCTGGATAAATTTGACTTCTTGAAAATAAGATAATTATATTCTGTTATTTTGTTTTTATATAATGACTTTTTGTGTTGTACATAAATTGTTGGCGTGTAAAATGCATATCATGAAATTGGTTTATATAGAATGCTACAAAACATTTCTAATCTAAAATACATAATAAATGATTATACATATATTATATATTATTGTTATATGTATTATTATATGTATATTATATATATGTGTGATTGTTACGCAAATTTGGAAAGTGACTAATTTTTTAATTTCCTATCAACTAAATTTTCTGTTGTTTATATGTATATGTAGCTGAATTACAATTATATTACTAAATTACAATTATAATATTGAAATAATGTATATTTAGTCACACAAGTAGTACAACCTCATGCCCTTTGTTTGGATAATAAGCAAAGTAAATAAAGATAACAGAAGTTGATCGATTATAAGCTTATTACTGTATTAATTTTTTGCACTATAATCATTTTCGTAGTTTGTCTTCTTTGTTATGTTAAAAGTGCTCTCAAAATGTAAAGAGTTAATAATCACGTCAAAATATTTTATATATGTATAAACGCTGTGGCGTAAATTGTTACATTCGTATTTTTGTAATAATAATATTTACAGTTAAATAGGCAAAGTAAATTTCTAGTCTAGCGATTTTTCTTAATTTCGTTGACTGTTTCGTTGGCTTATAATTCTTTTTAATATGACATTGTTCCTTTAAAAAACAAAAACTATATGACTTTTTCGGTCTCCCCCAATTGATTTTTTATTTTAGTGATAAAACGAACCTCTTACTAAATGTTAACGATATAGTTAAAATTTTAAGCATATTAATATAATAATTAATTGCAAAAATTAAAAATTGAAAAATTTATCAACTTACTTTGGTCTCTCCTAATTTATCTAACTATAATTTGAATTTGTAGTTAATTTCATAAGTACATAGAATATATTTGTAGACCGCTAGTTTCGTAAGAACATAGAATATTATTTGTAGTTATTAATTTGCTATTAATTTTACAAATTATTTTATGTACGTACGCATGCAAAAGTGAAATTTCTGGTTAGAATTAAAAAGTAGAAAGAAGTAAGTAAGTTCTAGAAAAAAGTAAAAAGTTCTGATATATAATACAGCTTAAATCGGTACGATAATACAAGACTTTCTGTGGTCGCAGTCAATTACATTAATGAAAGGAAGTAAAAAAGTACAGATTATTTGAAAATTCTATATAGGATCCCAAAATGTTATTGTACACATTGTGCTAGAAACTTCATTTTCGCTCATGTAAAAGTCATAATATGTACATGTTACAACAAACAGAATATTTAAATATTTATGTTGGAATTGAAGATAGAAAGAAATATTCAAGATAAAAACTGAATTGTTTTAGCATAAACAAACTTTTTATTTGATATTATTTTTATACTTATTTGAAATTGCGTAATAGTAATATGTATATGTTATTGTTTCATAGCTAATATCAAGAGTTCAATTATTCATATTGTATAGTATTTTAACATAGAATAATAAAACCTTGAATTCAAAAATCCAAATTCGATCATGGAAACATTAGTATGAAATTTTTTTTTATTGATTTAAACGGTCAAGATAAATAATAGCAATATAAAGAGATTGATATGTATGAAGAAAAAAATTAAATATCGGTCTGTTACAACAATTTGCAAATTTTGTATTTAGAAAATAAAGCGAGGTCCAATTATTTCATTATTAAAAATTTTGAATTATTTATTGATAATTGCATCTATAGGTAGTTCTAATAACTATTGACTTTTCTTCTGTTATTGGTCATGGCAAATCAAATTATACATGTTAATGTTTCTACCGATCGAATTTCTAAATTCAAGATTTTCGCGTTTTAATTAAAATGGCATGAAATTACATCATTGATGCCATTTGAGCTTTTTATATTTTGATGGTATTTAAAAATACCATTTTATATAAATACCTACTTCAATGTAATAATGATTTAAGTACTTATAGTACTCAAAAAAACGTTTAAAATAAATATCTGCGAACTCCTAGAAGATGGCACAATAATGATTATGTATGTATATATTTTTGGTTTATGTAATAATGTAGTTTTTTTTTGGTTTAGCATCTTAAGTGTAATACAATAAAGTCTCTTATGTGAACATCTTTTTTTCGAATATCTTAACATTCGAATTATTAGAACAGGATGTCTATTATTAAACTGAAAGATCCTTTGCTACTAATAGACATATTATTTTGGTGACATAACATCAAATATACAGATATTTCAAATAAGACATGTTGAAGCTGAAAATTATAAAATGATTTATTGAAATTAATCATAGTAACATTTACATTACATACAGAAAATTACGATAACAAAGGATAAAATTAAAATAAAAATTACGAATAACATTAAAAATAATTCTAATGAGAAGGATGAATCTAATGCGTTGCTGTTAATTTAATATTCGGCTTTATCTTTCTTCTGTGATTAGTAATTTGCAGTTGATTTCTTTTGTTAATTTGTGGCCATATTGATCCCACGTTCCACTAAATATAACGAAGGAAATGCAATTAAGAAGTTTTGTATTATAACATAATCTAGAATAAAGTATAGGTAGGTATTTGACTTTTGTATTGGTAGCTGTTTTTAAATTTTAATTTCAATTTCTCATTTGTTGTTAATTTTATCAGATCTTTTTCTAATTTTGGAAATTTTTCTGTACTAGTGCTTGAAAAGATAACAAATAAAACATGTACGAACGGTTTTTCAAAATTTGTCTTTTCTTTTTTTTTTTATTCTTTCATCGCTCTCCTATTTTTATTTATCTTTAATTGCACCTGAGTCACTTTTATCTACTATTGTACTCCTGAATCGTTGAAACGCCTACCAGGGAGCGGTATCGCCCACTTAAAGCACTGTTGAGACAAAAATTCTCCTCATTATCTACAGTGGGTGTAGAAAATATTCTTATGGAAGTACACTTATGTATTTTTCACATTTTCGATTTATTATTCGATAATATTTCTAGATAATGTGAAATAATAGGCTTTAGTGAAGCCGATAACATTTCTTAATACACTGGCATAGTTAATTACTATTAACTGATTTTATTAATGTTGTTTATATTATTGACTTTATTTTATTAATGATTTTATTAATGATGTTTATATTATTTATCTTAGCGCATAAAATTCCAGCGTAAAAAGTTCTATTACATCAAGTGTGGCAGTAGAACAGTATGAATACTTTTCACGCGAATATTTCTGTTTGATCTGTGAATTTTTGAATATGTCTTTGAACTTTTTTTGTATAATTTCGCAAATTATGCAAGTCGATTTTTTTTATGATATCTATTTTGCAAATATGTACATACTCATCTTTTATAGAAATTGGTCAATAAACAATAATTGTACAAAGACCTGTTTGAAATTGCACGAATACTTTCTACACTTACCGTAAATTATTTTGGAATTTCAATAATATTGACTCACTAGTTTTAATGTCGCTAATTGTAAATTTTCTAACATTATGTTCTATGTCTGAATTACATTCGCTTTTTTTTAAACGTTCAATTTATCTTTTAATTTCAAAACTACTCTTTTTCTTTTGAAATTCATAATGAAATGTGTACGTAAGCAGTTCAGTTTTAAGTGATGTATTAAAATATGTATATAATCCTGTATTCGAATAATCGAAATTTGAATGATCGACGTTTCGAATAATTGGCGTTTTACTGTATATTGCATTCAAATTGAACATCTAAATAACATTCAATATTATTGAAAAAAAGAAAAAGTAATTGGTAGGGGCGTATATGATTTTAAGACCATATTAGTTTAACCCAAAGTCATTCTGAATGTAATTTCAAGGTCATTATTCTTTGTAACATTTGTTTCTTATTGTAGTGATCTTTTACTCAGTATCAGATTGAATTTAACGATATAATAATTTTCAAATGTACAAATCAAAATATACATACATATAAAATATTTATACTTTCACGTATTGTATTTTGAATCATAAATATATGTATATATGTATATATAGTTTTCAGGCAAATTTACCCTTACTAATAAATCTATGAATAACGAGATGACATATTGTTATAAGTCCATAAATTCTATATCTAGTTAATTAAAATAACCATGTATCAATTGTTTTAATATTCTTTTTCTATTGATAAACAGAAACTCATTATAGCATGTATATAGCATGTATATAGTATAGTATAGTATATAATACAAGGCATTTTTATAGGATAAAGTCATAATGATAGTACGTAAATAAATAGACAAATGTAAGATCAGAAAATTGTTGATTTTAAGGATGAATCTGAGCATTATTAAACAGTCATAAAAAGTGTTAATAAAGTCTTATAAATATAATATAATAATTATTTTCTTGAATTTTTGTCACTTAATTTTCAATGCTCAATAAAATGAATTCAAGAAAATCGTACAATTTTAAAAGATTACTGTAAAGAAGAGATTTTAATCTTCAAGACAATAGTGAATCTAAGATCTAGGATTTTTATATATTTCGAGAATAAAAGTACCTTTATTTACTAATTATTAGTATTTTTATTTAAATGCATCTCAAGAAGACTAAGAAAATTTTCTTTGGGATTGTCCTACATGATATACATACAGATATTTTTAACACTAAATATTTAATAATATATTTTTTATTTGACCGTTCACTTCCCAAATCGGTTAAATTCATTTTTTGAATTTTTTTAATTTTCAGTGTCAAAGTACTTGATTATTTGAAATAAATTTTCGTAATAATTAGATTTAACACCTCTAAATGACTATGTCGTTTTTGATCTGTGAATAATAAAAAAATTATTTCAAAATTCAAATATGGTTTTAATGAAAATGTTGTTAATATTACGAAAGCTGTAGCATATAGATCACTAGTTCTAAAAAATTTTGACCAATCTTTTTTATATCCTAAAGATAAGAAACAAGAGAAGACAACAGAGAAGAAAAACAACGCGATAGATGAAGTGAAATTCATTCCTCCTCGTAAACATGATTATTATAAAAATTTAAGAACAATTTGACATGATGAACGTATGTAATGAATATATGTAATGAAGAGGACATTATTATTCATGTTGATAATGGTTTAATCACACTAACAATAATAATTTTAATAGTGGCGGAACTATTATCATCAATTTTATTCTAAAAATCTGCAATTAAAAAATTTTTTCTGTTGAATTTAATGATATTATTTTTTTTTAATTTTCACTTGCCGAATAAATTAACTTCCTTAATCATACGAAAATCATATTAATAATGACAATTATTCCAAGATATACTATCTTATGCATTTTATATGTTGTTAAGTGAAGTTTTGAGCTTATATTTTAAAGAAAATTTTAAAAAACAATGTATACGACTTTGCCATCTTTCTTCGCTTTTTGTTTTGTGAAGTTAATCGCTTTGGCATATAAACCGCTTAAATGATTTTCGGGCATATGACATCGAACATTACGTTCAATTTGTACACACAGATATATGTATGTATAGGATAAAAGAATTCAACTTATAATTACCATATCCTATCACGTGTTCGTGAGTATATACAACTTATTCATTAAGAATCATTTATTATCATGAATTATTTTAAAATAACAGCACTGTAGCTAGTTTTCGCCGGATTTATTTATTCCAACACTGAGAGAGTCGATTATTTTTTAAAATAAATATATCGGTATTAGCTTAGGCTAGACTATAATAACTAGTCATAATAATTCATCCAGTAATTCACAAAAATAAATGATCTTAATGAAAAAAATTGTTAGAGGGACCGAAATATCTACTAAAAGTGTATTAAAATATCTACTAAAGTGTATATTTAAAAAATTATAAAAATTGGTGAAGTTTATTCTTTAATAGGTATGAAATTTTTTTTTATAAATATTTTAGGAATTGGCGTATATACATGTATAGAAAAAAGTTCAGTATGGTGACTTTGACAATATATTTCAATATCATCGAAATCGGTGAGGTCATTCATTTTGTAAATAATTATCTTTTATTTTCTTAGTAGTTACTTGATGCAAATTTTTGAAAAAGAATGAACTTAGAACTGTCAAAATAGAGATTTTACGCTTTAAAATGAGACTAAGTAGATTTTTATATGATTTTTCTTTATGGAGTTATAATAGTTTAAAACATATTTTTCGTTGATATTGGTTCACTTATTATAATATATTGGTTTACTGTATAAGGGTGAGCCACAAGTCATGATATATAGAAGCAAATTGTGCCAGGGTGATTCTACAGTTCAAAACAGTACGAAAATCAAGAATGAAAATTTTCGTTTTCGAGAAAAACACATTTAATTAAAATCAGTCGAGTACGCGTACACTAAATTAACAGTTTGGAATCCGTGGATTTTCGCGGATTTTGCATAGCAAGACTTTTAAATGTCTCTACTAGAAAATTTTAAAAATTTTTTAAATTATTTTCACGATAGATTTTCAGAACAAAATGCTATTTGGAAACTAAAGATAATAAATAATAGTAGAAATTGGCCAATTTTTGATTTGGCTGTTAACGAAACTTTTTTGCAACAAATAATTCTAGATATTTCAACGAATCGAAAATGCATAACTATATATACTGAAGATGATGGAAAAGTTATAAAATCATTTTCTGTGTGTGTATGCGCGCGCGCGTGTGTGTACGTACGCTTCAACTCGTTATAAATATTTTAATTTAATTTCTCTCATTCTTAACCCTTTAGAATTCTAAAGGACCGTTAACTATATGTTTGAATTCATCTTAAGAGTCACTTTTTTTTTTATATGACAAACAAAAAAAATAGCATTTTATATAAAAAATTCGTGAAAAATATTGTGAACATAAAAAATTGTTATACACTACTGTATTAGTCATAGCAAACCGTACAAACTGTCCTGTACCATTTTTTCCTCTTGTTTACCATTTCCGAAAAAAATGCTGGACAAAAATAACGCAAACACCTGGTATTATATATATATATATATATATATATATATATACAGTGGAGGACAGAATTATGTGGACAGGTGGTATTATAGGTTGAACGTGTCATATCCTTAAATTTCATTTATTATGTATCATAGTACATAGATTATTGAATGAAAAATTAAAAATAATATTTACTGTAGAGGATGCGTTCCTCTGCCCTTGGTCCTATAAGACCATTAAATGTAATGTGCAATTGCTAAAATTACTTTATGGGATTAACCTTGCTAATAGTCATAAAACGCCTTACCTTCCCGATCATAAAGAGATATATTGGTCTGTATACGAAGCGACTCCAACACGCCGCGGCAATCCAAAAAAAAAAAAAAAACAATTCAGTAAAAACAGCACACAACAACAGCACACAGCAACCAGTGAAATATTCAGTAAGTGCAACACCTAACTACGTAACAAAAACCTTCACCGAGATTCCGAAATTTACATTTTTTTACAAGTAAGCAGTATTAAATAGGAAAGTCAGCTATTTGTCGGATAAAAATTTGTTTCATTACTGCGTCTACCCGGTAATCGTCGTATTTCATAGATTTTCTATGGGGTTTCAGTCGGGGTTTTGAGCCGGCCATTCAAGTAAATTGATGCTCGAGTACTTTAAAAATTTTTTGGTTTCTTTTGGGTATTTTTTTTTGTAAATGTGGTGAAGAATAAATAAGTATAATTCACTACAATATATTTGTGTTAAACTGTGAACAATATATTATCAATTATATTATTTCTTTATTTGTTGAAGCACACTCAAGAAACACGTGGAGCGTCCGTACATGTTATACATACGTTAGTGTCTTCTTTTTAAAGAAAAGATCATCGCCCGCGATCATCGATCACGATATCCACTCATTCTGTTGCATATTGACAGATGGCGACATCATTATACAAATGAACTTCTCAACATTCTTCCATTCATTTGTATTCACACATATAATGCTTTCGATTCTTATAATCACTACACTCAACATACTACACTCAATGCATATTTTTAACGAGTCTCGTTATAATAATTTTGGAATCTACTTAGGTAATTCACGCTAAAGGCAATATCAGGTCTGGTGCCTGAGCTGATGTACAGAAGTGCTCCTAACAAGTTTCTGAATTTTACGTTATTATTTGTTATATCTGCTGGTTCTAATTTTAATTTTGTTTCGATTGGAGTTTCATACAATTTCGCAGTTTCTAATGTATATCTTTTTGCCAAAGTCTCTACGTAGCCTGTTTGACTTAAAGTAATTGTGTTCTTATCAAAGTAATCATAATTTATCTCTATACCTACGTAACTATTAACTATACCTATATTTTTCATTTTAAATCTATTTGACAGTTTCATTTTTTCTTTTGAGATCTTTTCTTTCTCTTTGCAACATATTAAAATATCGTCCACGAATAGCAAAATAAAAATAGATTCATTATTATCAACCTTGTAATAAAAACAATAATCGTACTCACAGTTTTGGAACCCTTGCTCTCGCACGTACGCATCGAAACATTCATACAACGCTCTTGGACTTTCCTTTAGTCCATACAAAGCTCTGTTTAACTTATAGACCCTTTTATTGTCTTTAACAAAACCCAATGGCTGATTTACATATATCTCCGAGATTACCTTACCATTTAGGAACACTGTCACCACATCCATCTGTTCAATTTCAATTTCCCGACAGCAATATGAGAGTAGTAATTTTAGCGTTTGCATCCTGGAGCATAGGTATTTTCCACTTCGTCCTTTTGTTGATAACCCTTAACAACCAACCTCGCTTTAAAAGTCCCATTAAATTTTTTCGTATATACCCATTTCACATCAAGTATTTCCTTGTCCGGTTTCTTTACCAACTTCCAAGTTTGGTTTCCTTCTAGACTTCTTATCTCCTTATTCATTGCCTGCTGCCAATGATCCGCATCTTCATGTGACATAGCTTCATCAAATGTGTTAGGTACATCTACGCAGCAATAATTTGCAAAGATGTATTCGTCATCGTACCTCTTAAGGGATTTTTTGGCCCTTCTTAATTCACATTCTTCCTCGTTGTTTGTATCCTCTGTATTTTCCTTTATATTTTTTAATTTTTCTTCAGCCTCCATTTCCGCTGTTTCATCTTCTTCAACCTCCTCATTTATTTCATCCTTATCTTTAAAACAAATGCATTTCATGTCTTCTTCTAGTATGTCTACATGTCTTGCTACAATTATTATATATTCTTAATTAATACTCTGTAGCCAACGTCAGAGTATCCCGACAAAGTTCCATGCTCTGCCTTTCTTTCTCATTTTGAGCTTCGTTTTTCTTCTGGAACTCTCACAAAAACTCGGCTACCGTATAAGCGTAGAGTTTTTGCACTCGGTTTCTTCCCGAAGAATATCTCGTATGGAGTTTTGTTTCTAGATTTATTGATCAGTGATCTATTCAGGAGGTATGCTGTTGTCATGATGCATTCAGGCCAAAATTTTCTTTCTACATTTGCTTCTGCTAATAGACATCTTGCCGTATTCATTATGGTTCTATTGTAACGTTCAGCAGTACTGTTTAACTCGTGAACGTATGGAGGACATGCGTTTATTTGAAAGCCTTTTAATCTAGCTAAATGATAAATTTTAGAATTGAGGTACTCCCTTCCATTATCACACCTGAGTCTCTTTATTTTTTTCCTGTAAGATGTACTGTACTTCATTCACATACTCGAGAAAACAGTCGTAAACCTCATCCTTCGTTTTTATACAATAGACTTTTGAGAGTTCACTGAAACCATCTATAAAAGATACAGAATACTTTTCACCTTTATATCCTACAGTCGAGTGAGGCCCATTTACATTTGTGTGAATAATTTCTAACACCTCTTGCGCTCTGATTCTGGTGTTTTGAAATGGTAAATTGCACATTTCATTCTCGATACAGATTCTACATTTCATGTATACAGAATCCAGCATTTTCGGCACTCCATCCAGCAATTCATTTTTGCATAACAAACCTAGGTAATTAAAGTTGATGTGCCTTAGAGTACGATGCCACTTTCCTTTCTGTGTCGCTCTACTATCATCTTTCCTTGTTAGATTAGCGTTTATTCCGTTATCCTTCCTTTTAATCAGACTTCTCATTTTTATTAGATTGTTTTCCCTAATACCTAACGCAATTAATTTCCTTTGTTTATTAAAAATCTTCGTTATATTGCCAACTGAAACGATTTTGTTAGTATCTGTTACTTTTGTATAACTTATTAAATTCGATTCCATATTCTCAACAATACATTTGTTAAGGTAATTTGTGACTTATTACCATATACCAAGAATGTTGCTTGTATGTCACCTATTTTTGTAGCTTGCAATGTGCGACCATCTCCTACCTTGACATTACTTATCGAAATATGTATCATTATTTACTATATGGTCTGTATACCCACTATCTAATAACCAGACAACCTCATCTTTATCTAAAACATTATTATTATTTGATTCAACTTCATCTATAACCACATTAAAACAATTTCCAGTTCGTGTTTCATAATCTGTTCCTGATCTGGAATTTCCGCGTACTCCTCCTCTATATAATTGTCTATAACCTTGTTGTAGTACTCCACGATGATTCAGACATTTTTCTCACCCACGTGTATCATGACCTCGTCTATTTTGATATCCTCTACTACTGTTTGCTTAACGACTTTCTCTTTGTAGATCCTGTTTTACCACAATTATAACATGTAACTGGTTGCTTATTACTTTTAGTTGAAGATCCTACTACTGTATATGCATTTGAATCGGCTTGTATTTCATCACTCTTTTCCTCCTCCTTTTTTACTTCCACAGATTTTAACTTAATCTTACTCTTGAGGTATTCTACTGTTCTCTCTCTTTCAGGAAGAACATCAATTAGATCGTCAATGTGACTGTACGACCCTGGTAGGGCTTTTAGCATATAATTTAGTTTTTCATTTTCCGACAATTTTCCGGCTTTTATGTCCATCTCATCCCATTCAGCACTTGAATCCCCTGCTGACTTTGATTGATCTGCTACTAACTTACACTATCTATCTAATTGATGTTCTTCCTGAAAGAGAGAGAACAGTAGAATACCTCAAGAGTAAGATTAAGTTAAAATCTGTGGAAGTAAAAAAGGAGGAGGAAAAGAGTGATGAAATACAAGCCGATTCAAATGCATATACAGTAGTAGGATCTTCAACTAAAAGTAATAAGCAACCAGTTACATGTTATAATTGTGGTAAAACAGGATCTACAAAGAGAAAGTCGTTAAGCAAACAGTAGTAGAGGATATCAAAATAGACGAGGTCATGATACACGTGGGTGAGAAAAATGTCTGAATCATCGTGGAGTACTACAACAAGGTTATAGACAATTATATAGAGGAGGAGTACGCGGAAATTCCAGATCAGGAACAGATTATGAAACACGAACTGGAAATTGTTTTAATGTGGTTATAGATGAAGTTGAATCAAATAATAATAATGTTTTAGATAAAGATGAGGTTGTCTGGTTATTAGATAGTGGGTATACAGACCATATAGTAAATAATGATACATATTTCGATAAGTAATGTCAAGGTAGGAGATGGTCGCACATTGCAAGCTACAAAAATAGGTGACATACAAGCAACATTCTTGGTATATGGTAATAAGTCACAAATTACCTTAACAAATGTATTGTTGAGAATATGGAATCGAATTTAATAAGTTATACAAAAGTAACAGATACTAACAAAATCGTTTCAGTTGGCAATATAACGAAGATTTTTAATAAACAAAGGAAATTAATTGCGTTAGGTATTAGGGAAAACAATCTAATAAAAATGAGAAGTCTGATTAAAAGGAAGGATAACGGAATAAACGCTAATCTAACAAGGAAAGATGATAGTAGAGCGACACAGAAAGGAAAGTGGCATCGTACTCTAAGGCACATCAACTTTAATTACCTAGGTTTGTTATGCAAAAATGAATTGCTGGATGGAGTGCCGAAAATGCTGGATTCTGTATACATGAAATGTAGAATCTGTATCGAGAATGAAATGTGCAATTTACCATTTCAAAACACCAGAATCAGAGCGCAAGAGGTGTTAGAAATTATTCACACAAATGTAAATGGGCCTCACTCGACTGTAGGATATAAAGGTGAAAAGTATTCTGTATCTTTTATAGATGGTTTCAGTGAACTCTCAAAAGTCTATTGTATAAAAACGAAGGATGAGGTTTACGACTGTTTTCTCGAGTATGTGAATGAAGTACAGTACATCTTACAGGAAAAAAATAAAGAGACTCAGGTGTGATAATGGAAGGGAGTACCTCAATTCTAAAATTTATCATTTAGCTAGATTAAAAGGCTTTCAAATAAACGCATGTCCTCCATACGTTCACGAGTTAAACAGTACTGCTGAACGTTACAATAGAACCATAATGAATACGGCAAGATGTCTATTAGCAGAAGCAAATGTAGAAAGAAAATTTTGGCCTGAATGCATCATGACAACAGCATACCTCCTAAATAGATCACTGATCAATAAATCTAGAAACAAAACTCCATACGAGATATTCTTCGGGAAGAAACCGAGTGCAAAAACTCTACGCTTATACGGTAGCCGAGTTTTTGTGAGAGTTCCAGAAGAAAAACGAAGCTCAAAATGAGAAAGAAAGGCAGAGCATGGAACTTTGTCGGGATACTCTGACGTTGGCTACAGAGTATTAATTAAGAATATATAATAATTGTAGCAAGACATGTAGACATACTAGAAGAAGACATGAAATGCATTTGTTTTAAAGATAAGGATGAAATAAATGAGGAGGTTGAAGAAGATGAAACAGCGGAAATGGAGGCTGAAGAAAAATTAAAAAATATAAAGGAAAATACAGAGGATACAAACAACGAGGAAGAATGTGAATTAAGAAGGGCCAAAAAATCCCTTAAGAGGTACGATGACGAATACATCTTTGCAAATTATTGCTGCGTAGATGTACCTAACACATTTGATGAAGCTATGTCACATGAAGATGCGGATCATTGGCAGCAGGCAATGAATAAGGAGATAAGAAGTCTAGAAGGAAACCAAACTTGGAAGTTGGTAAAGAAACCGGACAAGGAAATACTTGATGTGAAATGGGTATATACGAAAAAATTTAATGGGACTTTTAAAGCGAGGTTGGTTGTTAAGGGTTATCAACAAAAGGACGAAGTGGAAAATACCTATGCTCCAGGTATGCAAACGCTAAAATTACTACTCTCATATTGCTGTCGGGAAATTGAAATTGAACAGATGGATGTGGTGACAGTGTTCCTAAATGGTAAGGTAATCTCGGAGATATATGTAAATCAGCCATTGGGTTTTGTTAAAGACAATAAAAGGGTCTATAAGTTAAACAGAGCTTTGTATGGACTAAAGGAAAGTCCAAGAGCGTTGTATGAATGTTTCGATGCGTACGTGCGAGAGCAAGGGTTCCAAAACTGTGAGTACGATTATTGTTTTTATTACAAGGTTGATAATAATGAATCTATTTTTATTTTGCTATTCGTGGACGATATTTTAATATGTTGCAAAGAGAAAGAAAAGATCTCAAAAGAAAAAATGAAACTGTCAAATAGATTTAAAATGAAAAATATAGGTATAGTTAATAGTTACGTAGGTATAGAGATAAATTATGATTACTTTGATAAGAACACAATTACTTTAAGTCAAACAGGCTACGTAGAGACTTTGGCAAAAAGATATACATTAGAAACTGCGAAATTGTATGAAACTCCAATCGAAACAAAATTAAAATTAGAACCAGCAGATATAACAAATAATAACGTAAAATTCAGAAACTTGTTAGGAGCACTTCTGTACATCAGCTCAGGCACCAGACCTGATATTGCCTTTAGCGTGAATTACCTAAGTAGATTCCAAAATTATTATAACGAGACTCATTAAAAATATGCATTGAGTGTAGTATGTTGAGTGTAGTGATTATAAGAATCGAAAGCATTATATGTGTGAATACAAATGAATGGAAGAATGTTGAGAAGTTCATTTGTATAATGATGTCGCCATCTGTCAATATGCAACAGAATGAGTGGATATCGTGATCGATGATCGCGGGCGATGATCTTTTCTTTAAAAAGAAGACTACTAATCGTATATGTATAACATGTACGGACGCTCCACGTGTTTCTTGAGTGTGCTTCAACAAATAAAGAAATAATATAATTGATAATATATTGTTCACAGTTTAACACAAATATATTGTAGTGAATTATACTTATTTATTCTTCGGGAACCATGTCAGTTTTTGGTCAAAAGTAAGACCGAGTAGTTTTATGTTGTTAACTCTGTTTATCTCGACTTCTTCCATATATAATTTCGGTATATTTCGGTGCAATTTTCGTTTTTTGGTAAAAACTATACATTTAGTTTTATGGAGGGAAAATTTGAATTCTGACTTTTTTGACCATATTAGTAGTTCGTTCGTTTGCTTGTAGTAGCTCGATTTTTGTGTTTATGTCTTTTCCACTGCATGTGAGGGTAAGGTCATCTGCGAACAAATTTCCTTGGACTGGAGTTTTTATATTTTTGATTATGTCGTTGATGCCTATTAAAAACAGGGTGACGCTGATTGCTGACCCTTCTGGTACTCCGTTCTGTATTATGGTTGGGAGAGGTGTCCGTTGATTCTAATCTGGATGTATCTTTTTAAGGAAGTTTTTTTTATGAAAGCGAGCATATGTTCTCTTATTCCTACCCAGATCAGGGTGTTTATGATTTTAGTTCTTGTATCGTGTCGTATGCTTTTTCGATGTCTAAACATAGTTTAATAAGGTTTTCGTTGTTTAGGAACGCTTCGCGTATGCTTGTTTCTATGTTTATTAAGACGTCTGTGGTTGATCGATATTGTCTAAAACCATATTGGTTGGGTGTAAGCATTATTGGATTCTAGATACCATCTTAATCGTTTGTTGATGGTTTTCTCCAGGATTTTGCCTAGACAGTTGGTTAGGGCTATTAGTCTGTAACTTTCCGGTATGTGTTTGTCTTTGTTTGGTTTGGGAATTGGTACTATGATCGTTTTTCTCCATGTGTCTGGGAATACTTGTTGGGTCCATATGCAGTTGTATATTTTTAAGAGGTATTCAATTCCAGCGCCGCGAAGTTCTTTATAAGTGCGTTGGGGATGTTGTCTGGTCCTGGGGATGAGGTTTTTGTTAAATGTAGAGTGAATATGAGTTCTTTTAATGATAATGGTGAGTTTATGATAGGTTCAATGGTGGTATGTTGATCTATTCGTATGTTTGTTAGGTATTATTGCAGTGAGTAGGGTATTCGTGGAGGATGGTGAATCGTGGATGGTGTTAGAATTTTTTTGGAAAGTCTTTGCGAGTTCTTCTACTATATCTTTAGTTCGGTTACATATTTATTGTTGTTCAGGTCGGGGAATTGGATTGTTGAATTGTATGTTTTGCCGTTGATGTTTTTAATTTTTTTCCATACTTCATCCGTTAGGGTTTCGTTAGTTATGGTAGAGGTGTATGTATTCCACGATAGTCTTTTGCTGTGTTTGATTAGTTTTCGGAATTTGGCTCGCAGTTTCTTGAATTTGGTTAAGTTTTCTGTCGTGTTTTTTGGCTTTGTTAAAAGCCTGGTGGCTTTCTTTAAGAGCAGCTTGACATTCTTCTACCAAGGGGTGGAATGTTTTTTCTTTGTTGCCGTTGTTGTTTTTTGGTTTCCTTGGAGGGGATGCTTCTTGCGCTGCTATATTGATGCTTAATTCAAGTGTTTCTATTGTGCTATTTAGATTGGTTGGGTCGATGTCGTGTGGTGAAGGATTTTGGAGCAGATCACTTATCCTTTTTTTTTAAGATTTCATTTGGTCGTTGGTTGGATTTGAGTCGGGGAGGAGTGGTCGTCATAGGTATTCCATTCCATATATTGTGCTATTCTACTACTGCATATTGACAAGTCTATTGCATTGTTCCAGAACTTACCGTGAAGTGGGTTTGATTCCCTGTATTGAGAAGAATGAGGTTCGGATCATCTAGTAGTTTCTCTATTGTTTTACCATGGGTGTCGGTGTTTGTAGAACCCCAAAGAAAATTGTGGCAGTTAAAATCGCCTACTATCAGTATTGATGGTGGTATCTAGTTGATAATATCCTTTAGCTCTTGTAAGTTTAGAGGTAGACTATTTGGGAGATATATATTGCATATATTTATTGAGTTTGGAAAAGATACGACCATTGCAATTGCTTCTAGATTAGTAGTTAGTGGAGTTTCAGTAGCTCTTACTGTTTCTGTGCTATGGTTATTCCTCTGCTGGCGTGATTTGTGTTTATTCTATTTTCTATAAAGATGGAGTACCCTTTAAGGGTTGGCTTGGTGCTCGTCAAAATTAGTTTCTTGAAAGCATCGTTGGGTTACGTTGTCTGAGGATGATTTATAGTTGCTCGTAATGTCTACATCATAATAAACATGGAACATAATAATTGGAACATAATATCCATTGGATTATTTTTTTCATGGTGTGACTGATAGCTGGTTACTAAGTTAATTTATAGAGATAGAAATAACAATATAAAAGTAAGTACAATGTAATAAGTAGTAATCGGGGATTTCTTAGCTTATTTTAGCTTGATAGTTCGCTATTCGCTTCCGATGACTAGTTGAGTGTAGATAGGTCTGACGGGTCTTGTGTCATCTTTTTAATTTCTTGTGTCATCCTTTATAATTTCCGTAATCTGATATTTATTGATCGCTCTTTTAAGGAGTGAATTTTTATTAGTAGTTCGGCTAAGGCTGGCGTATTTGTGGTGTATATTGTTTGGAGATTTCGTTCGGATTGGGTGCTCCAATTGCATTTTCTGTTCTGCTTTTCAATTGGAAGTAGTTCAGTATTTGATTATTTTTTTTGTCGTTAATATATTTAATCGCAGATTCTAGTATGTCGTCAATTCTATATAGTGTGAAGGCAGGCGACTCCGGGCATTTGGGTTTCTTGAAGGTTGGTTCGAGACTCATGTTGTATTTTTTTAATGTTTGTGAACTTTGGCCTTTAGAATCTAAGTCGAAATCACTCTTTTACCGGGTTTTTATTGCTTCCTTCGGACGCTATGGATAGTGCTCTTTTGTTTCCCGTCTTATTTGTTTTTGGATCTCTTGTTTCTTTTTTCCTAGGTTCAGGTATTTTGAAGGTATCTTTTGTTGGTGGTTCGGTTTCTCTGTTAGTGCTTATATCGGTTTGCCTTTCTGTTTCAGGTATATGGTCGGTGGTTGCGGATTGTGTAAGTGAGGTTGGGATTTTGTGTATGTGGGTCTGCGAGCTGGATTTGTTTGGGTTTTTCGGTATTTGGGCATTGGTTTGCAATGTGTCCTTCTTGTTGGCAGGTAAAGCATGTCTGTTTCCCTGTGATGGTGAATATTCTGTATGTGTTGTTTTCAATTGTAATTTTAAAGGAGTTCGGGATACGTTTGGCGTCTTCTGGGTCTAGGACTTGTTTTCTAAAAGTTAATATGTGGGACAAGTCTGGGTCGGTGATACCTGCTTTTAGGGGAGTGATATTAGATAGTAGTTTAATATTGTTTTTTTTAAATATATTTTCGATTTGGCTATTTGGAATTATCGGTAAGACGTTGGATAGTATAATCCGTTGGGCTGGTAGAACCATCGGTCTGATTTCTGTGTTTAAATTATTTATGACTACTGATTTGTGTTTGAGTGTCAGGTTTGCAACTGTCTAGGTACATGCATATTTTTCCATTTGATATTCTTCAGAGGAATTTGATTGCTTTGGGTGCTATTATGTTTCCGATCGCTCGAGCATATTCTTTGATTGTCAGTTGACTGTAGGATTATAGCTTGGTTCTGGGTCGGGATGTATTCTTGTTTTGCAACGTTTGCATATGAGATTGTAGGTTCGGTGGGATTGACAGTTCCATCGTTGTGTTGGGTTTTATTCGACGTCATGGTGGTATGCACACACACTCACACACAACACAAATACACTGTGCACGTATATCCAATTTGTGGGTACGCGCTGCTGTGTTGGGGTTACCAACACAGCTTAACGTCGTCTATCTGGTACTTCTCATTCTGTGGTACTCGTTTTTGGTACGAATTCTTGTTGATGCGTCCAATCGCGTCGGCTGCTGGAACGAGACTGGGTTTGAGTATTTTTTTTTTTATTTGCTTGAGGTTGTTGTTCTATTGGAATAGAAATCTTTTCCTGACCATAATTTTTAATGTTGCTTGTTCTAAATTTCCATTCAATATGTCAATATACTTATCTGCTATTTGTCTGCATTTGTAATTCCATTGATTTGTATCAATTTCGTGCCATGAGAAACATTCTCACATTAATGTTTCTCCGTCAAATTTCACAGTCGGCGTTTTTTATATGCTTCATTTAATTTTTCAATTGCCGCAATTCAAGTTTGCTCTTGTTACTCCATATCCACATTTTTCCAAAATAGCATCTTTGTACATTTTTTAGCAGAAGCTAAAGCTCGGTTTTTCATATTAATTTTATTAATACACGGTTTATGTTTCACTTCAAAGCATTTTAATTCAGTTTCATTTAGTCTTCGTATAATTGTTTTTATGGAAACGTACAGGACGGCGCGGAGTCAGGAAGCCCCAGAAGATTGAAATTGCGTGACGCAAAATAACAAAGCAACGCCTTATACATATGCTGTGAAAATTCCAAAATTATGAGTGTATGTTTATATATGGATCTTTTTTGAGAAATGTACAAACCTTTAAGATTTCTGGGGATCAAACTTTCTAGTTCTTATATGAGTTTATCTAGCGTCGAGATGTTATGTCATGTCATAATCAAAGGCGTTTCTGTTTTCAGTTCTTTTTTGAAGGAATTTTCTTGCCTTTTTTTGTTTCTGTAATGCTTTTACCCAGAAAAGAATTAGTTTTGGTTTTTTCAATGAGTAATTAGAGTATCGGGTACAAAGAAAAATAACTTCTTTGTGACATATACTAATGCATACCTACAATATTAAAATAAAATAAAGAAAAAGAATGAAATGAAGGTATCAACCAGGTATTTAGAAAAACATGTGTTATCATCGATGTGACAAAAAAAGGAAAATAAAGGAGGGAAGAATTTTTTCGTTTCTTCAACCTCAGCGGTCAATTCGAATATTGTTCTCTCCAATAGCTACTGTGTAATATATTTTATAAAACTTGAATTTACATCTGTTACTACAAGATAAGACTATGTAAATTGTAACATATTGCTATCCATTATTTATTATTATTATTTTTGTACATTCTTATACAAGTCTTTCATACCAGACTTGTATAAAAATGTAGTACTACACCTCCAAACAATAGGTCCCAACGTTCACTGAACCTTGACCCGTCATGCAATCTTGTTCTTATCCATTTCTGACTGATCTCTGGATGACCTCAACGTTATTCTGTGGCCAAGTTGACTTTCAACCAATGATACGAGGCATTCTGCTTTTTTGTTGGATGTTGACTTAGGACACTTAGAACACATGGAATTTTCTGTAGACGATGCTATAGCTATTATACATATTCGAGTTAAACTTCTAGAACAACAGATTAAACATTTCCGTAAAGAAATAATCAAAATAAATGCTCACATCAAACTAATTCTTTTAGGCATTAGGAAGTTGCAAGGATTTGATGACAAAGTATAATTTTTTATGTGTATATATTGTGGCGGCGCGATGCGTTAAGCGATTTGTGCGTTTGTGTTTGAGGTGGATAGCGATCGTGTGTGAAATATTGTGAAGAGAAGAAAAATGATACGATAGATAATCGGAAATTGCGAGAAGTGAACTATATAATATAGACGAGTGATAGTAATGATGTGTTATTGACTATAGGTCACGGTAGGAGGTCAGCGATTACCCACAACGGTGATAATAACTATAGCCGGAGTCATAGTGATACGCACTGACGACGGAATGAATGTTTCACTAATTGTATTTTATGTTACACTGTTGAATTTGACATATCACTGTATGAATTTCATATATCACTGATAAGTTTGATATGTCACTATTAAGTGGATGTATCACTGTCTTATGTATCACCAACTTCCTCGCTAACGGCGAGAGAAGTAATGGCGAGTGCAGGCCAATCACTTTCAACCGTGAACCGTTTGATTGCTCTAACGTAATTCCACTACAAATAATGAAATTATTAAGCATCGATCGATGCCAACCGTTTTTAGAGGGCACCAAACTTAGGCATGCGGATCAGCGGCCAGGAAAGACAACAATAAACTATCGCGTCACAATAGCCGCGATAGAGCGTGGTAGACATTAGGATTTCTTGCCGCTATAAAAAACGGGTAAGCCGTTGTCTTTATCTAAAAATAGAATAGTAAATTATTTTATGTGAACAAGAAGCCTAACGTCTTTTGTATGCATAATTCTAATATATCTAATATATAGAATTATGGGAAATCGCCCGAACACATATTTCTCTGCTAAGTTTTATATACAGTGAGTATCTCAAGAGTATTTGTACTCCTCCAATTTTACACTTTGAATGATTATTATTTGTTAAAAATGCAAGTTACGGTATTCTTATGAAGGGAGATGTATGCTGGAATTTAGGCTTTCCAATTGATATAAACTTTATTGTAAAAAAACATTTCAATATGACAAAAATATGATTTTAAGTACATTATAACGAAATTTACGGCGTTATAAGCGTATTAGTACTTGTATAAGTTGAAATAAAAATACATACAATATTATAACAATATTACAACAGATTGTATAATATCTGAATGATTGGTATTTAGTTGGACTTCCTTTGGATTTTATAATACTTTTTAATCGATTAGGCATACTCTGAACTAATTTTTTTTGTGTATTTTGGCTCAATATTGTTTCAGATTTCTATGATCCTTTGTTTTAGAGTTTCTTTGTTTGTAATTTCAAAATTTCGCAATTCCACTTCAGCCCATAGATGCTCTATAGGGTTTACGTCTGAACTTTGTGGGGTGTTGCTAAGATGTGTGGCGTGTTATATAACATGAGCGGTGTGTTTTGGGTCATTATCGTGTTAGAAGTAGTAATTACCTTAAAGTTGCAATTTGACTGTACTCGATGTCAAATGATTTCGTAAAATAAGACATTTTGTTCATAATCTCTTCTATAAAAACTAAATCGCCGTCACCATTAGCAGCCATACACCCCCACACCATGACGGAGCCTCTTCAGTTTTATTGCATCTTTTAAATTTCTTAATTCATATTCAGAATTTGCAGTTCTCCATGCACCCGTCACAGTCAAACACATTAAATTTATTCTCATCTGAGAATACCTGTTTCCAGAAGTTAAAATATCGATAGTTTTTTGCAAATCTAATCGTTTCATTCGATTTTTCTTGTTAATAAAAGGTTTCTTTCTAGCTATTCTACCATGGCAGTTTTCTCTCCGTAAAATTTTTCTGCGAGTTTCTGCAGATACTTGCTTATTAAAGTATATATTTTAAGACAAATGATGCCAATTTTGAGGCACTTATCCTTGGATTTTTTTTTACTTCTCTAATAATTGTTTTTTCTCTTCGAGTGGTTAGCTTATTTGGAATACCTTTACGTTGCTTATTTATGCTGTTATTGCTATAACGTCGCCATTTGTTTTAATATTTTTTATTGCATACTGTATCGTCGATTTACTCTTATTAACTAAATTCGCAATTTGCAAGTAATATTTGCCTTCTATATGCAATTTATATATTACTTTTCTCTCACCTATTGAAACTTCACTACTTTTTCGCCCCATTTTCAACACACAGTCTTCGACCGGATGCCGAAGGAGCAGGACGTCCAAATACTACCTCTGTTGTACCCATAATAAGCCACACAAGTACACACAATCAGTTCATTCTAATACTAGTGCCAGATAAACCAAATTCTTATCATAAGAATGGAAAATAGTGGAATTAAGTTTAAATGTATCAGTGTATCAGAGTCGCAATAGAACAGTGAACCCAAGTGAATTAAAGAAAATAAAGAACAAGAAAAACGATCAAGACCACTACCAACCTGAAAACAGTCAGCGGCCTGGCGAAGACCGGGCCTAAAACTCAAACACAAAATCCAGAGTTTACATTAAAAACACCTAAAATACTACTTAAGCTAACAAAAGAAAAATTAAACATGTCGGAAAATGAAGAAACTATCGACTATGACGACTACGAGACGGACACCTCATACATGCAAACAGACGCAAACAACAAAGCTAAGGACCGATGGAAAATACAAAAGCAAGCTAAAAAAAGGAAAATAACTCTAAATGCCAAAAACGTAACTACAGCCCTAACTCTAAAACTAATTAAAATACACCCGAAGAAAAACTGACGTGGAGAAATACCAATAATGAATAAATTCCAGGCACTCGAAAACCTAACAGAAGAAAAAGGAACGATCACCACCTCACAACCCAAAACCACCTCCCATATACATCGAAACTCCTAATATCAATCCACTAATAGAAAAACTAAACGAAATAGTAGGCCCTACAGAATACACTCTGAAGCAATTGAAAGACAAACAAGTCAAACTACAAGTACAAACTCCCAACGCCTATAGAACCATGATACGAACGCTAAAAGAGAAGAATGCAGAATATTATACATTCCAACCAAAAACGGAAAGTTTAAATTCGTGACAAAAGGATTGCACCCAAAGCTAAATATAGAATACATTAAAACAGACGTACAAAAGAAAGGACACAAGGCAAGCAATATCATTAATCTCACAAAAAGAGGTACGACAATCCCACTCCCAATGTTCCTGGTAGAAATAGAACAAATCAATAATAATAAAGACACATACAACACATCAATCGTACACAATACCACAATACCAAAGTCAACATAGAACCGCCAAGAACTAACAGAGAAATACTGCAGTGTGCTAGATGCCAGAGATATGGACATACTAAGAACTATTGCAATAAACAAGCAAGATGTGTCAAATGTGCAGGAACCCATCCTACCGAAAACTACTCACTGGGCAAAAGAATAGACAATATCTGTGCTAACTGTGAAAACAACCAGCAAATTATAAAGGCTGCATGGTAAGAAAAGAGCTGCAAAAAAAATTATTTCCCCCAATAAGAGACAAAGGAATACAAAAATTAACACCATCACAAATATCAATCAAAAATATAGGAACTATGCAGAACAACAGACACGACACTAACGAACACGAGAGCAAACAACCAATTCAGATGCAGACTGGAAAAACTTGAAACACTAGTAGAAAACCTAACACAACAAATGACTGTAATGCTAAACTTACTATCGAAACTAATCACGCTACAGGAACAAAACCGAGCAAAAAATTAAATTAATGCAATGGAACAGTAACGGACTGCAGAATCGGATACTCGAACTACAACTACTCCTAAAACAGCTTGAGATAGACATTATAGCAATCTCAGAAACACACGAAACGAATAAAACACACTTAAAAATACCATACTACACCTATTACGGTATACCACACTCCAGTGGTAAAGCACGCGGCGGATCGGAATTTACATAAAAAATGATATCAAACATGCACAAACAAGCTCATACCAAACTGACAAAACACAAGCAACAACAGTCAACATTACACCACATAACCGAGATGTCAATATCTCAGCAATATACTGCCCACCAAAACACGCAATATTGACAGAAGAATTCAACAAATTCTTTAAGACCTATAAAACAAAATTTATAGCTTTAGGGAACCTGAATGCAAAGCACAACTATTGGGGTTTCAGAACAAACAACCCTAAGGGAAAGAACGTCTACTAGTACATAAAAATTAACAACTTAAAAATCTACGCACCAGGGAGATCAACCTACTGGCCATCAGACCCAAACAAAACACCGGACATCCTAGACATAGCAGTCATGAATAAAAATTTGAAACATCAAAACTGAGGAGCTGCTAGATTTAAGTTTCACACACCCACAATTTATACGATCGACCAAAAAGTGACAAAAGAAAAAACAAAATTGACAAACGCCACTACGGACTGTGTAGCATACGCAGAATACATTAATAAAAATCTGAACTGCAATATACCTCTAAAAAATGCACTAGACATAGAGAAGGCAGCTGAAACACTAACAAGCACACTCGAAGCGGCAGCATTCCATTCCACAAAGTACTAGGTGGAAACTCCCAGGCTTACGGAAATCCCGACACACATACTAGAACTAATCAAAAGGAAAAGAGCAAGGAAACAATGGCAAAACATAAGATGGTCTCACTTTAAGACCATGATAAACAAACTTACAAAAAAAATTAAACGAGAAATTCGCAAAACAAATAACAACGAATTTATAAACTTCATTATGAATCTAAACAATAACAATACAAAGCATAGCAATACAAATTATTCCTTATGGAAAAGTACAAAAAAACTCAAAGGACCACTCACCCAAATTCCCCCTATACAAAAACCGGACGGAAACTGGACCACAACGATAGAAGACCAAGCCGAAACCATGGCAGAGTACCTGATCGAAACATTCACTAACGAACCCCACATACCCCCAAACAATAGCAACAATGAAACACTAAAATACAAAGCAATAAGGAAAGAGGAAATCTTCACAATAATTGAAAAACTAAAAAATAATAAAACTCCAAGATATGACTTAATAACAGCAGAAATGCTTTAAAAAATCCCGGCCAAAGCGGTAAGATTCCTAACAGTCCTAATAAATGCGATATACAGGATAGGCAACTTCCCCCAGATCTGGAAGTGGGCAGAAATCATACCTCTAAACCAGGCAAAAATCCCAAATTCCCATGATCCTATAGACCTATATCTCTTCTTCCTATGATTTCCAAAGTAATAGAAAAAACCATCTATAAAAAAACTAATAGAGGAAATCAACAAAAACTTGATCCCTGATCGGATTTAGACAAAACTACAACACAATAGAACGGATACACTGGATGATAAATAGCCTAATCCGTGCCATGGAAGAAAAAAAATATTGTACAGCAGCATTTCTAGACTTAGAAAAGCATTCGACAAAGTATGGCCCGAAGGTCTGCTTCAAAAACTTTAAGAAATAGTATCAAAAGACCTATATCCAATACTAGAATCATACATAACAAATAGATACTTCTACGTGAGAATCAGAAATGAAAAATCATCACTCAAAAAGATACACGCTGGAGTGTCTCAAGCCAGTGTGCGAGGGCCTACCCGCAGCACCAGGAACAAAAATATACATGCCGATGACATGCAAAAAAAGCATAAGAAAAGCAATCAGAACTTTACAAAATCACTTAAATGAAATAGTAAAGTGGTCAAAGAACAACAAAATCAAAATTAACACAACCAAATGTGTACATATCATATTCACACTCAACAAACGGTCAATTCCAAAAATCAAATTCAACAACCAAGAACTACGTCAAGCACTTTCCATCAAATACCTCGGCTTGTATCTAGACAATAAACTGAACTGGAAAAAGCACAAGAAAAGATCAAACAAAAAGAACAATTACAAAATCCATGTACTGACTAACATCAAGAAACTCTAAGCTAAGCGTAAAAAATAAGCTACTAATCTACAAAATTATAATTAAACCTATTTGGACATATGGGCTACAAATCTGGGGCATGGCAGCCAAGTCGAACATAAAAAAGATGAAAAACCTACAATCCAGCATCCTACGTACAATACTAGACGCTCAATGGTATGTGACATTAGAAAAACCCTAGGAATACCAACCATCAAAGAGGAAATACTAAAGCGCGCAAGGACACACCAACACAAAATCAAAAATCGCAGGAACCCCCTGGCAAAAGACTGTTCGTCCTTACTACCCAGAAGATTGAAAAGGAAACATCCGCTAGACCTTACTAATTACAAATGGAATACAGCCATGTATAAAATGGAACTAATCCTATAAAAAAAAACTAGTGATTGTTGATAACTGTATCGAAATCCACACGATCTCAAACAATAATAATATAAAAACTGAAAATAATTGTAACTGAACAATTAGACTCATACTCACGGAACAAATAAACAAAAAAAAAAAAAATTTTCAACACTGTCTGACTTTGTTGAAGCGATACTGCGTAACTACTAATGTAACAACAACGGTAATCGAAATAAAATATGACACTATGGTTATCTAAATATGTAAATATTTTGATTTTATAGGTGGTAAAATTCATACAGTACAAATATTCTTGTGACGCTAATTTCTTTACAATGTACTTAAAACATTTTTGTTATATTGAAATTTTTTTTTATAATAAAGTTTATATCAGTTGAAAAGCTTAGATATTGCAGCACACATCCCTCTTCATAAGAATACTGTAACTTGCATTTTTAAGAAATAATAATCGTTCAAAGTGTAAAATTGGAGGAGTACGAATACTCTTGAGATTCACTGTACATATACAGTCACGGACATAAGTATTGGCACACCTGGCTTTTGACAATACAAATACTTAAAAATCGAAAAAAAAGACAAAATATCCAATTAATTTTTTTATTAATCACAACTACAGAATCTCTAATATTATAATATTATATAAATTATTTTTTAACTAATTATATTACAAAGAAAATAAATGAAATACACATTAAGGGCAGTTTTTGGTGAAACAAAATTTTGCCACAGTTATAGTTTTATATAATATAAAAAGTATATAATATAAAAGTTTGTTTAATATTTTGCATGTAATCCATTATTTTGTATTACTGCTCGTAAACGTTTTGGCATAGAATGGACCAACTTTTGTACAGTTTCTATCTTTATCTTGTTCCATTCTGTTAAAAGTATTTCTTTTAGTTGTCGCTTGCTGGTAATATGGTGATTTCGTATACGTTTTCAGCCCAAGGTGTTCTATGAGGTTCAAATCAGGGGATTGTGGAGTGGTAGATAGTGTATTAAAAATAGTCCATTGTCGTACAATATAAACGTATGCTTTGGATCATTATATTGCTGGAAGACAAAATCGTCTACCAGATTTAATTTTTCTACACCTTTTTTTACATTAGTTTTTAAAATATCCAAATAAACCCATTTGTCCATTATGTCTTCGATGAATACTAGTTCACCTACCCCATTTGAAGTCATACAATCCCAATCATGTTTTACGCTACTCTGCACGTTCTTTGGATTTAGCACTGTTCTTGGGAGTCTCTACACTGAAATAGGTCCACTATTCTTAAAAATATTAAATTTGGATTCGTCGGAGAACAATACAGTATCCCAAAAATCAGTTCTTTTCGTAATATAGTCTTTAGCAAATTGTAATCTCTTTTTCCTGTTAATTTTGCTAATTTTTGGTTTCCACCTCGTAATTCGCGATCGGTACCCGGCATTTCTCAATGCTCGACGAATAGTTATCGGATGGACATACGTATTAAAATTGTTGTTAATGATTGCTGCAATTTTCGATGTGCTAGTGGGTTTTTTTTCACGATGTTAATGATTCCTCTTTTTTCTCGCACACTTAATTTCTCTGAAAGACCACATCGCGGAGCACTTATTACAGTTTCTTGATTAGAAAATCTTTTGATCACACTCTGTATTGTAAAACGGCTCCTCTTCATTATATCTGCTATAGGAGAATACGAATACCCTTGATCATATGAATTTAGTATGATTTTTCATTTTGAAACACTAGTTTCTTCCATTTTACGCCTCATCTTGCACGTTTCTCTGTTTTCTTCTAAAAACAGTTAACTTTATGAAACAAATGAATAGCGTTGAATGTAGAAGAAACCCCAGGTATGAACTGCATACCAACTTTGTAAACATTTCATCCTAATTTAGATGAAAAAGCATGGTTCGTATATGTGCCAATACTTTTGCTTCACCAAAAACTGCTCTTAATGTGTATTTCATTTATATTCTTTGTAATGTAATTAGTTAAAAAATAATTTATGTAATATTGTAAGATTAGAGACTCGGTAGTTATGATTAATACAAAAATTAATTGGATATTTTGTATTTTTTTTTGATTTTTGAACATTTATATCGTCAAAATCCAGGTGTGCTAATACTTATGTTCGTGATTGTATATGAAGATATTTTAGACCTACCTTAATGTAATAAGCTTTGATATTCCGATAGAGATAATTTATAGTTAACAAATACATCTTGATAACATGAAATAAAATAAAAGCAAGAAAATGTTCAAAAAACTAGCAACCATATTATGGATACAAAACGCTAGGCAACAAAATAATCAAAAATCAAAAAGACAAAATCAAAACCAGTCATGCGATCAGATGTTGCTTAAGACGAAAAGATAAGGTAAGAAATGAAGAGAAGATGATAAGCTCTTTGAGAAGATAAGGAATTTTACTTGAATTGAAGATGAGGTTGCATTGGCATGATTTTTTAATCTAGAATAAATTACAATAAATAATCCAATTTAATCCAAAATTTCCTGTAATTAACCATTGGCGATTGATTTTATTTATTGATTAAATCAATCGCCGATTTTTCAACAATTGATTAATTAATACCTAACTTTGGATTGAGCTAAAATTTTTGAGTAGCAGTCATTATCGTTGTCGAAGAAAGATTTCCAGATCGAGTTGTTTAAGAAGAATTAGCCAAGTTAAAAAATTACTAGGTGTATAGGAGTGTTTCTATTTTATCTATATATTCCGTTATAGTGTGCAAAGAATTTACAAACAACCAGTAGTTTATCTGATTTAGATCCATAGCAGAGTAATATCTATTGGTTAGTCTTCTAACTCACTGCTCAAAGTCAAAAGGGAGAACTAGAGAACTGGATAGTAATACTCTTTTTTGTCTAACGTCTCCAGGAGGTTTAAATGATTATTATTATAGTTTATGTGCATTTGTTTATACGTAGGATAATGCACAACATTTTCCGTAGTTTCTATTGTCTTTAGAGATTTGAATTGTATTGAATTTATTGTCTTATGGTATCTGGATTCTAGTTGGAGAATTCCAATTTTTAAAAATGTTTTCTATTATTATCCTTTTCTTTTTTTGCGTTTTCTTTGATTTAGGCATGAAGAAAAGTCAAGTTGCCGATACGATCAGAATTTGCCAATGCGGATTCAATTTCGCGGTTAATTTGATATTGCGGCTGCCTCAATCGATGGTCGTACGTTTGACAATAGAAGATTCATAGGTTACGTATTGCTTGCTATAGTGAAAAAATGGGTGGTTCAATGAATCGTTTGCGATTTGCACATATTCTTCAGAAAGGATAGAATTATCTGTTTGCTGATATTGCGACATGTATGAAATTCATGGTTTTCGTTTTAAGATTTTGTGTCAATAGAAAAGGATATATTTTGTAAAGCTCATACATTCTTCGTTTCAATAAACGTTTCAATAAACGTTGATTCGAAAAGTATGTTGCTCTTAGAAAATGCGATATTAAATTTCGTTAAGTTGTTTAATTCTTCTGTGAATAGTTCACTCGAAGTTTTCACGTTGAATAAAAATATAAGAAATATATTAGATTAGTCCCAAAAGTTTCGTTCGTTTTATTAATGAACAATGTATGCATAGTATTTTATGTTTCATATCATTATTATAGAATTATGATTGATTCTGATCTGTTATCTTTCTCTGTCTTTTCGGGAGTCTTATAGCGTATTTCCAGAATTTCTGCAAGTGGCTATTGTTTGAAATCATTTATTGAGTCAGAGAGAGAACTTTTTAATTTGTTGCCTCATTTTAAAAATGTGTACCTAAATTGTGCCACAAAAATAAAGAGATGACGAATATTAGTCAAACGTAGAGAATAAAGTTATAACGAAATGACTGTTTCTATTTCTATTTTTTTCTTTTTTTATAAAATCAATAGTTTTATTACTCAGATTTATTTTTATTATTTATATTTATATTATTTATAGCTTATTTATATTATTTATTATATTAAACTTAAATATAGTTTGCATATTAAAGAGAAGAACAACAAAAATCAAATTCTTCAAAAAAATGATAAGTTAGGAATTTAATCTGCTATTGCGGAATGATATTGAGTGAAACAAGGCATAATACTTCGCAAGAATACCAATATCTTGATTCTTAATAATTAAATATTATTTTTGTAACACTATGAACATCTTCATGTATAGGATTACTTTTTGACGATGTACTTGGTATATAATCTGAAAAATGATTAGAAGATTGCTGTGATTGCTATGTCCAGTGTTTTATTTCTGCCACGTGAAAATATCTAGTTCATTACTTTTTATATTTTTCAACTGTTTTGGATGTTTTGGTGGGCAATAAACTACTGAGATGTTGATATCATAAATTACTCACAGATTAATTTCGGTGCGATATCATAAATTAATGTAGTTAATTGTTATCAATTATATAATATTTTATAATTATATAATACATCAATATCAATGAATAATAATAATAATAATATAATATATTAATAATAAAATTATATAATATTGTGGGAATTCGTTCGGTTCAATCTCGGATGATGTCCCAATTTTGTAGGAATTTAATAGAAAAAAGTCCCAATTTTGGTGATGATAAAATTAACACTCTCGCTAAATTTATACAACTCACAATAGCGGGCCTCACAACTCGCTACTCGCTATAATACTCTTGATATTCTCTCTCGATGCGTACATCTTTAGATCTTCGCTTTCGAACGTCTCGATACTCTTTCTTTCTAGATCTTCATTCTTGATTCGTTTCGATACTCTCTGTGATTTCTTCACAACATGCATCTTCGAAATCTCCGTCTCTCACACACTCACGCATACAAATATAGTTATACTTTAATATTTTACATCCTAGCCTTGTGCGGCTGAAACAAACTGTATAACAATTTTAAGCGACACTCAGCAGGCGACAATTGCCTCGCTGTTAGGCTACAAGAGAAAGTTTCTTCATCCCACAATATAATAGAGTCAATGGTTTTTGATAAAAATTTTCGTTTTTCCATGTGTTCTACTTGCGGAGTGCTATAAATATAGTGTTATAGATATAATTTGAAATTTTTAAAATTTTTTCTGCTATTGTAATTATATCTATCGCATCTTATTCTCTTGAGAAGTTTTAGAACCTGTTTCGTAACTGTCTCGATAATTCCATTATCTTAATTTGTGTCTCTCTTTGATTCCTGTAATATTAAGAGTCTAATTAGAAAGTTCAGCATCGTTGTCAGTTCGATGGTTACGTTTTCTCTTAGTTTTTTAGCTTTAGTTTTTCTAGACTGTTTAATTATTGGTCTGCTTGTATGTCTTGTATTTGATTAGTGTTTGTTTCGGATTAGGTTGAATTTGGAAAGGAGTGGATAAAAAGGAAAGCGAGTGAACTTTAAATATAAAATTTTAATTTTGAATATAAATTGGTTTTTAAGTTATTAATAAAATACTTTAAGTATAATACATTGAATTTTACCTGTACGGACATGCAGTTGCGTCGGTATTTATGTTGATGACCGCAAATTTCAAAGGTGCGTTGTATTTTTCTGCTATGTTAATGCTCTTACATGACTTAAGAATCTCTTTTTTTCTGTTTACATCAAGTATGGGTAATATCTTGGTTACCTGCGAAGAGCAGGAGCGAAAGCATTATAAAAAACAAAGTTACTGTACATTTAAGCATTTTTTGTCAAATATTGGCCTGATGAAAAATAAGTTGACGCAATAAAACTTTTATTTTATGAATAAAATATCAATATCTTTTAATTATTTTTTAGTTTCATTAGTAAACTAATGATTTGTAGGATATTTTCACACATTTTTTTTGTGACGATAAGTATTTCGTTTGTGACTATAAGTGTAGTATGCCGAAAACTAGAGAGCTACAAGTATCCGACAGGGCACACATTTACAAAAGAAGAACAGAAGAAAAAAGTTTGCAACAAATTGCACATGAATTTGGAATATCTAAAGAAGGTGTTAGGAAGATATGCCAAAAATAACAAACGACAAATAAACCTGAAAATTCGGTGAGATCGGGTAGAAAAAGGAAAACAACTGTTCAGGAAGATCGGTCAATCACTAAAGAAGTAAAAAAAAATCCGTTTATTACTGCACAACAAATCAAAGAAAATCTTTGTCTACCAATATCGATCACGCAAATCAAATCTCGCATTCATGAAAGCAATATTTATGGACGGATATCTAGAAAAAGATCATACATTTCAAAAGTGAATGCACTTACTAAAACGTCTAAATTTTGCTAAAAAACATTACAATAAGCCGATTTCATTTTGGAAATCGATAATTTGGAATAATGAATCGAAATTCGAATTGAATTCAAACAAAAGGAAAAAATATGTATGGAGGGAAAAGGGCGACGCTTTCAAACAGACACTAATAACACCTACTGTCAAATACGGTGGTGGAAATATAATGATGTGGGGTTGTTTTGATGACACCCAAGTAGGCAATTTAACTATTATTGATGGAAGACTGACTGCTGCTAAATATATTGAATTATTAAATGAAAATTTATTTCAATCAATTGAAAAATTTGGAGTTAACAGGGCCTACGTGTTTCAACATGATAACGACCCGAAACACAGCAAAAATAGTTAAAAAATTGTTCGAAGAAAATGGTATTCCCGTGCTCTCTTGACTACCTCAGAAACCGGATTTAAATCCTATAGAGCATCTATGGCATGAACTTGAGCGACAAATCCAAGAAATCAAAGGTGTACAAAATCGAATTTCATTACAGCCATAAAAAGCAAATGGAATGAAATTACGGCAAATACTCTGAAGAAATTAATAAATAGTATGCCTCGTCGCTTACTAGAGGTTAAATAATTAAAGTCAAAGATTATCAAATCTCTTATTAATTAATTTAAAATTTATTATATTTTATATTGCATTTCATAGAAATATTTATCGTCAATTTAATTTCCTTAATTAATGATGGAATACAAAAATTCATTATTTTTTACTTTGTTTTATTTGTTGTTTATGTTTATTCATTATGTATTGTCTCTGTTCTGACAATGAACTAAATGTCTTTGTTCCTAATTCAAATATCATTTACATTTATCACAAATTTTTTACCTTAAATTTCCCGAAAATTGTAAGCGTCAAGATACCGATGCAACTGTACATGAATTCTCAACCGTGTTTTGCTTAGTAGCAATTGTCTTCGACTGTTGAAATTAATAAATACCAGAATTTTATATTTAATGTTCACTCGTCTCTTCCTATAAATTTCAATTAAGTCGGCCACTGGTGTCAGAAATACAATCTTTGATTTTAATAGCTTGGAGTTGTGCTTTGTCTGATGTGTGTATCCTGGAAATGAATCTTAAATTTTTATATGTACATTCGCGTAAATTTGTTGGAAAAAATAAAAATATGTTTTTCTTTCCCGTAAACGCTAAGAATTTGTTCTTTATAAGCGTATCGAAGCGTGTGAGAAAAACCTTTTTATGTCTGTTTGATTTTATTGTTTGTGCACCAAGTGAAGCCAGACAGACAAAAAAATCAGACTATTGAGATAGCGCCAACTCACTTATATTTTAATAAATCCAACAGTGTATTTAAACTATGTATTGAATAGTGTATTTAAATCTTTTTGGTTTAATTTAGCTTTAAATTAATAATTTTCTCCTTTTTTACAAGCTCTCTTACTATGTATCCCTTGTTACTATTTATTGTGGTTGCAATTTGAGCAAATAAATTTTTCTAGTTTCTTATCTGATTAACAATTGTTTAAAAGCTAGGGTTCTACAAATTCGACATATGTTGATAGATTGTTGCAATAGTGTGATTATAACATTGGCACCTAGCACATTGTGTTATACCTCTATTCTGTATCAGTGGTTTTACTTTTACTATTATGTTGCATATGAGATATATATATATTTCCTTAAGCATAGATAAAAATACTAACGCATCGTGTTTCTTTAAATTTTCTTTCTATTTTGTGTATTTTTTATTCTAAGCGATTACCGATCTGTAAATGTTCGAAGTGAATGTTTGTAATTTAATTTGTTTATTTTTCGTTTGTTTTAATTTATATTCTTTGGGTCGTATTACTTGATTTGACATTGCTTGTATAGTATTGTTAATGGATCGATGTAAGGCTTTCAGATGGGGATACTTATATTGCAATGCACATGATGGATACCAAAAATACATATAATCTTATGGATATAATTCTTACGCGATCTTACCCATTTCGTGTATCCCGAGAATCTCGGCTGCTGCACAGTGAGGTATTTTACCAGAGAATTCAGAAAAAAGTCAATTTCAAAAGTTTTATATAAATCAAAAAGTTTTTATCATTCAAAGTTGTCGAACGTCTGAGGAATAAGATATAAAACTTTTATTGTTTATTTATACGTTCGTGAATCATTAAACTTAATTGAAGAGTCAAGAGATTTTGTGTGTATTGTCCTTTACATCGTGTTAAATTCATCGTGTATTTATTAGTAATTTTTATATTTTTATTTTTTTTTAAAAGATTTGTAATTTCTTACATTATGGATATATCATATTTCTTGGTTAAATATGCACTACATTTTCAAATAGTTTTTATTTTTTTTATCACACTTGTTTATGTTGTTGAGGATATCTGTAGATGATCAGTAATTCAGTAACTTTTTTTTACAATTACACGACCTTATTATACTTCTGTGTGAGTCCCGATGTTCTTTTTAGTCTCATTACATTCGGTAGAGATTTCTGATTATAATCCAACAAAATTTGGTTCCGGACTGCAGTTTTATAACTAATTTAGTATTTAGTTATAATTTTTGCAATTTAAATGAAAATTGACGTTAATGATAGAAAAATGTTCTTAAAATATATATTTTGTCATTTAAAAAGTTAAAATCTACGTACTTTGTATCAAAATAATACTTTAAATCATTTCAACATAATTTACATACGAAAATCATTTTTTCCCAGCTTTCGGTTTAAGTAGCCGTAACAATTTTTTCCGGAAAGATTTCCGATTTTCAGACAAAAAAAGTTTGCAATAAATTTTTCTCCTCGTGGCCGTTTTACTGCGACATTGCGTTTTTTTAAATATTCGATCTCTTTTATTATTTCTTTCCATCGTGTAATCCAGGTATTTAATATAGTCTATTTCTTCTATTGCCATTCCTCTCCACATGCAGCATTCAATTTTTCTTTTTCCTCCACCTCTCATGAAATGCACAATCTTCAATTTTAAGATAAGCATAAAACTTTCATTTTTAACTACTGAAGTTAGCATTCTCTTTATTTTTTTAGCTTCTTCCGCTACCAGCACAATATTATATCTTCAGAATTTTGTTTTTTCCTCCTGATTGTTTTTTTCTTAACATTTCTCTCAAATCTGCCACGTAAATTGCAAAAAAATGTGCAATGTACATCCTTGTTTTATTTTTGTTATTTTGTTATCGCATTCTTAAAAGTTTCTTTATATCTCTTTTATTTTATTTTATTATTTATTGAATGCTGATTTATACTCTTCTTCCTCATTATTTTAAAGATTTGTTCTATTTATTACATCGAAAATTCAAACCTGTATAGAATGCATAAACTTTTTCTTTTTTTTTTTGGTGTATTTTCTTATTTATTGCATAATTTGGTATATACAGGGAACAAAAATATTTGTAATATACATAGATTTATTGTTATTGAATATATTCATATATATGTAGTTGTATATTATTATGCATATACTATTTTTCATCGCACAGCGGTAAATAGTTTTTTCTCCTATCTATTTTAACAAATTTCTTTACTTATCCTTTCGTTTCAATGTTATATAACGTGCTTCAATATAGTAAAAAGAATATTTTAATTTTCTCTTCATTTACGTCTCTTTTCATATTATCATTCAATATATTCCATTTTCTTTCTCCTATGTAGCTAGCAAAAATTGCTAGGAAATAATAATAAAAGTTTTTGTAATTTTGCTCATGAAATCTGAAACTCGTAATGTACACATTCAGTGTTACTATCCATAATATCCATATTTAGTTTATTTTGCACTCTAATGATTCTTTCTTAGCTACTTTTTAGTTCTCTATAATTATATCGGTTCAATTCTCTTTTCTCTCTCTTATGTCCTCTAGTTTCACTCAAAGATTAATTTTCTTCAAAGAGTAATATATCTTTTTTCATTTGCTGGTATTTTATCTATCTTTTCTTCCATTTTTCACAACTTTCACGTTTCCTCTTTATTTGTCCATTGTTTTTCAATTTCTTTTTTAATATTTAATATCCTGATTTTCCTCTCTTAACTTTAATTATTTTTTTTCTCTTTTAGAATTATTTTCTTTAATTTTAGTGCCATTTCTTCTTCTGCACGTTTTCTCCCCCCCTTTTTTTTAAATTTCTTTTACCAGAGATTTTACAATTTTTTTTCAAAACTCTTTAGCAATTTTCGTTCTGCTTCTAATCAAAGCTTTGTTTTGGATAATGTCTATTGAAATTTATTCTATCTTCTATTTCTCTGCTGTACTATTATGTTTGGTTATTTCTCCTTTTTCTTTTTACTTCTCTTCTCCAGTTTGTTTTCTTTCTTTATCAATATTATATCAATATCAGTGCAGTATTCTCTTTATCGATTGTTGATTTAACACAATCTATCAAAAAGATAGCTGATTGATAATTGCGTGCGTAACATTTTCTTCATTTGAATCGTTTGTCACATTTCTTCACCAGCGCGCCATCTTATCCGTTTACTTGCCTTTTGCTCAATTTTGCACTTTTTTTATATCTAAATTAATAGTTACTTCCATTGTTCAGAATCACTAGTTTAATATTTTTCTTTTTTTTCCCTCGCTGGTAATTGTGTAAAAGTTCTTCTCTTACAAATCTGTTAGTGAAACGCGTCTACACTCGTGTGAGTAATTTTCGATGAGGTTATCTGTGAAGTGACCGTATAATGCGCTGATTTTTAACTGTAGAACATGCATTCAATATTCGATCTTTCATATCACCAACTATCGTTGGAATTTCATTATAAACGACAAATTTCTGTCGTTTCTGTAGTGGTGTTAAATTATTTTTATCTTTAGAATCGTCTGAAGATTATATCACAAATTGTTGAACTCATCTTGGTATTGAAACATCGCACAATAGAAAATAGTTGTTTATAAAAAAAATAACGATGACATTGGAATAATCTCTACAATGATCTTGGGACTTTCCATCATTACTAAATACGCGTTCTGAAATCATATTAATATTTTTCTTAGCTACTTTTTCTTACCTGTGATAATGTAATGAAAATAATTTAGATGTTCGACTTTGAATGGGACACACTATATATCGTTAAATATCAAAAAGTATTTGGGAAATCTTTTGTAATTTTGTACTCGAATTTTAACTATAATAGTTTTGTTTTTTTTACAAATTCTGATCTCTTTTCTTGTAATTGTTTGTTTTCGTCACTACGGATTAAATTCTGAACGACGAATGTATAAAGTTCTGAGATAAAATTTGGCAGATTTTATGGGAATAAAATATCAAGCAGAAGCTTGTCTTGAATCTAGGTGGATATCCAAGTACTTTATTATCTTAATTTGGGAAACGGTTACGTTGTTTAACACGATAGGCGGGACAATTTCTTTCCTTAATGTGAATGTAATGTTTGCATTTATCTGCATTCACTTTTATTTTCCATGTATTTAGCCATTCTTCAGTTTGTAGTAAATGCTGTTGCAGCATTGAATGAGCTGTTTTGGGATCCTCGTAAGTGGCTAGAATGGCCGTGTCATCAGCAAAAGTGTATAGTGTGGTTTCTTGCATGGTCAGAAAATCTGCGGTGAACAGTTTGTACAATATAGGCCCTACACTGCCTTGTGGTACTCCAGCTTTAATTTTATGGATGTTTGAATAGGTGTCCTGAATTTTTACAAAGAATGTTCGACATTGTAGGTATGATTTGAAGAGCTGGTAATAAGGAGCAGGAAACTGCAGTTTGGATTTTGAGTAGAAGGCCCTCATGCCATACTTTATCGGTAGCTTTCTCAATGTCAAGAAAGAGTGCAGAGTTCATCAGTAGTTTTTAGCAATCCAACAGAGTAGTCAGTAGTTTTCAGGAGTTCACGCGAGTGAACTTCTACATCCAGCATTCTCAGCGTGTTCAGTCTTCTCATAGCACTCTTACGTGCATCAGCTTATTATCTTACTCATTTTACCCTCTTACAATCAAACTTCCGACGGAAGTAAAATGCCGATCGAGGGAACGCGGATACCAATTCACATACCGTCGTGCTGATACATCCATCGTTGCCATATCACTTTCTAGACTAAATAAGAAGAGAAAAGTAGACTTCGAATGTTGTGCTTTTAAAGCAAAATGTAGTGTGAAATATTTTGTCATAGAATTAAATGATGAGGTATTATATTTATTATGTAGTGACATAATAGCTGTGCGAAAAGAGTACAATCTACATTATTATTACCAAACTAAGCACGCGACACAATATTCAGAATTCACAGAAAATGAATCCATTGCTAAAATTGGAAAGTTAAAACGGAGTGTGGTAATTATTTGGAAAAGGGGGGGGAGGACGATTTCGACGATTTTTGAATATGTTATAGAAATCAACATTTTCAACAACTTTTTCCTATGTATGTAACCGCCGCTCGGGTTTAGTTTCCGAGATTTTTGCAAAAAACTATTGCTACTATTACAATGAATATTGCCTATAGCTACGTGTCTGTGGCAGCGTGTGTGATCGTTGAGTCGCCGATTGTTTATGGTTTCTATAGGTACGCGAGACAACCTGCAATGGACGCGTATAACGGGTGTACTTAGAAACTCGATTTGAGTAGGCAGGGCAGGAATCAGAACAGGAAGGAAGGAAGAAGGAGAGGGTAATGATATAACAATGTGTTCATATCTCGATGCTGATTCCTTATTTAGCAGATACGATAGCAGATATTTAGCAGATGTATGTATGAACATAACTTATTTGAATGAAAGTAATGGCGATTTGATCTATTTTGGGAATTGGTATGATCCTTTAATATTTTTAAATACGAAATATTCAAACAATGATGTGGAGAAGAACAGATAATTTCCATTTCGTTTTCAAAAAGACGTACATAGATATGTTGATGTCATCTGTTAGTAGTCAATGATTGAAATTCACATCCGATAGATGTGAAGTAATCATTTATTACTGTCGCTGAAACCCAATAAAAATTATGATTAAACTTTATGGATCCAGAATTTAAAAATTTTTGAATTTCATTTATGGATTTCAAACAATTTAGAACATTTTAAAATTCAAAATATCTATCTATTTCTTTCCAGTTTTCTGAGAATGGGCATGTAAGTTTTATGTAGCCGCTATATTGTACTGCGTCTCTTATTGCTTGTGTGGTTTCTGCTATAAATCGAGCAGTGGTATACTCTTTTCTTGCGAAATAATGATGAATCCGTTGCTACAGATCTAAAATTGAAATCATTATATATAGCTGCAGATTTTGAAAGAACATTAGGAATTTTTTAACAGGCTCAAAACTGCAAGTGATCCTTCTGTAATGCAAAGAATGCAACATTGTCTGTATGATGTTGTGCAATTTGCGCTTCTATTTGTGAAACCATTTCCCGAAATTGTGGAAACTTCCCACTTCCATCAAATGAGGGAATGAAGGTACGAGACCATCTAAAAACCTTAAAAGAACCAACAGAATACACAGAAAAAAAAGTCGAAATCCTTTTTGATGAACTGGATACTACGTTAATTATTCAAAGTAAAACAGAAGATTACCGAAAATTGTTGAGAAAAAAGAAAAAGGAAATAGACATATAACGATAGAAAGTTAATACATATATAAATATGTAAATGAAGTAGTTATTTTCAAATCAGATGACTTTATTTTTGTACAAAAATAAATAATACATTTTCCAGTGTTTTTCGGGCAGACTTGCTCGCCTTGAACTAACAATTGAGCTGTGAAAAATACTTTTTCAGAACTGGCATATGCCATTAGTATATGTAAATACTTTTTGACAAGTTCTGCCAATTTCCAATTGGATATCTTTTCTCGGATTTTTCAATATTCTAAACATAAATTATAATTTATTTTATTTATTATTTCACAAAACATTTAATTTTTTTACATTTTTTCAAATTTATTATTTTAAACATTTATTTTTTCAAATATTTGATTTATTTTATTGTATCACAAAGACATAAATTATTCGAAAGATAATGGGCATCCGACAATTACATATATCGGGTATTCGACAAGTCGGATAGTAATAATTCTATCTCGTAAGATATCCGGATATCTAATTGTCCAAATATCTCACATAAAGAATAAAGATGCTCTCCGGCTATTATTCATAATGATAGACTCATTACATTGTTCATGACATCAATAAAAGAGAAAGATTAATGATTATATGTTGTATATACAGTTATATACTGGAATCTTTTCTGACTCTATTCCTTTAATATTCAACGAAGAACGCATGCACGTATGCGAACGATGTACAGTTATAGACAGAATTTATTCTGGTGTTATCAACAATTTTTTGCAAATATTTTAAAAAACAAGAGAGTCCAGCATATAAAAGTTGTTCAAACTGTTGATTTCTACAACATATAGGAAAGTTATTGAAATCGATGATGGCGCCTGAAATTTAAACATTCTAAATTCTAAAGTCAATTTTAAATTTGTTAAACTTGAATTGTCTGTTTATTACGTAAAGTTCTTTGTTATGTAACAAAAAATTCCAATTAGTCTTTATTAAATCTGAGAGAAAATCTTTTTTTACTAGTTTGAAAGAGTTCATCCAACTAAACGATGCTAAACATTTATAAACAAAGCTGCTATTCAGTTACTTGTATTTATTTTGCATTTGAAGAAGCTGACAACTGACAATGAATTGTTTATTATGAAATTTTGAAAACTTCATTGATATTTGGAAAAAGGTTAATTGGTTGGTTAAGTTGTTAAGATCTTCTTTTTAATGGTTATTGCGAATCTTTATGCAGTTTTATATCTTTATAAGTATGAGAAATGGAGTCTAAGCAGAAATGATTACAGTGATTTCGATTATTTCTTTTATTCATGAATCAGTGATTATTTGATAATTAGTAATTTTATAATATGGAATCAAATTAATTTCTGATTCTATATTATATAATTATAATTGTTGTATACTTTCATTAATCAGATTACATTTTGCCCAACTCTGTAGAAAATGCACATTTTGTAGATAAAAGTTGAGTCAGTTTCTTGTCACATGGACTTAAGCACAATAAAAGTTCATTCGTTCATTTTCGAATTTTTTGACAAACGTTTATGGAATTGCAGCGTGGTAAATTGTTTTTTTTATAAAACAAGGACCCGTTTCTAACTATTCGTGAATATCTTCTCAATTTTTTTTTAAGCAGTACTTTAATACAAGCAATTATATGTTATTAAAAGAATTAGATTTATTTTCTTTTATTACGACTAAATTTTTGAAAATTTTATTTGGACTTTAACACGTTAAGTGCCGTATCGTACCAGTTTGGATCTTAACCGTCAAGTGACTGACAGTATTCTTTCCGTTCAGACCGCGTCGTTCTCCAATGAAATAAATTTAGTGCACATGTATTAAAAATTGAAAAACTTAAAATTACAGGAAAGTCTGGTAGCTGAATATAATTTTTATTGATATTTATTATATAAATAATGCACAATATAATAATGCAATAGTAATTTTAATGGATTTTATTAAAACGGTATAGGTAAAGATAGTAAAGGATTTCCTTTGGATTCATCACAGAATGTTGTAACTTTCTTAGTCACTTTTCTACTGATATTTTTTCCCAGCAGTATTGTATTTTCTTCATAACAATTTTTTCAAAATTTTCTGACTTGAGATGATGGACGTAATGGATGAAAGGTAAACAAAGTATGCACGATACTTAACGCGTTAAGGAGACTTTTGCTATTGTTTTTTATCCGTTAGTTTATTAATTCTAAGATGAATCGAAATGATAGCTAAACGAAGAAAGTCAGTAACAGAAACCAAAAATAGCAGTTGTCACAAAATTTTTATGAAAAATATCAGCAACTGAAATTTGACAATATTAATCTCAAAATATGTAATGTGCCAATCTGAATCACCGTATTGGACGAAGATTTGATCGGTAGCTTGTTGCCTTCAACGTTAATGAAGGGCAGCTGGTTCAAAGTTGAAGGTTTGATTAGATGTTTGTTTATTATCAAAGGTGAAGGTTGAACGAAGTTGGGTTAGATTAGATTTTAATTCACTCGTCAGGAATAAAGTTTGAGTTAAATGATTTGAATGATCTGACGAACGTGAACTGAATAATTAAGGAAATAAGTAAGTAACCTAATATGATGAACGTAAGAACGTTGTGAAAATACTGTGAAAATACTGAGCACACACTGTGTTGTTCTTTTTTTTTCCCTTGTCTGATAGTAAGTAAGATTGGAATACCTTGGGCTTAATGTACATTAAGGGTAAATGTCGTTAGTGAGGTGATGTTTCTTGGTGTTTGTGTGGTTGATTGAGTGGGGTAGTGCTTGCAGGAAAAATTTTAAACAACCTGCTGGTTTCTTATCTATTGTAAATTTCCTGTGGAGTAGGATCTGCGAGTTAAGTAGTCGAATGTTTAGGTAGCCTGATCCTGATTTTGAGTGGGATGTCTTCGATTTTGTAGTGTAAGCGAAAACATATCGAATTAGAACCTAACGTGTTTGTCAGGTCACCAACCGTCAGCGCGAGACAAAAACTGTATCGCCCTGACAACAAAAGCAAAAAGTGTATCGTTCAACGTCAGAATATGACGAGCAGTTAACGACCGACTTTTAAGGAATACATTTGAAACTATATTTTGAAAACAGTGGTTACCTTTGTTCAAACTTTAGACTCCACGTTTCTTAAGAGTCCTCTCACAGTAGTTTCCTACGTTACGAATGAGAAGGTTGTTGTGTTCGTTGTCATAAGCTCTTATAAATGAGTTTTGTATGTTGTATTAGCTTATGGTAGGTATGTTTGCCAATTTGTGGAGTAATTGTGGAGTAAAATTATTCTGAGAAATTTATTTCGTATCTTCTGTATTTTATTTATATGTGTTTTGGCTGCTGAGGCCCAGATTTGGTGTCCATACATGATACATGTGAGGTATAAAAGTATTTTAATTTGTTTCTTGAGTTTGCTACTTTTAGTTATAAGTGGATAAAGTTTCCTGAGAGCTGGAAGGTGAGGTTTACCCTTTTTTCTATTGCTACTTGGAGAGTGATTTCTAAATATTTGACGGTTTTGCACCTGGGATATTATATCTGTTGATTGTTTTGCAGGTTTTTACGCGTAGAAGGTAATTGTCTGGGTTTTCTTTGGGTTTATTTTGAATTTCCATCTGTGTTCGGTGATTATGTTTATGTGTGTTTATAGTTACTTTGTTGCCTGATTTAGATTTCAGGAGGAGGCATATATGGCAGTGTCATCTGGGCAGATTGCAAGCTGGGTTTTGTTGTTTGTTGGGATGTCGTTGGTGTATGCATATATTAAATAGAGTGGGTCCAAATATTGATCCCTGTGAGACACCTATTTTGACGTTTTTGATGGACGAATTTGAACCTTTGATTGAGACGAACATTTTTCTGCCTTCAAGGTAACCTTGGTTGGTGATTGTGGTAGATGTTTTGATTTTATTGAATTTGTACAGGAACGCTTCGTGACAGTCAGTGCCGAACGCTTTTTCCATGTCCAGCAAGATTAACTGTGTGATCTTGTTTTTGTTGTTTTCGATTGTTGCGTACTCGATGACTCTTTGTAGCTGCTGTATACACGAATGATTTTCACGGAAACCATATTGTTGCGGTATGATTATGTTGTTGTTGTTGAGATGAGTGAGGAGGTGAGAGTGTAAGATTTTTTTAAGGACTTTATTGATGATATTTAGTAGACTGATGGTCTATAGTTATGTATTTTGGTGTTAGATTCACTTGATTTTGGTACAGGATAGATTTTCGCTATTTTCTATGAGTTTAAGAAGTATGATGTGTGTATGCAGGTTTGAATATAAAATATATCTGTACGTGGATCTTTTTGGGGAGATTTTTTAGTTAATCTGTTGTGATTTTGTCCTGTCCCGGTGCCTTGTTGTTTGGGAGCTTCGTGATTATTTTGTGTATATGTTGGGGAGTTATATTAATTTGATGTGGGTGTCAGATTCGTGTGTTGGGCTTGAAAATTGATAATGGTTTTTTATTTCATCCTCTAGTGAGTTATCGTTATATGCAGTGTTATGTATGTTGGAAAAATAATTAGCAATAGCTTCTGCTTTGTCTAGGTCAGAATAATGTATTTTACTTGTTAGCGGGTCATTAAGTACAGGAACATTGGTGTTTTTGCGTCCTGTTGGCTTGTAGGTTTGCCAGAGGATGTAATCAGTTTTGTCGATTTTGTCGAGGCGTTTTTGCCGCGAGTTGTTTCTAATTGCCGTTAGTCTTTTTTGTATAAGTGTTGTTAAGAGGTTACGGTGTAGTCGATGTCTGGTCTTTCGGTATTTGCGCTTGTATCTGTTTCTGTCCCTGATTAAGTCTTGCAGGTATGTGTCTGTGATGGAGGGTCTGCCAGTAGTTTAGATCGATCGAGTGGCTTTACGGAATGCAAAATAGATATTGTGTTGTAGCATTGTCAATTTGTGAGTCTATGTCATCCTGGTTTTTGATGTTTTGCTTGATTGGGAATGTTGCATATTTTAGAGGTTCCAGTCGGTGTGTATCGTTTCAGTGCGTGATTGGTGGTAATTTCTAGTACAACTGGTAAGTTGGAGGAAAAGTCGTCTATTGTTTTTATGGTGTGTTCATATTGGTTAAGAATATGTCTAGGTTGGAGGGGTTATATTAGGTTGTCTGTATCTGGGAGAATATAGAATTTGATACTGCTCTGCTTCTGAGCAATTTTTGCAGGTGAGTGTTTCTCCGTTAGTGTTTCTGCGGGTGTTGTTCCATATTTAATGCTTTGCGTTGAGGCCATCTCCCGTTATATATTGGGCGTGTCTATTTTGATATGTAGTTTGGTCCAGTTCTTCGGCTGTGATTTTGTAGCTTGGTGGAACGTATGCGGCAGTGATAATGAAGGCGTGGATTGCTTTGGTTTTTATTGCTATTGTCTCAACAAGAGTGATTGTGGGTTGTGCGATCATGACTGTTTTCCGGGGAGACTTGCCTTGGTCGAGGATTCGGTCTTTTCTGTAGATGTTGTAGTCTTATAGGTTGATGGTGTCTTTTGGTGCTAGCCAAGTCTCAGTTATTATTGCTATATTTATCTATTGGTCGTAGAGAAATGTTTGTAGGTCAGGTTTTTTATTTTGAATGCTAGCAGTTTTCCATAATATGATCTTGAGTGTGTTGTTAACAGTCAGCTTCGAGTTCTTTTACAATGAGTATGGTTGCCTTGACCCTTTCTATGTTCGTGGTGCATGATACATTTGGTGTAATGTTTTTGAATTGAAGTTGAAGAATTTTGAGGAAGGTGTCCAGATCAGTGTCTTTTATTTTAGCCAGTGCGTTGCCTATTTTGTTTCCATTGTTTGCATTTAGCTATTAGGTTTAGGGTTAATAAAGGTCAATATTTTTTATTTGACATTCTTCTATATTTTGATATAAAAAATATAGTATTCCATTAAAAAAAAAGAAAACAAAGTTGACTTTCAAGTCTTCGAAACGCTTCCACCTATAAAAAACATAAATGCACTACATAGTGTACTCCTTTAAACCATGCAAATTTGTATACAAAATTTTTTTGTGCAACGCATAATTTGGAAGTTATGGGAGGTGCACCCTGTATATGATACCAATATTAGTGCCTGGTATCGGTGAAACAGTTGACGCTCATTCCCACTCTTTCTTTCGATGCCAATTCCTGGAACACCTCCTCGCTTAACTGACCAGTTTTGATCCTGGCTGTTGGTCAAATTACGTGGGGTTCACTGTACATTGCATTATACGTACTAAAATTTTTTGCAGTATATGTGAGTCATGAAGACAATAAAAAGGAATGTAAACAAAAACTAAAAAATGATAAAATGATGACATATATGTTTCTACGATGAATAAATGATTTAATAGTATTTTATAATGCCACCTTTCTTCTGCGATAGTTCAACTAATCGCTGAATCAATTGTATAGTTATTAAAATTTTTTTTGTGGAAAACTGTACCATTCTTCAACAATTTTTGATTTTAATTCTTTCATAGTTTCCTCCCACGTAAACACATTTGGTTAAATCATGCTATATATTTTCTATTACATTTAAATCTGCTGATTTATCGAATCAATTTAGAATTTTTATATTTTTTAAACAAAAGTAGTTTTAGATAGATTTAGCTACGTGTATAGATGAATTATCGTATTAGAAAATTCAGCTTTTTTTTTGTACGTGCAGCACGCTCTTCTCTTTTGTCAATCAAGTCTATGTATATTTCTGGCTATTCATCTGTCTCAAAACGAAGTTTATATCAATAAATTGGATATCCTACTTCCTCTATTTGTTTGCCTACTTAGAATAAATTCCTCCTTCATCAAATTGTGATAATAAAAATGTTATCTGGATCATCCAAGTTGAATTTTTTCTCATTACTGTGAATATTGTTTGTCCCCCCCGCCCCAGTGAATACACAGTGTCCCGAATTTTAAATGTCGAAAACTTCGAGAGGAACTAATAAAATAAACTAGTAAGAAAAGTTCTTTCTGCTTCATTTTAGAGAAAATCGCGAAAAAAAAGAAACAAAAAAACTTTAATTTTCTCACTTGTTTAGTAAGTCTATTTGATGTCAACTCAAGAGAACAAGGAACAGTCCAAATAGTAGCTGCAGTGCACCAAACATCACCAGAGCAGTGTCTAACTACAATTAGAATGATCAATGTTCGATGCATTGCTGCAAATGACCAACCTTTTGAACAATATGTTCATTGAATAGATGATGTAGATGATAACAGATGATATTATAATATGGGGGACAAAACAGATGATAACATTAGTAAGTGCAAATAAATAAATGGAAAAAGCGAAAACCTTTTTCTTTCTTTTTTCGCAATTTTCTCCAAACTGAAGCAAAAGAAAAAAAATCTTTAAAGAATATTTTTTTCTTATTTTTATCAGTTTTTTACATACTCCGAAGTTTTGATACATTTTCGCAAATTCCAAACACTTTCCTTTGGATTCAGATGTTAGGGAAGGCCGATGTTCCAATTTTCGATGTTCTAAGTTCTTTACACATTTCTCTTATTCGTCGATACACCTGCTGCTTTAATAATTTCCATTTCTTTTCATCTTTTGAATTCGAAATTTATCAAAGCTTGAGATCGATCAATTATCTTTTTCTTTCCATAATTTTCAGAATTTTTCGAAAGACGACATACAACTTTACAACTTCTGTTGAGAAGTTTCACGATTTTTGATACAAAATGTGGTAAATTTCTAGTTTTCGGGGTTTTTGACGTCGCTATAGATTTTTTGGGAGAAACTTCATTTCGTTTTTAAAATCAGAAATCAACTAGGGAAAGTCGAAAAAGTTATATAGTTCTCGTACTTTTTTTTTTTTTAGAAAAAAGTTATTAAAATTTCTTTTTTCATGGAGATATTTTCAATATTTCGTATTTCCGTAATAATATAGTAGATGAAATAGAATTAGATACAACATAGTTTAAATTATATATAGATTATTTTTACTATTTGCTTACTGGCATTTTACATAAGCATTCGGTACTCGTCGTACACACTAAATAGTTGTGTTTATCGTTAACTCGCAAATAATTGTTTATGTTTATGTTTTTCGACCTTTACCGATTGATTTCTTGTTCTAGTGATAAAATGAATCTCTTATTAGAGAAATCGAGAAAATTGATAGGTAGCGAAATTGAGAAAAGCCGCTAAGTTAGCAATTTGATACCTGGAATATTACCTGGAATATTTCTGTTTCGCAACGCAATAATAGTTAATCAATTTCACTTTTATTCATAGTTTTTTCTCGACCCATTTTATTTAAATAAATCACAAAAAAGAATTGAAATTCACTGCACATTTCTATTTTCATTTGGCATTTTTTCGGTAGCATTTCATTTCTTGAAAAAGATTTTTAAAAGTAGTATTTGAAATTATATTTTGTTTAAAGAATACTGAAAATAGTGAAACTTTTAGTTGGAATATTTTATTTATTTTAATTTATTTTTTCTCTCAATTGAGACAGATATTATTATTATTCTGCAAATATTAACATATACTTAATATCTTTAATGGTACAAATAGTTTTTAATACGTTCGCTGCCATATCGTGGAGAAGAGATGCTCAAGTACAGCCCAGTATAAGTATATTTAGTTATATTTCGAATTTCTGCAAAATGCAGATTTGCAGCATTTGTTGGATTCCGTCAACGCGCTTACAATTTCGAAGAATTTATTCCTTGTTACAATCGTGGTTGTGTATGAAGTAGAACGATATAGAATGATTTAGGATGATATAGAATGATGCTGAGCTATGCTATGATATTCTGTCTCTCGTATTCTATTCTAAAACATGTCCTTATATATATTTGGTTATCATCCTCAAGTGGAAGGGGAAGGAGCATGGATGATCAAGTATTGGATCTTGCCCTTATGACTAATTATTCACAGTCCATTTTTATGTGGACTGTTGCTAGTTGTCAGTATTTGCATAGATTCAATATTGTCTGGGTTGGTCATCCAATACATTTATTGCAGATTTTTATTCAGGTAGTATTAAAATTTAGTAAATGAGTAAGTAAATCTAGTTTTTCAATATATCATAGATATGTGAACTGAACCATATGAATAATTTTGTTCTTTTTATTCATTTCTTTATTTAGAAAAGTTATCTTTTCTGTTGAAAAAGATAAAAATTTTTTTGAACGTGCAAATTAGATGATGGCAAAAGATAATAGAAAAAAATGATTAATAATAAATTGTCTAATAAAGTTTTTTTAAAAATTCGCCTTTTTTGCACAAAAAAACGCAGTTACTTTTTGACCAACCTATAATAATATTGCAGAACTAGAATTATTGCAATATTTAGGTGATAGTAATTCTGTAAATTCAAAGTGTGGCGCACTACAAATAATAAAAGAATACAGAGATGGATAAAGATATTAAGATAACAGATGACAGATATGAACGGTTATTAATTTTTGTGATAATTGCTGGTACCAATTGTATGCATTTTTATTTACAATGTGTTATTTATTTATGTATAAAAACAGAAATATATATACAAAATATAGAATATATGATAAACAAAAATGTTCGTCACAATCATTCTATACTTAGACAAAAGTATAAATAATATTGACACATGTTAGGAAATCTTTGTTTTCAAGTATTGCTTCGTTGAAATTGCATGCTTTACGCTTAAGGATTAATGAAGATTGTTCTGATGGTCAATTTAGTTGATTGTGTCAGAGTAAAATATCAACATACGTCAAGCATTGGAGACAGGAAAAATTATATTAAATCTTTTCGTAAATCCTATATAATAGGAAAGAACATAAATCGTGTAGAGAGATCAGAAAGATTATGCAGAGGAATTGTTTCATTGTTCGCAGAGTTTAAGAGACTCTCAAGTGTATCGAATTATAAAAATCGTCTTAGAAGTGATCGAGTGAATAAGTTATCCGCAAGAAATGAAAAATAAAAGAACTGAAGATATCAAATGATTTGGAAAAGAAGTTATTTTTTATAGCTTCGTGTGTCGCCTGACGGAAACCACATATCAACAAAAAGAACAAAGAAGCTCGAGAAGAATTCACAAATTTCATGGCAAAGCTGTTGAACTTTGATGGAAAATTTTATTGCCAGACAAAAGTTTTTTAAATTAATTTAAAGTTATTTGAATTAAATGGCCGAGAATTAGTGCGAAGGAAACGAAACATTGAGATGATGTAAAAAATTGACAACCTACACAACATAATAGTGGAGCTATATCTGAGCCATATGTACACCTGTTAGGTAAACGTTCTATTATATGAACGTTCTGTTGTTTAAACGTTTTATTGAACTGTGTATTTTCTACTACAATAGATAATAAGTTAATTCCTCTCGAAGCACCACCCACTTGGAAAATAAAATGAATCTTTTTACTTGAATGATTGAGTTTAATTTATATAACTAGCCTGCTGGCTTCTACAACGACGTAATAGTTTATCGAACTCTCATACGCCTTATAACCAGAGTACATGCCTTATAACAATTCCACTACAGAGTGTCCATAAAGTCTCTTCTCTCTGTACCGTCTTGATGTGCAATGGTGCCCATATAGAGGTGTATTAAATGAGGCAAAAAAAAAAAAAAATTTATACGTCTCATTTTGTAATAATTTCCACTTATCTGTCTTTTCATTCGCTTTTGTAATAAATTTTTGAAATTGTAAAGAGACTTTATGGCCACCCCATACTTCTAACACTTCATCTACCGCTCATAATGGAAGTTGCTGTTCACTGACGACCGACTCAGGTCGACGCGGATTTGTCGCCAATACCGGGCCGGTTTGATTATCGCGCGTAAATGTATGTGCCTATTTATCAAGTTATTTATCTAAGTTCAATGTAATTACTTGTAAATTAATTATCTGTATAATACCTTGAACCTAATAATACTCTTTACGAAATGAATTAATTTTTTAAATGTTTCTTTAAAGTATGATTCCGCTCATAACAATCACCCTTATGTAACGGAATATTACAAAATGTACAGACAAAAGATGTTCTGCTTCTTATTTTTTTCGATACTCTATATTGTTTGGAGAGTTTTGCTTTTCCCACTAGCTATGATTCTTATAAGTTTATCGATCGCTAATCGTTGACTATCGAAAAGCCGATTAACCTCTTGCGCTGGAATGACGTGTCATGCACGTCGAGAATTTTTTGTCCCAAATTGCAACATTTTCTCCGTTTTAATGAAGAAGGTAGTGAGTGTCGAGAAGCCAAAGAGAACAGAGTGAGTGTCGAGATGTCAGAGAGCAAAATGAGCGAGCCGCGAAAGAGAGAAGACAGCCAGTTGAGAGTTGCGCGAGAGAGAGAAGAGAGTGAATTGAGAGTTGCGAGTTTAGCAATTAAAAAAATAGTGTAAAACGTCATTTATAATCGTCAAACAAATTTCCTTTATTTAATCTAAAATAAACAACCAATCTTTTATCAAAATTCCTGCAAATTGGGATTCAAGATTGGATCTCAAGTCGGGATTCCTGCAATATTTTATCTTAGATTATCAAAGTAAAAATGTTTAGTTGTTAAAATCTTAAAATGATAAAATTTTGCTTAACTTTGATAGCAACTAATAAGGAATTTAAGATGCACAAGTACATCAGATGCGGTATCATTCTTCCGTTTATATTTCTTTCCTTTGTCTTCAGGAATCATATTCTGCAAAAGTAATTTTCTGCGACGTTCAATCCGGCGTAGACCATCGGTGGTTCACATATATGTAAATGGTTCAATATATGATTTACATATATGTAAATTATATTATTTTTAAAAGCATAATTTAACCTGGAAAATGAACCTATAGCTATGCCAAATATAAAGCTATGGGAGGGGGCGAAATAATAATATCCTATTATTTTAAAAAAAATTATGTTATTTTTACGCATTACAGTATTATTGTATTATTTTGCACAATTTTAATTGTATAAAAACGCGAATTCTTCAGTGCAAATAGTTAAAAGCAATAATAATTATTGAAGTTCTAGCTAAACAATAAAAAGCTAATGAAATAAAAGAAATTTATGAAGTTTTTGCAAAACGTGGAAAGCAATATGTTGGTTTATTCTTACAGTCTGGGCAGTAAGTGTTGACTTACTTGATCTTTGATAGCATTCTCTCTGCCTTCTTTCGTGATTATAGTACGATGGAATATTCCGTCAGAAAAATAAACAAACTACTTATAACTATGCGCTGTCTTATCATGCAGAACATGGAAAAGCGCATTGATTTTGCAAAACAATGTGTTTATACATATTTGGACTATTCTGTATGAATACATATCATAAAAAGGTATCAATCACTTAAATAATTTGTAAAATTAATAATTAAATTAAAGAAAATTAATAAATCAATAGAGAAATTGATAAATCAATATACGAGCGGAAAATATATGTACAGTTCTTGATGTAAGAAAACTTCTCATGTTTATAACGTAAATATCGTATAGTTACTTTCTAATAATGATTAATTATACCACTATAACGTTAGGAAAAGAAACGTTGGCTATAACTTCTTTAGATAAAAATATTATTGAAAAATGAGTCGAAAAGGTACGAAATTCACAATAGGAAAAAAAAAAAGATTATTAATTTACACAACTAGTATGAAAGTTAAATATTTCATGAATTGTTAACAGACCGAGATCTACCACCCAAAGTTTAATTGATAGGTATGGACGTTCGCAGAAAGTTAATCAGTACAGTTATTAGTTGGATTATTATTCAAAAACAAGTACAATAAATATTGTGAAATATTTAAAAAATAATTAATATTGATTTAAAATAATAGATATTGATTTTTTTGTTAGCATTATGCGTAGTTTCTTAAGAAATCAAGGCTGGATTGTTTTCAGAAGGTGACGCGACGTTCTCCACCTCACGCGAATTAGTCCAAAAATTCTTACATTCGTTAAAAGTGATGTTTCCAAAATGTGAATGTAGTTATTTCTCAATTGTCATTTTTCCTTTAATTTTGAAGAGTTTTCTAACATGGCTTTTGTTACATCCCTAAATCATGATATCCTCTTCGCCAAATTTCACAGTTGGCAATATATGATTACCACTTTTGCAATGGCATTTTTCATGCCCATTCGCAACCCAAATTAATCAAAGATAATAAAACTCTTCTCTAGTCTTCCAAATGATATCTTTTTGCAAAAATTTTTGCAATTTTATTGATATATTTTATTGATATATTGTTCTATTGTTATATTTTTGAGCAAATTGTAATCTCAATTTTCGATGTCTTATAGTAAGGAGTCATTTTAACTTTAATTCGTGCTATAAAATCTTCCTTTTTTGATGCTCCACGAAGCGTGAGCATTGACGTCTATTCTAAAATTGTTTTTACAGATTATTTGAACTTGTACGACATTCACAGTTTCTCCAGTTTCTCATGAATTTCGACAACTCTGATGAATAATCATACAATGATTCAATGAACTTCTTTTCTAATACTGAAGTAGTGAATTTCAATATCTATCGTGTTGATAACCTTTGCTTAAGAAGAACAATGAAACTATTTTTCTAAGTCACTGAACTCGTGATTTTGTAAATCTTTTTTCTATGTAGAAACATTTTATCTTTAGTGGTAACGTATTTACAAAATACGAATATTAAATGCAACAAAGACTTACCTGAAATCTCACAATGAAATGGAAAGGATAATCGAGTGTTGTGATTGACGGTCCAGCACAAACTAAAATGAGTTTATTTACAATTGAGAGGCATTTTGTAAACACTTGTACTCTATTCTTAAAGATACAAGAGCATAAGTTTACATCAGATATGTATTTCCTATAATATTCCCCATTAAATTCTGAGAAACAAAATATTGTGATACTCGTCAATCACTATATAAAAGAATTGTGAGATCACTAACTCAAGATCAAGTTCAAGTTCAAGTTCAGTAACTAAAAATTTAGTAATCAGTAATCACTCGGTTCAGTCAGTCAATTCAGTTAGTAAATAATCAGTGCAATCAACGATCTAAGTCCATAAAATCAAAGTTACTCAGTTAGAGTTACTCGGATCAGTGGGTGGTCCAAGTGACATAACCAAAAGCACTGATCTTTGGCAATCGTTGTTGGATAATCACGCATTCCTTATGAATTACAAATAAAGTCCTTTTTGAGATAAAACTCTTTTTAAACTACTATTGAGAACTATTGATTCTAGATTGCTCACTCACCGTCAACATATAAGGATCATAATAGTACTTGCGAGGGTACGTCATCATCATCCACGTTCCGAAAGTGAAAAGTGACTGGATCCCGTCGTCGATCAACGTGCGCTCGATTGCAAATTGCACTAACCGAAATAAACTCTGTAATCAACAATTGCGTCTTTCCGTAAAAATCAATGATTATGTTGTTTTTAAATACAATATATTGTGTTCAACGAGTCGAGGTGTGCACGTGGTAGTTTTTGGGCGAGATAAATCGTGGATATTGAAAAGCAATAAAAATAAGTATGAATAACGAAATAAAAAAAGCAAATAATTTACTATCTAAATAATTAGTATTTTATTGTTCTGATTCTGATTCCCAATTACTATCGCTATTATTGGTTACATTTATAATTATAGAATTAATATTTTGTTCAATAACACGATCTAATTCCCAAAATTTATTTTCAATCTTTGTAATAGCACGTTAAACACAATGTTCTCAGTTTTCTTCAGTTTCTTCAATTATATTCAACGCTTCAAAAAAATAAATTTTTCATATTTGCAGATTTAAACATTACATTTCTTGTTGTAACATAATTTTTTATTTGCGCTTATATCATCTCTGTAGGATTTCATTTCCAATGATATGGTGGTAATCCAAGAACCGTTTTTTAATTTTTCCATTTTGCGTAAGTATAATGATGTGTAATTTTGTACTGTTTTATGATTTGTATTCGTTTGATTTTTACTATATTGTCTGTGTAGGATATATTTTTGGAATGTAACTACTGTTGGATATCTGTTTTCTTCCAACTTGAATTGGCAATTTTTTCTATTTGCAGTGAATAGTAGGGATAGCATTGTCCATTACTACCGAATTTTCTTTAAAATTTTTTCAAATTGCTTTGAATGTCGTAGCGTTCATTTCTTTATGTCAGTTATTGTTATTATTATTTTTTTTTATTCAAAAACTCATAACGCCATCAACATCATTATCATTGTCAATATGTCTGATAATGAAACAAAACTAAAAGTCCGTTCACAAATGCATTTCGTACAGAAATTACTATTCATGTCCTTATATTCGATAATTAGCTGCTCTAATTACCTTTACTTTTTTTAAATAATTTCCTAAATAATTTTCTTAAATAATTTCGTCGCCATATAACTATTTAAGGTTACATTTTCATTTAAAAAATTATTACGCCCCCTTTGTTCATATTATAATATTCATAAAATTCATTTTAAAAATATTTTAGTAATTTATAAAATATAATTCTTTTGGTGACATAACATTATCATTAATTATTTTTAATACTTTATCGATCGTTGAAAGTTCATTTCAATTAAAAAAAATGACGAATTATTAGCATTTCATATAGAAATCATCTATTTTATCAGAAATTTTCTGACGGGACTTTTGGCGACGACACTTTTCGTTTTAGAATATTTACTTTGCAAACTCTGTAAACTGATCTTCTACAAACTCCTACAATTTTTGCACTGGCTTCAACTATGTCCTTGTGAAGCATTGTAATATTATTTTGCAGTTCCGTTTAAAACAATTTGTTTTTCGCTTGCACTTAGATAAGATTATCTAATGCATTTTTTAACAGGAAGTATTTTGTCCCTTTAGTCTTCAAAATCAGATCTTGAGGAAAACATATTTACATAAATATTAGAAATGTTAATACAACTGAACAAAACAGAACGAGGCGTTCAAATATAATACAACAAAATTAATACAACAAATATAAATATGCAACAATATTGAATTGGAACGTAAGAAATGCAAATATAATGCAACAATTGTGAATTATACAAGAATATTGAATAAATGAATGCAGACTGCATTTGGTTTGATTAATGAACTGATACAAATACGTTCCTGAAATAAACAATTGATTAAGATTTAATATCAGTGTCAGCTAACAGCTGATCGCTTTTCCTTCCTTATGCTTTAGCACATTAATATTTTGTTTACATCTGCTGTCTCGTTTCGTTGAACATAGTATAAATCAAGCGGTTCTTTTATGAACATAAATTGGTGTACATAATAAAGTGGAAGAGATAGTTTCATTTTTCCAAGCAGCACATTTGTCATTATTATATTGTTTTACGTGAATAGGAACTATAAATTTGTCCGTTAAAGAAGCATCTGTAAACTTTCGTTTGTAGCAGTTATGACCGGGAGTTATGACTTTCATCGTATTTTACTAAAAAAGTTACCGAGTTATTTTTGCTTGGACTTGGTCTTTTCTAAAAATTCTCGTATCTTTTTTTCCTTGTTTGCTTCGTCGTTTATTATAATTTTTTAATGCCACAATATAGAGGAAAAGTTTCTACGTAAGAAGTTATAGATTTTGTACTATCTAGTTGATAGCAAAGTTGTTTTATGTTAAAAAGGATTAGGAGATATTCATTACTTCAGCATCCCATAGCATTCACTTGTTAAGTATCAGCATTCATTTTATTATCTTTTTTCAAGAATTGCCCCAATAGCAAAGCTGTAGCTTTATGGCAGAGTTCTTACAACCGATTTTGTCGTTGTATTGTCAGTTCCTGTAACGTTTTGTTATTTGTAGTTTTGGTCATCTCAGCAGATGATCTACTTCCCGGTATTTTCACTTTTTGTAATCATTATTCAATCATAGAGAAGTCGGACCAGTTTAACCATGAATTATCGGCGTAATTGATCGATTACAAGTGGTATTGATTGCTGCAACAACCGCGCACCGATAATGAGTCGTGTTCAATTTTTTCTCGGGGGTTTTATTCATTAGAGCAGAGCAGAGCATTCCGTTTTTTGATCGGTAAGGCGATGATCTCTCCTCCACTGAATCGATCTCTCAACTTTAGCTTCAACTTATTGTTAATTGGATCGATTTGTTTTAAATGTTGTTGTGTATCCACTTGTATTTTAAGATAAATTAATGTGCAACGATAAAGTTCAATGTTTTTCTACTCATTTATTATTATTATTCTATAATTTTTTATAATTTTTGTTAGAAACTTACAAAACTTAGCGTGATATACAAGTTTTATAGCAAATTTGTATTCGTACAATCGTTTATTTCAAAAAAATTGAAATCGAAAACCAGCTTCATCGATCACGGATGATTACTTTTACTTTGTTTACTCGTACAGATGAGAAAAAAAACAATCTTGCTCGACATTGTGCCACGTATCATGTAAAAACAATGTCCAGAAAAGTTTTTGTCGTTTTTCAAGTAAAAAGTTAAAGATATACATTTTTGTTTTAAAACAAATTTGTTCATCAAAATATTGATTCGCATTCTATTAATTTCTTCCTTCACATTCTATTAATTTCTTCCAACGATTTAGTAACTTTTAACTAAAAATCTTTTGTTTTACTGTTGAAAAACCTTGACACCACTCTTTCAGATCAACTGCCTTTATAGAATTGTTTGTTTATCAGTAAACAAATGAAAATCTGTTGGTGAAAGTTTTGACAAATATTCAAGTTCCACTCTCTCGACTATATGAGGTCGAGAGTTAGAAACAAAAGTTTCTGAAAAAACAAAACTTTTTTTCTCTTCTAATGCTTTTTTTTATTCTTTGTGAACTCTTTTCAACTGATAACAATAGATATTATCAGCGATAGTTTTTCACATTTCTAATAACTGGTAATGAATTATTCGCTCGAAAGTTTACCACACACGTAGCAATATTTTGTTTGTAGTCAATTACATTTTTGTTTGTGGTAAATCGTCATTTGGTTACAACCAATGATGAGATCTCTTGTGATTAGAATATATCCGCCTATTTCTCATCGCCTGTTAAAATTCGGTCAAATAAAGGTTCGGTTTTTGACCATGAGAAAAATATATCGTTAATTATCATTTTTATCTTTCTTTAAAATGTCTTGATTGCTTTGACTCTACTCGCAGTTGCAGCTTCACTGTGGTCGGTTTCCGGCCACAATCGAAAGATAAAATTGTTATTGCATATTATTACAATGTATAATGGAATCTTTTACGTGAGAGCTATAATTCGAATATTCAAATTTAGTATCTTGGTTTGTACAATGGATTTAAGAGTGTTGTTCTGGGATATAGGATATTCCAGATTTAAACGTCAAAACTTCAGGCATCGGATCGAGAAACTTAGAGAAAAAAATCTTTCAGAGATCGTGAGAAGGTCGCGAAAAAAAGAAAAAAAAGTTTTTATTTCTTCATTCATTTATTTACACTTATTTGAACATATTAGTATCTATTTATCGCAGACATCGTTTAAAATGCTGATCTTTTGCAACAATACATCTACTAGCAAACTAGACATTGTTCTCATATTTGTTACACTGCTGCTATAATTCGTTTCCCTATTTGCTTTTTTGAGTTGATTGGCCTTCAATAAATTTTCTTCTTCAACTTTTCCCATACGAAGAAATCCATTGGTGTTATGGATGAGGGGATGATAAAAGTATTCATCCACTTTCACTCCATTGTCCAGGACAATTTAATAACTAACAACCTATAATAATTATATATAGATTATGATTATTTTTTATATTTTTAATATCTGTAGTATGTGAAGGAATTTCAGGATTATTATTATTAATTAGACTAAATTATGAATTTGGTCATCAGAAAATAAGATTTTTAAATTTAATATTTTAAATGATTTAATTAATTTGTATAATTTATTTAATAATAATTATTTATTTATTTGATTTTATTATTTTAAGAAATTTAATATATATAATGAGAATATTATCATCCGTCCAGCTAAAATGATATTTGAATTGCTGTAAAAGGATGTTTCCTAAGTAATTAGAAAAGTTGTTCTCCAAAAAATGAATGAATGTGATTCCGGTCAGTTTGTCAGATAAGAAATCTGTTCCAAATGCCACATTAAACGTTCATAGAGAATTTATGCTGAATTTATGTAGAATCCGCAAGCTGTAGCATTTGTAGGATTTTGATGAGCCAGTACATGATAGTTTCTTGTACAAATATTAAATTCCTTTTCTTGTAAAAATAGCTTTATGTGTTCATATTATTTTTAATGGAACGAATCGTTATTGTGATACGATTCAATAAACCAATTACAAAAATTCAATCTCTCAGTATAATCTTGTAGTAATAAGTTCTGCATCTTTGAAGATGGTAACGATTGTCATCTTTCTTTGTATAACATTATAATAATTTTTCGTTCTTTTAAGATATTTATTATAATTCCCCATATTTCAAATTTCGACTACTAACGTGCTGCCGTCTCGAATAGTACTAAATAAACTAACCTCCGATTGTTTCAATCGATTAAATTGTTTTCGTTTCGCCATATCTGCCTTGTATTTATGGATATAAATAGTATTGCACGAATATTTTTGTAGCGGCAAACTTTTACTATCGTTTAAATTTTATTTTATTGTTGAACTACTAAATGGTGCAACTAAATTTTCCTTTTGTATATTTGTTATCCTGTGTAGTACTACGACGTGATGATTAAAATTACAGAAATACATTTAAATATATTTAATAATATAGAAAATATTACTTCTGTTAGTGGATCGAATGATAAACACATTAGTTGTAGATAGATTTAATACAAATTATGAAATACACATATTTAACTTATTAACACATAATATTTAACTCTCACACTTTGTCTCGACTCTCATACTGTGCTACACTTAAGCCTCGCGTCTATCCAACTCTCGACTGGGCATCTTCTCGATCACACTTGTTTTTTCGTCACCATGCTCGCGCTCAACTGTTCTCGAATACATCTCTCTCATTCGTTCTTTCTTCTGCCATGAAATATCTCAAACATTCAGATCACATCACACCACTCTTATACTCTCACTCTCGCCACACTCATCCTTCCATACAAACATCATGTATTTTCATTCATCTATGGTAACCACTACCACAACTTCTTCTATTTCTATATTAAAAGTATGAATATTTTTGTCCCCCTCTGTATTCAAAGCAGGTAAAGGTAATTTCGAATTTTAGTTTTAGAATTGTTGTCAGAATGGCATTGGATGGTTTGTATGCAAATCTGCTCTCAAATTCTAACATTTTCTCAGTTTTAAGTATATTTAAATGTAACCCAGGCAAAACGAATGATGAGTTTGTTACTTCTTAATAATTTTTATCCAGTGATATCATATCGACGAATTCAAAAGAAAAAGAAAGCGACGAATTATTGTATACGGTTCGGTCACTCGTTATGGTTCATAATCGGTTGCCAGCGCAAGTGGTTAAGGCTGTCTGGAATGCCGTTGTTTTCTTGACAAAGTGAAACCGAAGTTGTCTCACGCAGTTTATTAATTTATTATTGGATCATTATCGGATTAGATTCTTTTGTATCTTCCTCATCCGATTATGAATCTTTTTTAGTTAGCAAGGGAAGCTTCGGTGATTAGGTTACGCTGACTAATTCGAGATGCTTTTGCAACTGAACAAACGAACACGGTGACGTATATCTTGATATGATGTTACGAATCTTTCTCTTTTTGATGTAAAATTATCTTTGATAATCGAATCTATTCAATTTTCATCAAGATACAGTCAAATTTAGAATAGTCAATGTTTCTACATACTGTGACAATTTATGCAATTTTATAACAGGATTTTATAGTAATTTCATACATTTTTTCTATTTTCCAGTTTCTACGTAATGTAAAAACTTGGAATAAAATAAATCAGGCCAGTTCAACTGGTCGCTCGCGAATCATCGTGGCTTGTGTCCTTGTTTGAGAGCCATAGGAGAAGAACTTTCTCCATATTTACTCTCTTCTGACGACGCATGATTATACATGATTATACTTAAATTTGATTGTATTGAAGAAATTATGTAATTTAGCTGCTAAAATTTGGGATCCATAAGTTTGATTATTCTGATTTTGTTAAAGAAAAGAAGGACTGAATACTAATGTCTTTTTATTTGTGAAATCTATGTATAAAGTTACTTAGATACAAATAGTATCAATTTTATTTCATTGAGTCTTATGGATCAGATTTAGTGCTAATCGTTTATCGTTCCCTTATTCTCTTATCTGAGCACCTTTGTCTTCCAGTTAGTTCATGTAACGGAAGTTTTACTAAATTCACAGTTAATTTAAATTATGTGTTACAAAAGTTTCAGATGTGTGGAATACAAGGAAAAGTATAAATACATTTGAATCAATGGTTTTATTGTTTTTTAAAATATTTAAAAGTTTTTACTATATACTCGAATATTTTTTCTATTCAGTAGGAGGTATAGTCAAAATAAAAGAAGTCGTTAGACGACAAATCAGTTGAAGAGGATGTGTTATTAATATTCAATGTCTTGATTTTTCAAATAATCGAGTGCTGCTGTCTGGGAGCTTGCATTGTCGTGATGCAGAATGATTTCTGTCACGTTGTTTTTCCTGATTTCATCAATAATTTTCGATCATTTGATCATCTAAAGCAATAACAATAGTGACCAGTGAAACCGAAGAATCAAGCGATCATCTTTTTTGAAACGGAAACGAACAACTTTTATTTATTCTGGAAGACCCAAACAGCCGCTTTGTTTAATTTCCGAGTAACTTGTACGAGTGAATCCACATTTCGTCGCTTATAGCGATATTGCAGATCAAATTTACGATAATTCTTCGTTCATCTTTCGAATACTTCCTTGTATCATGTTGAAGGATCTTATTTTTGAGCTTCGGCCAAATTGGAAGGGGGTACAAAAAGTTTGAGAGTCTCATTGCAGGGGAGAAACTTCAATTTTCAAGAAAACTATGAATTTAATTGTAAATAAAAACGGATATATTTGTTTTACTTTAATTTTACTTTAATAGCGAATGCAAATTTTTTTATTACATGAGAAGTATATTCATCATTAATAAAATCATCTTTTCATGACAGGCATACTGAATATAAACATTGATGAGCTTAAATGTTAGACAATAGCGAGAAATGTCATGATTGAAAAATTGGCTGATACGACATACGTCCTTTTTCCAATTTGAAAAATGATAATAATGAGACTGTAAAGCCAATTGAATTTTATAACTCTCTTCTTTTAACATACTTGTCGCTATTCACTTTTTTCTGTATAGAAATCAAAGCCGATTTTTTCGAAGACGAAGACTATATATATTTTTTTTTCATTCTTTTTGTGCCTCCTGCCCTTTTGTACACGTTATCCCGACTGTAATTAATATAAACTATAAACTTGTATTATAAATGAAAAATATTTTTAATTTTAAAAACAAGTTGTATTTGAGTTAATAAATAATTAATCTTCAGACCATGGGGTTGTCTCGTTGACTCTGGCTATTGCATAAAAGTGCCGTTTATAATATATGAAGAATTACCCAAGTATAGCGTGGGATCAGATAGAAATGATAATTTTATAACTTCAGGGTTATGGTGTTCACAATGAAGTTCCAAACATCAGTTCAATAATTTGATAAATGAACTATATATTATTTATCTACTAGTGATTACAAATAAACAAAGAAACAAAAGAAACAGATAAAATTCAAGTTTTTTCCTTTGTACAAGCTCTTTGGTATGGTTTTTTCTTCGTTCTAGCATCTTCTTCCAAGATTTTTTTTCGCTCATTCTCACGCGCCTCTATATTTTATTTCCCAAACTAATTCATACCATCAATAGTTCAGGGTCCCAATTCCACCAACAAGAGAAACTACGGATTTTGATTATTGAACAAACTTGTTTATTAATCAGTACCTGTGTTAGTAAACACGTATGTGTTCTAATTCTTGGTGTTTTGGTGCGATATGATCGATCTGACTGAGTGATTCTATAATACTCGATGTACAATTGATGGAACTCCGTGTCTAACCGAGGGATCATACTCTATCTCTTAGGCTGGCTGGCTGTGATTCTGACTGACTCTGATCGACCGTACCAATTTCAACACTTAGAGACAATTTCAACAAGGAGAATTTTCATCTCTCTAAAAGCTTGAAAATAATAAATGAAGATAAACCAGATCAAACTATACATATTGTAGGAATCCCGGATGAATTCCCAATGTGGTAGGAATAAAATAAAAGTATTTTATCCTACGTTGTTAAATAAATTTGTAGTTTATTAAAAACAGATTTAACAGAAATAAAACTCTCAATACTGCGGTTACAAGAAAAAGGTTAACACTTTAAACTTTCACCTCTCTCTTTGGTATTTCCTTCCTCGGTCCTTTTTAGATTGAAATCCAGAATCCGCCGGTCTACATGTTGGATTCGGCACAAATTGTCCTTGAAGCGATATCCTTGAAGTGATATCGAACAACTCTAACAGGTCTTTCTTTGTTTTGATTTTCTGCGCTCGCGCGAGATTTCTCAGTACAGGATCTGGTATTCCTTCAATGATATACTCAACGATCTTATCATTTACCGACACTCGATTACCCAAAATAATTTTCTGATGTAAATACTCACTAAAGGACTCTTCTTTTTTCCACAAAATTCTCTTTCGCCACAAGCACATTTTCCGGATAGTAAAACATTTCTCTCAAATTGTCTAACAGTTCGTCTAGAGCCATCGAAACATGTTCTGAAATGCAATAATTCCAGTTGCCCTTCAATCGCTAGCCGATTAACAGTTTCGTCGTCTCGTCCGACAACTTGTAAGTGATCCTTAATTCTTTTATTTATCGCTCCCACGTCTCGAAGGTGTACCCACTCTCATCAAAATTGCTTAGCAATTCGATGATAGCACTAACACTCACTTTCTGCACTGTTATTTCTCGTTCTTGATCTCTATTAAGGCTTAATCACTGCATCTTTTAACAGCTCGATCTGCTGTCGCAGTACATCAAACTCGCGCTTTATCAAAGCTTTTTTGTCTCGAAGATTTCCAATTGCATATGCTTCATCCACTCTATAGTCTCTGACATTTGGACTCCCTTATATCTTCGCGGACTTCTTGATTTTTCATCCATTCACCAGATGGATCTGCTTCATTTAGTCTCTAATCAACTCTGCTTTCATGCTCAGAAGCGGCATCCTCTCTCTCTCTCGATTTTTCTCTCAGCTGTACCAAAGAAAATTCGTCACAGGCAGACTTCATCACAGGATTCATCTCTGTTTCTTGATTAATTACACTAACTTTTCCAAGCGACACAATTTCTTCTCTTTAACACGCACTTTTACGTCCTCACTATCTAATCTTTCGATGTTCCGTCACATTGGTATGATTCCGAATTGTCATATACTGGTATAGTGTGACATATTACGTGGTACATATAATGGTATAGTATGATAAAATACGTTGTAGTATGATATACAAAAGTACACTATGATATAATATGTTTAATACTCTAATAATACTCTATAGTATGGTGTAGCACTGTGCAATATGGTATAATATGTCGTAATATAGTATAATATGGCATAAGTTATATTATTGCATAATACGGTATATTATTGTAAAATATGGTATAGTGTATAGCGTAGTATAATATGGTTTGAAATAGCGCAGTTCGATATGATACTTTATAATATGGTTAATATAGTATAATATCGTATTATATTATATAATACGATATAGTGTGGTATAATATGGTAAAATATGTCTTGGTATGGCATAGAGCGGTGTATTGTGAAATAATGTTTAATATGGTATAATACTATATGATGGTGTAATATAGTATAATATGACATAATAAGTTATATTATTGCATAATACGTTATATTATTCTAAAATATCGTATAGGACATAGCATAGTATAATATGGTTTGGAATAGTGCATATGATACTTTATAATATGGTTAATATGATATAATATGGTGTTACATTGTATAATACGGTATAGTGTGATATAGTATTGTATATGTGTATAGTGTGTTATAGTATTTAACAGAATGGTGTGCTATGAAATAATATGTTTAATATGGCATAATACTGTACGGTATGGTGTAGCCCCGTGTAACATGGTATAATATGTCGTAATATAGTACAATTTGACACAAAAAGTTATAATATTGCATAATATGTTATATTATTGTAAAATAAGGTATAGTGTATAGCATAGTATAATGTGGTTTGGAATGGTGCAGTTCGATATCATACATTATAATATGGTTGTAATGGTGTTGGTCAAATTCCGCGGACGAGCCCTCAATTTTTAGGAATCCCAGCTGTAGCGTGCCGATCTGAATCAACGTATCGGACGAAGATTTGATCAGTAGCTTACTGCTTTCAACGTTGATGAAAGGCAGCTGTTTCAAAATTAAAGGTTTGATTAGATTTTATTTCGTTCGTTGAGAGTAGGTTTGAATTAAGCTATTCGAATCATCTGACGGACGTGAATTAAATCAGTAAGGAACGAATGTCAATAAGTGACTGAGATGAACGTAAGAATACTATAAAAGTACTGATCGCACTGCCTTAGTGATCCTGGATTCGCTTGAATTCTCTTGCTGAACTACTAGAAACTAACTTTTCTTTTCTTTTTTCCCTCAATTTTCTTGCTGCAGTTTCTGGGGTATCGTGTCCCTGCATTTAAAGTGAAAAGGTTGTGAGTTAATATTACCTTGTTTGATTTTATGCGTATAGGCGTGGATTTGTACGAAAAAATTTTCAAAAAACCTGTGGTGCTTGATTTTATTTGATCTTAATGTAGTATGGTGTTGTGTGATTTATCTGTGTGTAATTGCATGTTTGGAGAATTTTGTCCTAATTTTTATAGGTATGTTTGTAACTTCGTAGTTTCCTGTGCTTGTGATAAGTGCGTTTTGTATGATTTGGATTGTATACTGTAGTGAGTAAGTTGTGTATGAATTCTTGTATGGTTAGGATGTTTGCTATATTCCAGTGGGGTGTCGTATGGTTTATTTTGCATCCTTTGGATTTTATTAATGTGTGTTTTGGCAGCAGCCGCCCAGATTTGATGTCCATAAGTTTTGTATAAATTTATTTTTATGTTCGTTTTTAGTTTGCTATTGCTGGAAATAAGGGGATAAAGCCTATGTAGAGCTAGATATGTGAGGTTTGTTCTTTTATCTGTGGTGTGAGCTCATGTGAGTTTTACGTCAAGTATGACTTCAAGGTATTTAACGGTGGAGGACCATGGTTTGATCTGCAATTTTAGTAGGATTTAGTGTCAGGTTTTTCTTGATGGTGAATGTGATAGCTTGAGTTTTTGCAGGGTTTATTATCAGTTGCCAGTCTTTGAAATTTTTTTCTAGTAAATCTATGTGGTTTTGCATGTACTCGGTGGCTTTTTTGTTTTGGAAAGATCGTTGATGTAAAGGATGAAGAGGAGGGGTCCTAGAATAGATCCTTGAGGAACTCCAGCTGTAACTTTTTTACATGTAGATTTTTTACCGTTTATGGAAACGTAGAATTTTCTGTTGCATAGGTAGTTGGTTATTATGTCAATAAGTGATGAAGGCATTTTTATTTCGTGTAGTTTGATTATTAGGGCTTTGTGCCGAACGGTATCAAAAGCTTTATTAAGATCAAGTAAAATGAGTTGAGTTATTTTATTCTTATTTCTTTTCATGATGATGTACTCGGTGACGCGCTGTAACTGTTGTATTGATGAGTGATTTTGTCGAAAGCCGAATTGCTCTGGGATTATAATGTCAGGTTTGTTAATGTTTTCAAGAAGATGGTGTTAAATGATTTTTTCTAGGACCTTGTCTAGAATATCTAGGAGGCTGATCAGTCTGTAGTTTGTTATGTTAGTTGTGGGTTTCCCTGGTTTTGGTATTGGAACAACTTTGGCCATTTTCCAAGCCATTGAAAAATAGGCAAGTTTAAAGCAGTCTTTGTAGATATAGTATGGCTGTATTATTGGTTTGATTGGTAGGTTTTTGAGTTTGATGGCAGTTATTTTGTCAGGATGCTTTGTTGTTTTGGAAGGTTCTTAATTATGTTCTTAATTATTTTTGAAGTGCAGAATGGGCATGTGACTGGAGATGGAAAGGTTGATTGGATAAGGGTTAGTCTGTATTCAATGTCCTGTTCTTTTGGAGAGTGTTGGCTGTATGCATGCAAGTGTACATTTTCAAAATTTTGAGTTTATCTTCGTCCGTATAGAGAATGGAGTTATATGTAGTGTCTTATAAAAGGGATATTTTGGTTTTTGAGCCACCGGTGATTTTGTTTCGCCATAACATGTGATCCGTATGTTAGCTACTTTTTGTTGCCATGTGTTGTTTTTTGTGCATATTATTCTTTTTTTTGAATTTTGTTTGTGAGGATATTTCTGTGCAGTTTAAAGATCGGATTTTTAGTTTTTTGATACTTTCTTCGCACTTTGTTTCGGTTTTTTATGATGTCTAGAAGAACTGAATCGGTGATTGGGCTTATGTTGTGAGTTGAGGATGTTCGTGTCGCGTTTTGGTATACTTTCTCTATGTGTTGAGTGAGGGTTTTAATTTCTGTGTCTATGTGTGTTTCGTTTTTTAAGTGTGGATTTATATTGGTTTTGTTGCAGAATTTAGCATGTGTCTTCCAGTTTGTATGTTCTGTCATTTTTGTGCTTCTTGCTGTTCTGTGTAATTAAAGCGAAAGTTCTATTGGTAGATGGTTAAAGGGTAGGTAATCAATGATTTGACAATTGTAGGAATACGGTGCATTCGAGAGGAAGATGTCTATGTTAGTTGGTGTACATTTTGTGTTGGTGTACAGGTTATCTATGCGTGTAAGTTGGACTATGTATATGCATCCGAATAATTTTTAATAGCCGATCCGTTTGCGTTTCTACTTAGATTGTTCCAAATGCGGTGTTTGGCGTTAAAGTCTCCGTCGATAATAAAGTGTCCTATTCCGTGAGGAGGAATGATATTATCGATTTGGCATATTTTTATTTTGGGCGGCGCCGACCGTGAATGTGGATGTGATTTTAAGTTTTATTACTATAAACTCTATGTTATGGATGGTTGGTTGTGGAATGTCTTTGTGTATTGTTATGAGTATCCCTCCTCTTCGTTTGTTGGCAATAGTGGGGGATCCGTCTTTCCTGTAGATGTTGTAATTAGTGAATTTGAATGTACCTGTGGGTTCTAACCAGGTTTCGGTAATAATTGCAATATCCATGTTGTGATTACTAAATTCATGAAGTTCGATGATTTTGTTTTTTACGCTAGTTGCGTTCCATAAGATGAATTCGATAGATTTTTCATGAGTCGTCCAGTTCTTTAACTATTAAGATTGTGACTTTCGAGATTATTAATGCATTTGATGTTGTGTTTTTGAATTAAAGATGTGATTCTAAAAAATAGGTCGGTTGATTTCAGTTGGTCTAGATTGTCCTTGAAATCATGGTTGTTTTGCTGCTCTGATGATGGGGAGTTGTGTGGTGATTTTTAAGGTGATAAGGTTTGTTTTAATCCTCATCCAAGTTTAGATTAGGTTTTGATGGGGGAAAGGATAGGAAAGTGATGTGTTTGAGGAAGGATGGGTGAAGGTTGTTATGGCGGCTGGATTTTGTTCGAATACAGTTTTTTTTTTTTTTTTTTTTTTGTTTAGGAAGGCTAGAAGGGCACTTGACACTGTCTTTTTATTACAGTTAGTGGAGATATGGCCATTGACATCGGAAGTATTGGACGGTGGGCTTGCGTGATTCGTATTTTTCCCAGTAGATTTTGATGTTTTCTACATATCTTATGTGATTTATTTGGGCCATTGATGTCCCAGGTGCGAATGTGACTTGATAAATTGGGTATTTTGTGTGTGTTGGTATCTCGATGCAAAGAATTGGATTTAGACCAAGACATATTCTTGCTTCTGGAAGCCATATAAAGCCGTCCTTTTAAAACTATCGTCGTTGTTTTGATCGTGTAAGTATGGTATTCTATATTCTCATTTTGCATATGATTTTGAAATCGTTGAAATCGCATAAATTGGTAAACATGATTTTCAGTTTGTTAAAAATAAATTTGACTTGGAAAGGATTTTTATACTTGTCTTTTAGGGCATCCAGAGGCTTGATATGGTTTATGTTTCCGTGTACGTATATTGGAGAAGGTTTTATGATATGTGATTTGGGGATGTTTGGTTGTGAAGATAGTGGTTGGTGTGATTTAAGACACTGATATGGTATATGTATAACGTTTATTCGGTCAGACATACACCAAGACGTGAAGGACGCGGAAGACGCGGTGAACATATATCTACTGGCTGATACCCACGTCGCGAGCCTATCCATGCGTCACTTGCCCGAATTCTAACTTAAACTTTTTACTTGAACGCTCACGTCACGCTCAAAACTGGAACTCGTTGCTTTTCTCGCTACGAGGAAAACTCAGTCCCCGTTTCGGACATCCCTAATTGGCCGACTCGTTTTCGAGCTTTAGCCAATTAGGTTGTCACGAAATTGCGCCGCCTACTCCTTGCGTTCGTGACGTGCCTTTTCCGAGAGTGGGGCTGCAATTTCGCCGGGACCGATTTCCCAGAATTGTGGCGGTGTAGCAGGGCCTCACTTTCTCCAAGTGTCCAGATGTCGATCTGGGTGACCGTTAGGAATCCTAGAGTATACGACGCTTCGCAGAGATACTATTGTAGCCGAATTTCTAAAAACTATAAGTGCGGACGTCTGGTCTTACGCACTATAAAAACTAAACTTGGTCTTCGCAATTCAATAGCACAGGCGACACGTGAGTCGTAAATTCTCCTAACTTCTTGTCTGAGAAAACGTCTTTTCTCCGACATCTGCTAGCCGCTACAGTGAGTTAAGGTTGGATGTAGTGTTTCCGTGTGCTATAGTGTTTCTCGTCAGGGATTGAGTGTTTTTTCGTTGTTTTGTTCTGTTATGTGGCATTTAGCAAATAAGCTGAACCTATTTTTTGTATAAATGTCTGGATTTATAATATCCATACCTTCGATTTTGTTGATCTTGAGGTTGAATCAGAGATTGATGTTGATTTTCTGGTGGTTACGATTTTGATTCTGTCCTCTGTTAGTTTCCTTTTTGCTACTGTGGTCCATTGGGTGGAATCCTTTGCTGTAGAGCAGGACTGATTTGTAGCAGTTTTTGCTCAGGTTGCCCAGAGCGGGATAGTTTTCACAGGGTGCGACTTCCAGTAGAAAATTTGAATTGTCCAATGCAAAGACACTGAACTTGACCTTCAAAGTTCGCCCGGATACTGACAAATACTGTCGAACTGTCTTAGTCTGAATTTTATTCTTATTTTATGTTTATTTATGGTGAGGATTGTTGCGATAAAGAAACTTACCAGGTCTTGGAATTGGTAGTTAGGTATGACTACAACAACAAAATTATAGAAAGGACATAAAGTACGGTCACAGAAAATCCCTGCCGTGGATAAAATGATAAATTTGAAAGTTATTATCCCTAGCTCGATGAATTTATTTTTCCCATCACCGTTTGGTACGTACATATGTATATAAAATGGAATATAAAATTTTTTTATTAAAAAGTTTGTCTTAAAAATGAATTTATTTTTACTTAATACGTGCATACGCAAACTTGTGTTCAATTAAATGCAATAAAATATTGAAGAGAATAGGGCAATAATTGTCACTACTATTATTTTTAAGTAGCATGTTGTCTAAAACGTATAATTATTTTTGTTTACGTACTATATTATTAGTTGTGTTCTTGAAAATTCTCACTTAATCACTGTTATGCAACTGAGAAGATGTTTGTATTTTCAGGTGTCACCTATATTTTGTTAGTACTGAACATTTGAAATAGCAATTGAAATACTCTTATTGAAATAAAATATTATTTGAAAATTTATTTTATTTGACAGTACATAAGTATATTGAAACTATCTATTTTAAACGAATGGGAATCATTAAATGAAATAATACAATAATTGTTTAAGGCGTATTAGCAATTATTATTTAAAATAATATTTTATGCTTCGAAACTTGCATTAATTATTTCTGTTGGTAGTTGGGTTTGCATTAATTAGTTCTGTGGGTAGTTTGAACATGTGCAGACTGGAAGTTTGAAATATACTTTTATTTAAGAAAAATATAAACATAACATTAAATATAACAATCTATGTTTAGATTATCAAAAAATATCAATCGTTGGAACTTGCCGTTGCCAGCCTTCAAATATTTCATTATTGCTCTCACTCACTTATACCAAGTCAACAATCAATTATTACCAACACTCTGCCTTAATTAATTTTGATCAGTTACTTTCCCTCGCTTGTCATTCACTTATCATCAAAATATATCAGCGATCTGATCATTTATTGAACAATTCTACATTCACACAATCAGTTTTTACAACTTCGCTCACATATCGGTATTTAATGTCTATGTGTTTAAACCTTCTGTTAATGGTTAACGGTCCACTTTTGATTAACGATATTGCACTTTGGTTGCCTATTTTTGATTTTATTTGCACCTTCTTCCCAGTTATTTCTTCAATCAGCATCCTCACATATCATACATCTTTGCAGCACTTTGCGGCTGCCATGAACTCAGCTTCTGTGCTGATCCTTGTGTTTGTTCTTCAGAGTTTTTCTCTTCTATTATCATATTTCTTGAGATGACAATCTTCCTCCTTGACTTGTTCCACAATCGATATCCGTTAGGAGCATAACCTATCATTTGGCATTTCGCATTTCTTGTATCCAATTTTCTTAATGATCCAACTATTTTTACATATGCAGTACTTCCCAATGGTTTCAGTCACTTGTGAACCGGTAGTAGTGGCATAAGTGAAGGCTAGCAACTTTTTCAAAGGTAAAAACTTTTGAATAAGATTGAGAGCGTATGTGTGTGTGTGTGTGATATACAAGCATAAAAAGTAAGAAGCAACCCATTTTGTAAAAGTAAAGTAAAAGTAAAACCAAAGACAATTTCAACGATTGATATTTTTGGATAATCTAAACATAGTCTAAATAAAATGTAACATGGATTGTTATATTTAATGTTATGTTTATCTTAAATAAAAGTATATTTCAAACTTTCTTCACACGTGCGAACCCAACCTCCCAATATCATTTCAGAAAAAAATTAATGCCGAGTGACTATCTACTCATTGTTACTCATTCAGAATCCTAATAAATAATAGATTAGATTGTTTAATCATAGTACAAAAACCATGATAAGATTCACGAAAACGCGTCGCTCACATTTCTTGCTCTTTGTCTCCGTACAAAATATAAATATTAAAAATGTAGAAGCGAACGATTCGCTGATTCTTATAATAATAACGATAGTAACAAAGATACTAAACGAAATAAATATTTAGACGAAAAGAACTTGTGTTTTCCTTGAAATTCAACAGGTCATGGAGTTGATTTTTCTGTGAAATGAGATTGTTAAAGAAAAGAACAACGAAGGAAGATAGACGCTGCAGCATCGGTGAAGGAAGCAGGTCCAACACCTGTGGAAGCGGCAAGGTTTAGAAACGTTCACAAAAGAAAAGTTATTATTCAGAAAGCGCATAACTTTACAATATTTTTACTTCAGTAGTCAGGTTAGCACCGATGCGTACAGACGATGTCAAAATTCTTGTTATGTTGATATTAGTAGCAACATGGCTAATGAAACCTTTTTAAGCAAATTGCAATCTACCAAGTGGTAGCAATTAAATGTGACTTCTGAATACAGGGATTTTATGCATTCTAATCTTCGTCGAAATCAATGCAGATACCATTTAATTGATTCCCAGAATCAACTAAAACGTATGCAAGTGCTATGAAATTTGAAAGAACAAGCCATTATTCTTAAATCAATGGCATTGAAGACTATGTTATGTTTAATCGTAAATACAATTGGATCCAAGGCAATTAAATATAATACATATTGAGAATTTTAAATGGCAAAATTTGCATATATCTGGGTAAGAAAGAAAAATGTTTCATCGTTAATTGCCCATTATAAGACAGTAAAAATAAACAATCATGAAGTGAAAATTAGACCAATGATACTATCAGTCCAAATAGTAAATGATACTCCCACAATTCCAAATACTGAAATTGAAAATATATTCAAAAGTAACAACGTGCAATTATATTCACAGATAACTTTAGTAAAAGCAGGTATTCTCATATTTTGAGTTTGTGAAAGGCAAGATCTAAACGATGTTTAAAAATCCCGACTTCTTCGTACTACCTATAGACGATTTATCATATTGAATCTACAGCATTATGGATAAATTAAACTTCTTCTTATATAAAGAAAAGGAATATATTGCAAATCACTACTTTCAAAATAACGCTTCGCCTAACCACTTATCTACACTACCTTCTGAAACTAAATCATCGCAGTTAGCAATTGAAAAACAAATATCCACATAAATCTAATGATCCAACTATGCAGATCAATCTAATTGTATACATCTATCAAAATATTCACATCAGTCCAAATTCAAATATTTATACACCAGATGAAGCCAATTTATCGATGACTACAAGTACAAGAAGACCACTTTTCGAATGTTCAGCAATTCTGGACCTTCAAAATATATATAATGTATCTTTTAAACAGCTACAACCAATCGCATCTATGAGCATCTTCAGATCATCATCAAAAAATACAACTTGCCTGCAAGAAATTAATTTAAAAAGAAAATCATTACTTATCTTTAAGAAACTATGAACTGTTTACAGAGGAACAGAGAAAAGAATTATGCCAGTGGAGGAGTATTTATAACAATATCAAACATTCTCCACCAAAGAAATTCTTCTAACTAATTTATAAGCAATAGCAATTGCAACTTCTCTACTAAACAAACTTCGCATGTGCAATATACTACTCAATAGCTGAACTCTTCTTATCGATGAATTAGAAAAATTAATCGAACAAATCCAAATTCCTTTAATAATAATGGAAGATATCAAGAGCCATCATTCTCTCTGGAAATGGTCCAGGATTGATTCTCTAGGTAGCAAAATTGAAAAATTTCTAGAAAATTCCAGTATCATACTTTTAAATACAGATGCAATTACCCACGTGTTAATTTGTTTTTTAATGCGATCTTCAATCAGTGCTATCGATCTAACAATATTTAGCACTAGATTAGTACAATGCATGAAATTAAAAATATTGAACATCGTATCGTGCGATACGACCACTATCCAAATGAGTTATGAAGATCACACAGTCTGAAACGTTAAATTATTTTAAATGAAACTTAAACAGAATTGACTGGCATCAGGAAAATATCAACCACGCAACCATGTTGATTCAGATACAATAAACTACAAAATGTAACCATCTAAAATCGGTAAAATTGTAAAAGACTTTAAAACAATTATTTGTACTGCGGCAAAAGAATCCTCTTTAATTAATACAGCCAAGTCTATTAAGAAATACATCACACCTTGGTGGAATGAAGAATACAAGACTGTACGCAAAAAAAGTAATCACTTTCTGTATGGAAATCACTCCAACTGTATGAAAAAAAATCCGACCAGAAAATCTAATAGAATTCAAAAAACTCAGAGCGAAGTTTCGCAGGACGATTAAAGAAAGCAAGGAAAAACAAGGGAATTTTGATAACAAATCAAACTCCTGAATCCAATTCCTGAAACTTGATAAGGATAAAGTAGCCATGAAACCTAAGGACATGGCAAATATTCTTGCTGAAAAATTCAAACTTAACTCAAGTGACAGAAATTACTCCACAACCTTCCTATTAAACACCAGCGACTGTGAAAATCAAGCTCGAGACCTATTAAATCAGGATGGAGAAGATGAACTTATAATGAGCACGTAATGCAATAACTACAATAAAATTAAACTTCACTTTCTAATCAACAAAAGATTCTTTATCAGGACTAGATGGTATATCAAACAGGTTGCTAAAAAATCTTTCAATGTTTGGAAAAAACTATTTGCTTAAGATATACAACTGCATATGGATCTAGTCTTTTCCAATAACTAGGAGAAAAGAATTTAAAATAATTATTTGTACTGCGACAAAAAGGAGAAAAGCAGTAGTTGTCCTCAAGGTTGACAAAAATAAATTTAAACATGAGAACTATCGTCCAATAATATATGTAGATTACTAGAGAAAATAATTAATTAAAGAATTAAGTGGTATTTAGAAATCAATACTTCCTGAAAGTTAAAACTTTCTAACTCCAATTCAATACGGATTCTGTCAATACTGTTTCACCACAGATGTTGTAAACTGATATGTGCAATGCATTTCAGAAAAATGAATATCTTATCGCCATTTGTGTAGATAAGAAAGCATATGGCATAATTTGGAATCATCATTAAATCCAAAGTCAACGGCTCTATGCTCGCTTTCATAATGAACTTCCTCATCAATAAATCTATCCAAATGAAAATAAATTTTTCCTCTTTCAATCCCCATACAAACAAAAAACGGAATACACCAAGTATTAGTTCTCAGTGTCACTCTATTCCTGAATAAACGGCATAGTAAAAGACAAAAAAACGCAGATAAAAGTCACTATAATTTGCAGCGGGAGAAAAATATTTTAAAGGAATCATTACAAGACGTTATAAACAATTTCTAAAAATGATCCCATAAATCTGGTCTCAAATTTTTACCTCAAATTATTATATTTTCTCTAGAAAATCAAAACCTCTCAGCATTCTAAAATACAAAAGTCAAAGTTGTGGATAGCATCAAACCTTTTGGTCTCATATTTGATAAAAAAAACTCACTTGAACTATCTAAAAGATGAATGCCTAAAAAGAGTCAACATTATTAAAATACTAGCCAACAACATCTGGGGCTCGGATCAAAAGATTTTCGTAGAATTATACCAGACCTTAATTCTTTCCAAAATTGATTGTGGATCAATCATCTATCAGAATAATCAGAACTGTTCTTAACGCGGTTATTAAAATAAAGGTAATCATCGGATTATACCGTACCTGCCTAACTAGTATTCAACGGAAAAGAAAATACTTAAGCATGAAATATGCAATAAAAATGCCTTCAACTTCTAATAATCCCACCTTCAAATACATATTTAGCAATAGATTCGAAAATTTACATAATAAAAAACCTTCTCTTCCGTTCCCACTTTATATTGGAATCAATAAATCTCTCTTTGTTCAATTCCTCCCATCATAGGATATAAACAGAAAAAAATAATACCTTGAGCCTTAAAAATTCCTGAAATTAATTTAGATCTAGCGGATATTACGAAATTGAGCTATTAATACAAAACCAAATTCATAGAACTTAGTCAAAAATTTAGTCACTGCCGCAAAATTTATAGATGCCTCAAAATCGAACGAAGGAGTATATACCATCATTATCGAAGACAAGACAATCAAAAAACGTCATCCCCCCCCCTCCTTATGACCATTTTCTTAGCGGAAGCACATGTAATTTATGATGTTTTGAAGCATATCCAAACGAATATTTATACAAATTATATAATTTATAAACATAACCAAAATCTTGTTAAATACAATGCATTACTAAAAACGAAATAGCAGACTTCAATGCCAAGGAAGCATTGACCTTAGCATCAAGGGAATCAGAGACCTCTATCCCGTATCAATCCCGAATTTATATACTATGTAAAAACCAACGTTAAAGATTAATGGACTATGGACAAGATGAAATCGGACAAAGATCCACAACATAGTAAATGATTTCTAGCAAGAAATTTTTAGCACACAGTTCAACATATTCTATATGAATGTACAAACTTTGAGTAGAAAAGAAAAGATTAGGATTAATCCCATCTTTGCCCTGGCTTTCCAAAATCATTTGAAGAGAATGTACGGTGATTCCGCTCTTATCTGTCGCAAGGCTTTGTTTTAGAAAGTGTTTTTTTGGTGTGCCTATGCGAAAGTTCTCTTTTCCAATAAAGGTTTTTTAATGTTATGAAGATTTCGAGCTCGCTTCAAATTGTACATGTGTGAAGTACTGTTACGTGCTTTGTCCCTTCGGTAATTCTGGGTTCATGATGTGACAGGCCATCGAGGGCGATGTTGAGGCGTTAATCTCTTGTGCTGGAATGATATACCACGCACGTCGAGAATTTTTTGTCGAATATTTTCTCAGTTTTAAGTATATTTAAGATATAATAATTTTAAGTATATTTAAGCATAACCCAGGCAAAATAAATAGTAAATTTATTACTTTTCAATCATTTCTATCCAGTGATATCATACCGACGATTTCAAAAGAAAAAGAAAGCGACGAATTATTGTATACGGTTCGGTCATTCGTTGTGGTCCGCGAATCAGTTGCCAGCGCAAGAGGTTAATGAAGTGCTAGCCTCGTAGCATGAAGATTCCATGAGATTGGGTCGCGAAAATAGACTGTATATTTGCTTGAATATTGCGTATTTTTTCCGCACTCTAAACCCTCGTTGCTGTAAACTTGTTTTATAGAAGTTGGCTAACCAGCATTAGGCAATCATTTCGAAATGTGTGACGGTCGCCCTAAAGTAACCTTCAAAACGATTTTACATCATGGATCTATCAAAGAATCGATTTCAATGGTTTCTGTGAGGACACAGCAAAACGGGAGAACGAGCGAGGTTGACTATAACAAGCGCTCACGGCACAATAGCCGCGATGAAACGTGATAAACGTTGAGACTTCTTACCATCATGAAAAAACGGGCACTTTAATTAGATATAAATAGCTAAAAATAGAACATTGAACTTTTTCATATTGACAAGAAATTTTAAATCATTCTCTTTCTAGAAGATTCCAATACAAACTATAAGTACATAACTTGGCTGTTTCGTCAGACATGCCAAAACCAGTACGCAAAATGTTCGGTTGGCTGAACAAAAATTTCTTTTGAATTTTTTGTTTCTTTTTTTAACTATTGAATTATTTCTTTACTATCTTGAAAAATTCAGTTTGTGAACACTTACGTGGGTGACTGATTTACGATCAATACATACATTATAAATGATTCCATTTTAACTTATGGCTGATGGAATATACTTTGTAATTTTTTCTTGATATCTTTTTCAGATGTTTGAGTTATTTATTATTATATCTTTAGGTAATATATAATAATATGGAATAAGATGCTGTTTGTTTTATTTTATTATATGTTGTGACATGTCTGGTTCGTTATGTAATTAAATTCAAAAAGTAGAGTTTGTATTTTTAATTTATTGTACTGTATTATTTGTTGTGTGTGTGTGTGTGTGTATGTGTGCGCGCGCGCGTGTGCGTATGTGTGTGTACATGCTGCTTCGGATCTGATGGTAAAGAAAGAAAATGATTCTAAATGATTAAAAAATAAGTCGAAAATACGAAATAAAATTTTTTTATTTAAAGCTCTAGTTTCGAGAAAATCAAGTTTGAAAATTTATTAACTGCATGGGTACCAAGGTAACAATATGTTTTGTTTTTAACGAAATATATACAAAGTCTATTTTCTTGAAAATTTAGCTTTAAAAAAAATCTTAATTTTTTTCTTTTACACGTAGGATAATTTCCTGTTATTTTTTTCTGTCATCTCTAGAATTAGTTAATTTCAAGTATGCTGCAATAAATTTTCTGCTCGATAAATTCAATTTTCTCAAAAACAAAGCCTTAAATTAAAAAATTTTATTAAAAATTGTTGTTTTTTTTATGAAGAATTATATATTTAAATCCTCTTTATTTAAAAACTAAACGTCAACATATAATACGTCTTATAGCATATGTATTATAATATAGAGTGTTCATAATCTATAAATGAAATTATCTTTATAACTGTTCGTTATACGAAAAATGTTTCAACTGTTTCAAATACAACCTATTTTATTTCAACAGTAATTGAATGTAGTTTATTTGCTTTTAGGTGAATGCGTAAACAAAATATAAAGATCAATATTTTTTTAAATGGAATCGTGTAATCTGTTTTACATCAATCGCAGCAGGTCACTCTCTGTAAAATACTATTGACCTATTTATGTCGAAAAATTGATAATTTAAAAAATACTTTAATTTTATAAAATCTATGCACAAAAAGAAAACAGTATGAACAGTTGTCGTCCTTTCTCGTCTTTTGATGATATGAATCTAAAACTCCTTCAAAATTTGTCAAACAAATAAACAATAATGAAAAAATTTTATCGTTGCATTCATCTCTCTATATATTATTGCAACGTGTCTCTAACCACGAAAACGTAGAATCTCGATCTCTAGTCAAGAAAATAGAAAACGCTAATTTCACTGCAGAAAGAATTTTGCTAGTCAATCGTTGATGAGATATCCAATTGACGATTAAAATCGAAAGGGATTTGATCGTTGATAACAATTAATCATTAAAATAAGAATTTAATGCTTAATTGTAATTAAAAGGTAATTAGTTCATTGAAACTAACGATCAAACTAGGAATTTAATTGTTATTTATGATTAACAAATAAAATTAGAATATAATCATTAATTACGATTAAAGATTATTAGAAAAATTTATTCGTTAATTATTGATTAATTTTTTGTCTATTTCTGATCCACATACATAATTCTCCAATGTTAGTTCATCGCGTTCTAGTTGAACAGATGACAATCACGTTTTGTGATTTGATATGCGAAGACATCTAAATTTGTTCAAGAGATAACGTCTTAAATATTTTGGAACCGGCTACTTTATGGGCATCTATCAGAATATGTAATTGAACCAAATAATGAGATCAAATAATGAATCACGAGTAACGAATCCTAATAAAAAAAATATTACATTTCCTATCATGATATTTCTTACTGTCAATGATAGTTCTTAATGTCACTCTGATAGCATGACAGAGTGACAATATGATATAGTGAGTAACGGTAACAAATCTGGACGTACGAATCTTAAAACACATGTCTGCCATATAAAATTCATTTTGCCTACGGAATATTTCAGTTTTAAAAAATATTACATTAAATAAAAACGTAATTACAATAAAATATTACAATAAAAATGTAATAAAAACATGTTCATTCTATAAAATTAAAAAATACTTTTATTGATGTATTCATCTTATTCTATTCATATTAAGTAAATAAATACAGATTTTAAAATATTTATAGGAATAAAAACGTTGGTCACCGTGGCAATCAATGTGTTAATGTGTCGCACGATAATACAGAGCGAAAAATTAGTAGAATTGATAATTGCTAATTTTAATATATTAAAATGTAGTAATACTCTATATTGTATCAAAGATGTATGGAAATATTTATGAAATTTTTGTTCGTTGTATGTAATGACTATGTACTATATAGAATGTAATGACTATGTGTATAGAATGTTCCATTGAAACGTCCCACACAATTGTCTTCTAAATTATTATGGAAGACACGTTTCAAATAAAACTTATTTTGTTTTAAGGGGGACATCTTATAATGGTCACAATTTTGGTTTAGGTAAACGCGCTTCGGAGACTTGAAAATTACCTTTATTTTTTTAAATGTAACTGTATGTACTTTTTCATCAACTGGACATGTAGCCCGTTCCATGACAGATTCAACCTTCATATGTTAATAATTGGCATTCAAGGTTATTCAAGGTCGTTTACTGCCTTTCTTAAGTTAGCTGTGAACGTACTAAAAAATTAGTATCCTATCTTTCACAGTCGAGCGTCAATGTACTGATTATTCTATCTCTAAAGGATAGTTGCACCCTCTCTAATGTTCAGGATGTTTCATACATGATAGATTTATCAAGCAATGGACTATATTCATCTGAAAAAAATATGTAGTTTCATTTTAAAAAGACAGGGATTTCCTCTGGAAATCTTAAAAGCACGTTTGCCTAGATCAAGATTTGTGACCATCTTAAAATGAAAGAAAGTAAGTCGTACTTGAAATATTTTTTTCTATAATAAATAATTTAGGAAATAATTGGTGGGACATTTCAAATCAGACACCCTATATGTGTGTATGTATATACATTTAATAAACATTTCAAGTATATATATATGTATGTATGTATCTAATGTATGAAAATTCTTTTTGTTTTTTTTAATCATGGATTTTCATAACTTGATAACAAAGAATCCTATATATTCAGGATCTTTTTTTTTCTGTCTATTATTTTCATCATGCAATGTTTTTAAAGCTAAATGTTTTGTTAAAGCTAATTTTTTAAAATCTCAGACGTACACTTTCTTTTATAGAATGTTATGTACCATGCTGATCCATTGCTACTGTGGTACTCCATGGTATCTCGTCGATGTCAATACGTTAAATAATGTTGACAAATAATGTTAACGCAGAAATAATTGACTGCCGTAGGTCTGATATTATGCTATTAAATGAACGCAACTTATTAGCTAGTTATATAACAAAAATAAATCTGATTAGATCCAGGAATTCTGACTTTAATTTTATTGAAAAAAAAAATATATATATACATAATCATGTATATGATATTACGATTTTGAATAAAATGAAATTAAGTATACTTTGTATTTAAAATTCTATTTAGATACTTACTTTGTTGTAAATATTATAGTGTTATCTTTTTCTACTCGCAATTTTGATTAATTCATATTCAGAATTAATAAGGAAGAAAAGATGTGCAATATAACATGAATTTTATTAAAGTGTAATGTTAAATATAGAATGATGGTAGTATTTTAATCAGCTGCGGTATCTTTTATTTCTTTTTGTTGCAGCCTCAGCACAAAGGAAGATACATTCTCGAATATGTATGCAAGCAACTTAATATCTTGGAAACGGATTACTTTGGGCTTCGTTATGTGGATCATTGTAGGCAAAGGGTAAGTTTCTCTGTAGATCGTTTCCTCTTCAATTCAACGTTTAAAATGAAATCCTAAAGACTTAACCTCAATGTAATACTTTTGTTACTAAATATTCTTATCTACAGCATTTTTTACAGCGTTTTTTATTTTTTTTTCGACAATATTTAATTTATTTTTCTTTTCACTTTACATTTTTTTACATTATATAGAAAACCTAATTTTTTTTTATACTTTTATTTAATTTATAATTTTTGTTTACATTATATAGAAAACCTAATTTTTTTTATACTTTTATTTAATTTATAATTTTTTTTTTACATTATATAGAAAACCTAACATAGAAAACTAATTAATCATACTTTTATATTTCTTGTCAGATTGTTAAAAAAATAAATGTTACGTTTTTGATAAGTATATAATTTTCCTTTTCGTTAAGAAAATGTACCGTAAAATTGAACTTAATGTTGAATTTCAAGATTAAATTCTTTTCTCTTTCTATCCTATGTTATTTATAACGAGAATCAAATTTTTCAAAAAAATTATAAATTGTGACCAGGAATCGAAATTAACAAGTTCTTTTCGTTTTTAAAAAAATTTTCTTCGAACTTATATATTTTATATAAAAAAAGTCAGTTTTTATTGAACTTTTATAGAAAAATTAAGTGTTACATTTAAGAATACTTTTAAATAATCTCGTGGAACGATATTTTAGAATCTGTGTATAATAAAAGTTCCGTTGAAATAAATTATTTTAGAATATTTAATCAGAAATTAAAAATCAATATAGGCTGTTGTCAGTGCTTCCGCCTCTTACGCAGTATTTAAATCTAACTCAAACCTAATCCAAGCCTATACTAATAGTTTTATTTAATACAAACTTATTCCAAACATTAGAAGTACAATATAGGGTGACAAAAATATTTTTGTAAACATCGATTATCCGAAACGTCGATCATTCGAATTTTAGTTATCCAAATATAGGATTATGTGTGTATACATTTAAAATATATGTCAAGCAATATTTATATTTTGGGATACGTATTCTTACCTCAAATGTTCCATTTTAGTGCCTTGTCTAACAATAAGTAAACTGCTTACGTACAGATTTCATTTATACCATGAGTATCAAAAGAAAAAGAATGGTGTTGGAATTAAAAGATAAATTAAATATTATTGAATGTTTAAAAAATGGTGAACATTTAATTTAATCACAGAATATAATGTTAGAAAATTTACAATTAGCGATATTAAAAATACTGAATCAATATTAGGTTTCACTGAATTAAAGTTTCAAAATAACTCATTGAATTTTCGTCTCTATAGAAGTTTGAAAATAACAAATGATAATCAAGTTGTATACATGCAAATGGATCTTGATTCAAGAAAAAAAACTTTGCCAGGTTGAGAGATAATAAAAGTTTTTCTCTTAATAGTAAAAGAATACGTATGTATTCGTATATCTATGTGTATACGACATGTATTGTTTTGCGTATAAACATCTGGTTATTTGTTTAATTTCTAACTCATTTGTGACATGATCACGAATTCGATTTTTTCAAATTGATTATCCGAAAAACTGCTTACTCGAACGGATTTGTTTCCCAATTAATTCGGATAGTCAACGTTTTGCTGCAGGGATCGAAAAAGTTAAGGAACTTCTAAATAAATTCTGTTTGAAATACATAGATTGTAGAATGTTTTACGAAAAACGTTCTTACTAGTCGTGATAAATAAACAGATAAATAAACGTACTCAAAAATAAAAGTTTCAGACATGACAGAACTTTTAAAATATAAAAATTTTTCTATCAGAAGAATAGATAATTTGTTTATCAAATTACCTATTAAAAAAGTTTTCAATATTTGTAGCAAATAATGACACTGAATACTCAATTCAATAAATACCCGAATATAAAAATGGATTTTCAATTAAATGTTTTAAAATAATTTGTTCTATAGAATTTTTATTATATATATTTTTTATTATATATTTATTATATGTATATATATATACAGATTGTAAAATTGTAATTTTTTATATGAGAACACTGTTCAAAAATATTCCTAAATATAACACCTCTTTTTATAAAAATTCCATTAAAATATATTCATACGAAATATATACGTTCCAACTGAGTTCTTTTTAAAAACGAAAACGTCTTGTTAATTTCGATCTCTGTTCTACCATATTTTGTAAACTAAAGACGATCGGCAGTAACATATACAGGAAAAAGTTGTTCAGAATGTTGACCATGTTTCAAGGTTGTCAAACTCCGAGAAGTCGCTTTGTAAATAATTATCGAAACAGTTACTTAGATGCTAGAGTTGATCGTTATATTTCAATTATTTATAATATAATACAGAGAAAAGGAAAAACTGAGTGAGAAATATATACAGATATTAAAGAGAAAATAAAACTGCCAATGAAATAGTTTGTGAAGAGCAATCAAATTATTTATTAATCTATAATGATAACACGGAAGAGAGATTCTCTACATCTGGAAAGAAAATTAAAATTGTGTCACATATGATACACGAGACATATTTGTTACTCTACAGTTTGTGTATTGTTACTTGTGTTGTTATTAGGAACATTCATTCGTATGTCAGTATATAACTTTTATAGGGAAAACTTTGTTAAAAATATCATATTGTATTCAATCATGTTGAATGAACTTAAGCAAAACATCCTGTTGTTTATATTTTGATAATTTGAAAAGATACAATGGGAGATTCAACGAAATTTGACGATTTAGAATACCTGTAGACTTAAACTTAAGCGAATAATATTATTACAATGAAATAAGCACTTCGATAAGATTAATTTGCACAAAGTACGTATTATACTGATCGTATAGCACGCAGAAATTGATAATCATAAATATTTGTTATATTGAATTACATTGAATTGAATTGAATGAAAATGAAAAAATGGAAACAAAAGTAAATATTAAAATATTTGAAAAGAAATCCTGAACTTATAATAATTTTGTTTATTTTATATAACATTCTTATTATATAATGAAATTAAACATATTTTAGATCCTTAATATTTTTTCATAAGTAAGTAATTAATTAACTAATCATTCAACTAATTATACTATGGTTCATTTTGCAGCACATTTATAAATAAATATTGATAAATAAATTAACAAAACAATTAAGAAAATTTTAAATCACCTATCAAAATTTCACACTTCCTGTCAAAAAATATATAAACGTGAAAGTATATGATATATAAACGTAAAAATATATGAAAGTGAATTGAGAATAGCAGTTCTCATCTTGAGCAAAATTGTTATTCGATAAAAGATAAATAGAAGAAGATCAGTAAAAATTTAAAATGATAAATCGGAACATAATATGGATAGAAAGCTATACGAAGACATGAGTATCAAAAAGAAAAAGGAATATGTGTTACAACATCTGTCAATGTAAAAGGAATTTATACTGTATCATGCTTTTGAAGAAGACTGCACATATCTGCAAAAGCTAGAGGCTTTAACGCAGAAAAAAATCAATGTTGCATGGATAATCATGGAAACATTCTATCCTTGTCTTCTTCAAAAATTAATCTACCAGTTTCTAGCTCTAGGTTTCTAGAACTCGACCACACATTCTTTTTCATCATATATACTAATCAATTTTTTCTTATTTTAGGTTTTAATTGTATTGTAATCAGAATATCTACAATAGAAAGAATTTGTGCTGGAAACAAATATTAAAAATATATGTCGCTTTATTATAGAAATGTTTATTTATTTATCTAATATTTCGTGATATAATATATAAAACTAATTCGTCAGGGAACATTGTTGTACTAACAATAAGTATCTTTTAATGTAACTAAATTGAAATTTTTATTTATATTATGAACTTTTAGTATTTTGTTTGCTATAAAGGATTGTAAAATTTGTTTAATAATAATTGCAAAAAGATAATAATTATGATAACATAGATAGTATAATATGTAAAATTATTTAATAATAATGTAGTCAAACTGCAACAACATGCTATCGTTGTAACATTGATAATCACTATGTTAAATTCAAAGAACGAAAATACTTATTAGCGAAGAATACAAGGAAAAAACACTATATTATGATTAGAAATTCATTTCGTGGCTATTAAAGAGAATGATAACAAAATGATTGTTTCTTTTTATAATCATAATGGAACATGACGTAAATTTTAGATAACTTTACAAATTCAAATCTAAATTAATGTGGCCATTGGTCATCGCTTTTGTTTAATTATATTTTTTGCAAGATTGTATGCAAGCGAAAATCTTATTCTAAATCCTACGAAGATTCAATGATTTCTTGTCATCCCTTTCTGATTTCACTTCAACGTTATTGCGTGATATAATTTACCTTTACTTCATATTTCATTGTAACTGTAAAAGGAGAGGTCATAATGTCAATTAATTTTATATTAATCATAATTTAAGATTGCCATAAATTGTAGATGTTTCTCTAAAATTATGGCCTGTTGTGGTTGTTTTTCTCTAACCACAAACGTTTTCTATTTTTGAACTTAATAACTCAAAATCATAAAAGTAAACTCTGATAAATACATTTTTCTTGATTGTTTTATTTTTAATTAATATTACTTTATCACTGAAAAGAAGTATTTTAGTGTGATATAGTTGAAAATGGAAAAACCTTGTTAATACTAATTAATTTAAAAGAAAGAAGCAGTGAAAATTTTGAAGTGGAAACACATAATGTGTTGCAGAATAATGTTTCTCTTGAATTTTGTTACATTGAAAATATAAATCCAAATAGATTGTTTCTGTAGATTATTTCTATAAACATTTGTTTTGTACATTTTTATATTGTTTTTGGACTTTATGTTTTATAATTTTATCTTTTTTAAATAAAAATAAAATTTAACTGTGGAAATTGATCAGTTTAAATATTACGCAACACGTAAAAATAATTTAAAAAAAAATTGATTGTATTCTAAAACTTGAATCATTTATTTGACTATTGTAGTTATCTTTTTTCAAATGATTAATTATTTTAGTTAGAACGTGAGATTTTATAAGTAAAAAATGTGCATAGAATACCATACTTAAATAAAAAGCGAATTAGTCTGTTAATATTTTGATTATTATTGTTATAATTTTTTAATTATTATTAAAATTTTGTATGTAGTTTTTAACTTTATACACATATATATTTTCTAAATGGATTTCGTTTTATATGTTGCAAGACAAATACAAACGTATGGCATAATAATAATAATTAATAATTAATTGAAATAATTCACAATAAGAACGGAATGTTAGGAATTCATTTATAATTATTTGTAATATAAATGCTTTTACATATGCATATACAGTATTTCTTTAGCTAACAATTCCAATATTCAACATTCAATAATTTGTAATAATTCTTTCTATATAAAAATATCTTGCTATATCGAATTATATTTGGTTAAACATAATTAAATTGAAATTAAACAATTTTTGCAATAAATTGTATTTAATCGTATTAAATGAATCTGTTTCAGCATTGGCTAGATCTGGCAAAAACAGCAATTAAGCAAGTGAAAGGTTAGTATTTAATTCTATTTGAATAAGTAATATGATTTTTATAATTTATAATGTTTTTAATATTTTAATACTTAATACTATAATATTTAATATTAATTTTCTCATGTTATTAGAATATGGTTAAAATATTGATGAAAAATCTATTAAATCTGTTAAAATATATGTTTAGAATAGAATGTTTTAACAACAAAATGCAATTTATGAAAAAGAAGATAAAAGATGCTTTTGATAAGTGATTGACAAGTGATTTGACAAGTGATCAAAATTACGTAAAAAAATAATTACCTAATAACAAAAAATTAAAATTAAATTTATAATATAATCAAATTGTAACAAATTTATAATATTTTATCTATAGATTCATATGAATTAATTCGTATTAATAATCTCCCATTTATGATAATTATTCTCATAGGTATTAATATTGATGTTTACAATATACACATGTTGAGAATTAAATGAATTAAGCGAAGTGAAATAAGCTTTACTGCAAAAAAAAGCACGTAATAAATTCGATCGTGTGTAACAATGAACAGCTGTGGCCAAGGTTTCGATTGTGTTTCCTTCTTTCTGTACTTGGCTGCCGTGAGTCGATGCCACATGAAACTTTCAAACTCGAATGACCCAATACTGTACTATTTCTATAGATGCAAATAAACAGAAGAATTTGATCTTGGCAAACATATAAAAAATTGAAAGCAATTAAGCATGATTTTTTTCTATCTTTGTTTTTTCTATCTGTTTATTTATTTGTTTATTTGGTCCTCTTTCTTTTCTTCTTCGAGAGTTATTTAAGATATTTTAAAAAAGATAAGAACTCTCGAAGAAGAAAAGAGAGAGAAGCAAACAAACAAATAAATAAAATCATGCTTAATTGCTTTCAATTTTTCTAAAATTTCTCATTAAACACAATGGTTGCTACGTTGTTTGAACATTATCTACAATATTATGTAAAAGAAAATTATTTAGAAATTGAAAGTGATTCTGCAATTAATTATTTTTTCATTAGAAGTGTCCAAGATATCATTGCGACTGAACCATATCTATATATATATACATAGATATATGGAACTTTAACATTTTTTTCCAAGAAAATGATTGAGTTGTGATCTATGATTCCTTTGAGACTTTCTCTCCTCATAATGAGTAGAATATGATGCAACAAAAAGGAATTGACCTTAAAAATCATATTCGAGGCCAATTTTACTGTCCAGTTTAAACAAATCTTAATTAATTGAAAGATGTAGAATCACTTTCCAAAGCCATAAAAAATAATTTTTTGACATACTGACTGGAGAGAATGAAATAATAATTTCTACTGTCTTTAATGCCTACATTATTTTTAGAGATATGGACGAAATTAATTTACAAAATTGGATGATATAAAAGAGGAATTTTGTACAATATGGCAATAATGATTTCTTATAGCTAGAGTTTAGATAATTTCTGAAAATTTTGAAATTACCTATATATATTTTTTCAAATGGATTTTTGTAGCGATTTATTATTTGTAGAATATTTAACAACTTTTGATATTAAAAGATGATATTCATTTTTATTAGAATCGTCCAATAGTTGAAGTTCATATACTTAGTGTCACTTCTGAATTGGTTACAGCGTATATTGCAGTGAATTTGATTTTGTATCTTGTGTATTATATGTTGTTTAATTCTCCTGGTTTGCAATATTATTTAATGTTCACCATAAAAAGAAATTAAGTGGTATTATGTTAGACAAGAACTTATCCTATAAGTCGATTGAAGGAGATTGTATTTTTACATATAAATATATTGTTATTTATAAATATATTGTCAGCGTTGGGGAACTTTTGAATTAGTACAAGAAAAAATATTGAAAGTTGAAGTACTTCTATAAGCAAATATTATTCAGGAATATTATTTCATTTAATACTTATATCATGAACAAATATTATTTAAATAGGAGATGAAAAATAAGAGTTTCGAAACAAAATAGATTTTTCAGATATCGTTCAATACTTTCTAAGATCACATTTGTATATGCAGGTAAATAAAGGATTGTTTGAAAGATATGTGTGAAAAATGTTTTCTATTAAAAGTAAATAAAATAAAAATTACTTCCTTTAAACATAGTTATTTATAAATAAAATAAAATGAAAGTCTTTTTCAATAAAAATCTATTACAGTATAAAATTTCAAAACTGTTTACTATTATTTGAAATAAAATTTAATGGAAATACATATTATTGTTTGAAATATATATTATTAACTTATATTTCAATGAAATACTTATTTCACAATAGTATTTGTATGAATTAGTATTAAAATATATATTTGAAGTACTTTTTTTACGTAAATACTTAACTTTGAAAATTGATATTATTTATAGATTAATATTATATGAATTAATATTTCTTAATTCAAAATTAATAATATTTATAGATTTACTATAGATGTACTAAATTCTGTGTCACTCGAGTAAATAAAAATATTTATTTTGATTTATTTATTTCAAACATCTATTTCTGCTCAGCCTTATTGTTATGTTACTTGATGAAGACTTTGTTATATATTACTTACATATTGCCAAGATTGTTCTGTATAACATTTTCTTGTCTTGTACGAGTAATCTTTCTGAAACGTAACTTGAAACATATGTTGAAGAGCATGAGCATGACCTGGATATCATTTAGCGTTACGTTTTTGCTAAATTTCTGTGACAACGAAAAATTTGAGAATTCCGAAAATTAAACGTGTGATGAAGATGTGTAAAGTAAATATTATTGTGTATCAATATTTTTGTGTTAAAATTAAAATTATATAAAATGTAACTTTTTTTTATTTTATTTGTAATTTTGTAATTCTCAAACTATAATTGGCAAAAAACAAAATTTAAAATAAACGAAAGTTATTTCTTTTAATTTATTTGTTTAAAGATTTATCAAATGGTAAAGATTTATTACTTGTTTGAACAATTACAGAAAATATATAAATAAAATTATTGGTAATTTTTTTTACCAAATACACAATGCAATAAAAAAAAATATAATTGTATGATTAGTAAATGTATCTTTGTACATTCCTCAAACATTAATACTTTTACCATAAATGAATATATGTCATATCGATCTTTTCTTGAGTTGAGTCCATTATGAATTACTAAAGTATTTCGATTCACTGCTCGGGATTTCAAGTTACGAGAAGAGATTATTGTTGACAATATAATAAATAATAAACATCTTTATTTACATTTATTATTAGGCTCTCGATTGTTGCGTCTTGATCTATAATATAAGGTCTATAATTTCAATAGAGAGATAAATTTATGCGTTGAACTTAAATTTTCAGGGTCATGTTCTTTACATATCTGAACGTATTTTTTACCAACTACACGGTATAATAAAAAAATATAATTGTATGAAAAAGAACATCAATGAAAATTCTGAAAAAAATGATCTTGGAAAAAACTATTTTTATCAGTTATTGGTCTTTCGATATCATTCATGTTAGGTAAAAAATACTTTTGCATCATCACAATTCGAAGAGATATTTAGATGGCCTCACTTAAATGGACCACTCTGTATTTTAACATTAACTCATACAAATATTATTGTGAAATAAGTATTTCATTGAAATATGAGATAACAATATATTTCAAACAATAATATTTCCATTAATTTTTATTTCAAATAATTGCGTTGCAAGTAATCAGTTCCGGGATTTTATATTGTTTTTAAGTAAATTTTTATTGTTTTCTTAAATTTTTATCTACTACAGTAAATTAAATTTTTATTTTTAAATAGGTAAAAATTTTTAAATTATTAACTCATTATAAATTATTTTTACATTATTAACTTATTTATTTATTATTTTTAATTAACTCATATTATTAATTTAGTTTTCAAATTATATTTTATTTTTCACATAATCTTTTAAATACAACGTAAAAACAAAAAAAAAGAAGACATTTACAGTGATGAGTGAAATGGAATACACGTGGAATGATATTTTTCGAGTATTTGCATCTAGAATACCAAAAACAGGAAAAAGCAAAATGTAGGATGTTGGCCTTCCTAAAAAAATTTTACCACCATATCTTTTATACTATCACTATACTATTGTGACAGGTACGAACTGTTTTTTTAGAGTCAGTTTTGCACTATAATTAATTTAAATGAAAAATTATTTATAAATTGCTGCAACTTTGTAAAAGGGATCATATAACAATTTATTTGCTCCCATTTTAAAACGTTTTAAAGTTTTTATTTTGATTTGTAAGGTTTTTTTCGTTATTTTATTGAATTTTCAACATTAGGGTTAAACGATAAAAATTCAAGGAATTTTTCACGTTCAAAATTCAATAAAATGACAAAGAAATCATGCAGCGATTTTGGAGTTTAAGAAGTTGAAAAAATTTGATTTTTTAAAACTGAGATGGATTAACCTGTGAAAAACTCTCTACTTTTACTTTTTCACTTGCTACGTGATGTAGAAATATCTTTGAAAAAAAAAACTAACTTAAGACTTTATGCTTTAAAATGAAATCAAGTAAATTGTTGCATGATTTTCAACGAAATATCGATAATTTCCTATCATTATGTGTATATGTATACTCTTCACTGTATATAAATTTTTGGATATTTATAATAATTGAGTAAACTGCAGTTATCTATATTACAGTAAGAAATGAAAGAAATTACAGTAAAAAATTAAAGAAATGTTTTCCCAAAAACTATATCGTATAGAGAAAAATTGCTTATTGTTAGACTCACGACCCTGAGAACATATTTCAAAATAATATAATTATTTATATAATTACCAAATTTTGTACCTCATATCTTTAAAAATAATGAAGATACGAAAAGCAAATAATAGAAACATCATTTGAATATACTAGTTATTTTATAGAAACAAATATGCAATGATAGAAATAGGCAATTTAATGTGTTATAATTAAAATACTTCATTATGAATATGTTCTAGACATGGATCCGATTCTGTTCAGTTTTCGCGTGAAATTTTATCCACCGGATCCTCTTAGACTGAAGGAAGAAATAACTAGGTATCAAGTTTACCAACAACTTAAAAGGGACCTTCTTCATGGACGGCTATATTGCAGTCCAGGTGAAGCAGCTCTGCTAGCGGCGTGCATCGTGCAAAGTGAGTGTATTTTTATTTTATACAATTTCATTAAGTTAAGAAGTTATTATTAAATTATTTTAACAGAAGTCTTTTTTCATAGTAAAAAAAAAACATTCAAACTGAACATAATGATATTGAAAATTGAGAATATATATTTATATAAATTAAGCTCTATTGATTACATTGAATAAACTATAAAACTTTAATTTTTTATTTGTTATTTTATTAGTGGGCTATTAAATAGACTTCTGTGTTATGTAAATTTCTGTTGTACATTGAATTATATTTTATTACGGTAAAACGTTACGTATTTAAATGAATAAATTTAACTTCATAATTCGTATAAGAATATAATATTATCAATGTTGGTAATTAATATTATTAGTAATTTGTAATAATTGCATTAATTGCGTATGTCGTATACGTTAGGTGATTATATCTTATGTAGTGTTATTCATTTTTTTCATATTTGTAACCTAGAAAATACTTATTACATGCGAGGTTAATGCATTTTACTAGTTATATTTATATAATTTAAGAAAAAAACAATAGGAAATTATGAAAAAGCTAGAAACAATCAGTTTGCTCTTTATTAAAACAACAATGGTATTTTTATTCAAATATAGAAATATAAATGAAATTGTATGTTAGCAACCAACATATTAACTTTTGATTAATTTTTGAATGTTTGAATATTTGATTTTTTTTTATTGAATGTGTTGATCTGTTTTATATATATATGATGTGCATTGCCTTTGTGTATCTCTCGTATACAAATGTTTCGTTGCAATAAAGGACGAATTGCATATTGTATAAAATGTTGTATAAAATTGCATTATTTTATTCTAAGATACACTATAATTTTCATGTCCGAGCAATCGATTCTTACTAATTTATACTTTATACCACTATACTCTATATACTTACTATATAACTGCACAGGCGGTCAGAACTTGTTGCTTTAACACAATCATTTCATTCAGTATAACATGAAATTACAACTTTGATAGTATTTGAAATCTAAATTAATCATGAAGTTATAAAGTTACAGGAATTCTATTTATCCTAAATGAAATATCTGTTTTTCTAGAGAGTATATTATATAGGATAGAATTCTACATGTTTATAATTTGTTTATTCTTATAAAGATATTCCGGTCTCTCAAAATCGATTATCGAACTTATTAATTTTTCCCCATTTGAATATTCCATGTGATTTTCCAATTTTCATCGTTTAAATGAACTTGGATAATTACATATTTTGGAATTTTCTAATTAAAATATTTTTGAGAATATATCTTTGAGAAAGATATCATCCTATTACTTAAAACTGATTTCATAACATAATGTATCATTATGTAACCAATTATTCCGATTTTCTCCACGAACCGACGTGCAACACACTGTTTATTTCTAAATGAATTTCATAAAGATAAATTATATACTCGGAATTAAATTTCATTTTTTAGGGTTTTATTTCAGGATAATTTCAGGGATCAATAATGTGGCAATAAAGTTATTCTTGGATATTTCCGCCATGAATATAAGTTCATAAATGCTTTTTTGAATATGAACGATTGCAGATTATAAGTAATGATATTTTGGTACCGTATTCTGCTCTTCCTAATAATGAAAAACGAACATGTATCCATATTGAAGTACATTGTAATATGTTGTAATATATAATAATAACAATATATGCTATTATAATATATTGTTGTTGTTATTAATGTTATTGTTGTTATTATATATTTCAATGTAATATACATATATGTGTATGTCGTATTATTAGAGACATTACACGTAGAATTAGAAGAACTATTATTAGTTTTTTTCTTTTTAAAAAGAAGCGTATAATTTACTTGCTCATATAGAAGCAAATATTACATACAATGTTTGAAATGTAAGTTTTCAATGTTATTGCAAAACGTACTACCGAACCGCTCTTAATAAAAGTTATACAAGTTGATGGATTGGTACTAGTTTTTTTGTTGCATGGTCTGTACAGTCTGATAATTTAATTTATTTGGATTTTCGTTTATGGGAATATCGTAAAAAAATTTTATTTATATGCATATTTGAAAAAACGAAAATGAAATCGAAAGAAAGAAATCTTCAATATTTTCAAGCCTCTATGTAAAGTTGATCCAAAGAAGAGAATCATTTTTAGTAATTTATGTAAGTAGTTTTTAATTATTCTTACGATACTCTGTCATAAGCAAAAAGTGTTTATATCTTGGAAAGGAAGAGCTTCTGGACCTATGTTTATATGATCTTTTTTCATCTTTAGGAAAAGCAGAATACGGTACCAAAGTTCAGCCACCTATTTCCGTGTCGTCCTGTATATACGGAAAGCTTGCGGCAACGATGCAGCTAATGAACGACACGTCTTTGGTTTATGAAATTTCATTCTGGCGATGCAAGCCTCAAAGATCAAGAAGGCCGACGATCATATAAATCAACGGTATATAGGGATGTTTTAAGAACAGTAATTGAAGAAAATTCAAGAAATTAACCTGTAAGTACGTATTAGAACTTGGATTAAAAGATAAGAGTATTCTTGATCGTTGAAAGGCTGTGAGGAAATTGGATGTCGCGTGAATTAAGTAAAACATGATAGCAACAACGATGTGTCTGCACAATGCAATTATTTCTGTATCAGAAATATGAAAATATATTTCAGGTAAAAAGTTGTATGATATCGAATATGGGAATATTATGATGATAATTACCTTGAGATACACATCGGAGTGCACAGTGAAGATCATATTTAAGTTTTTAACATGGGCTTTATTATTTAATTTTTTATTGTACATTCTCACAGCTAATATCGAGATGTGTCCAAAACACTATCTATTTGTATTTTTCGTAAACTTCTATTATTACTTCTATATGATTTAAACGTGACATTCACAGAACATTATCTCAAGGTCAAACAGTTATCATTCTAATAAGCCTTCATCCGAGTTGAGCAAAACGTAATCTGATTAATGATTAACGACTATGATTAATATGGAATCAGGATATTAATTTTAATTACTGATTAACGCATGATTAGGAAACAATCAAAATTGTTGATAATTATTAATTTAATAATCATTAAACGTAAAATGATTACATTTTGTATTGCGATTTTATCAGTAGTTTTCTATTAACAACACTGTGTATAATTTGTAGAAACTTCATAATTATTATTGGCGTTATTCTGTAATCTGCAAGACCCTAAAATTTTAATCTTCAAAAAATTTTCCATCAGTTCTGATTGAAAGTCTCACCTATATAAGGTCCTCTTGAGTCGTTACTGGCACAATCTTTTATTTTGATGGGCTTTAATGATAAACTTGTGAATGATCAAAATTTTGAGATTCGTCATTATGATATAATAAATTGATTCTTATATGAATGAGAGAATTATAAACTTTGAGAAGAATTATTATAAATTTCAACATTACAAACAATACTATATTGCACAAAGAATACACGTAGATATTCTCTTTAGTTTTGGTTTATTGCTCAAGCTAGCTACTCAAATTGTGAACTTTTTCTAATAACAACATTTAGTTATTATTGAGTCTTAGATGATTAATACATTTAAACATGGCAATGTGAAGAAATAATATGTTATATGAAATAATACGTTACAAATCAGAACAAAATATGGATCATTCACTTGATTTACTGATTAATGATTATAAATTACAAAAATTAATCAGCGTGTATGTATTTAACAATGATTAATGATTACGGCTACTATGATTACACTTAGTAATTGAATACAAAAGTTACAAAGTAATTGATTATTGCTCAACTCTAATTTCCGTCGATACCGTGCAATTTTTATCTGAAACATTTTTTCTGAAGTTTACAGAAATAATCACATGTAGATACTTGATATCATCATTAAAAGACTGCAAGGCACGTGCCATAGTCATGAAACAATGAAAAGCATTGATCATTGCGTATATTTAAATGGTGGAAAATCAAGCATATATATATATATATATATATATATATATACATATATATATGCTGAACAATTAAATAAGATGCAATGAGAAAAATATCTTGCGTATTTTAAATTATTGTGTAAATCACGTATTTTTTTAAATATGTCTTAGTTCTTTCTAACTTGTCTTTTAAACATTTTAGTTCCTCTCCCAAATATAAAATTTTGCTATAAAGGCAATATTTAATTATACAAGTTTTTGAAAAAATTCTTTATTTTATCAGAGTCAAAATGTTTATAATCTTTACTATACATATACATAAGTTGAATATCTTTGTTGTTTTTGAAGATATGAAAAAACTTTGTTAACAAAAATTGTGTACAGAGACCATAATATGTAGTAATAGTTGTTAATATTATATAGTTTATGATATGTAATAATAATGAAAGATTTTAAGATCACCTCCACTTTTTTGAATGGAATGATATATTTTTAGCTTCATTAATGGAGAATGAGTTCAACATTAATAGAATCTATAAAAATATAATAATCTATGTATATCGAAAAATTATTTAAGTAGATTAAAATGTAGATATTTTAAGTTTAATTTCATAAAATTTATGCGTGAAAGACATGAACAGTATAAATACAAGAATACTGCCTCTTGGTTCTCTTTGTTTTTCATACAATAAAATAAAATACAAAACACAAAATTAAACTTAAAATATTTGTTACGCTAATAATTCTTCGATATATGTATATAGACTTTTTTTTATAGAGAATATAGAGCTGTATCGACTAGTGGATATATTAAAAAAAGTAGTGATGACCTTAAAATGATCTTGAACCCCCCTAGCTATAAAACAACTATTCTTGTCACATTATGGCCTTCTCTGTACTAAATAATTTTCATGAATTTTCACGAATTTTTTTTATATCTTCAAAATTAACGGAAATATTCAAGATAATCAAGTTATGTGGTTGACCTTGTATACGAAATTCATAATTGTATTATGACTATTGACTACATGGTTTCACGGTAATGCGCAGGGGCAGGTCATGAATTTTAGCATATTGCATTTAGGGTAAATCCGGGATAGTTTGACCACTTTAAAAAAAAAAACAATGTACAATATATTTTTTCTTTGAAATTTTTATTACTTTGTATAAATTTAGTTATTATCCAGTTTATTTAACGATTATAAATAAATCATATTTTCTAATAAATTAAAATTATCTATTTCCATTTCCAATAGAAAACATTTACACTGCAACTGACCGGTTTCGCCCGCATATCCAGGTTCGACCGTCCGCTCATTATATAAATTTTATTTATACTTATTTAATTTATCATCATTTAAATTTACTAAATTTATTTATTATTAAATAATTCTTCTATTTTTGATATAATTTAATTAGTTTTATATTTTATATTTATTGTAATAAAATTATACATTAATAATGAATTAAATAACTATATTTATTACCTACATTATTTAAAAATTAAGATTTTTACTCAAAATTAATTAAAATTTATCATATTTAATGTATATTAAATTTAATATAGTTGGGTGAGACCGACTTTGAAAAATAATAAAGATATATAGTTTAAAAAAAGTATAACGAATAAGGAAGTTAATTGGTATATCTTTCTTCTTTAATTATTCGCATAAAATGCAAATATTTTTATATTTGAAGTATCCGTCATGAAGCCAACGACTGCAACTGAGACACCTAAAGCAGTCATGGCTTTTCAAGATTTCGAAATAGTATTCTGCGTATTTTTTTAAGGAATTAGCATTCCATTTAGGTCTCTTATCGCGTTTTCTTTTATACATTGTAGATATTTTTTATTAATTTGTAATAACATTATTGTATACATTTATTTAATATTGTCGAACTGTCCCGAATCAAATTAATCAAACTATACTAAAATCACGGAAAGGATCGATCATTTTATTAACATAGATTTTGTCATAGAAAATGAATACATGCGTATTATATTCAGGTTATATCGAAGTTTCATGCAGATTATATCATTCAATATTGAAATAGTGTACATATATTTTACTCGTCTTTCGAATACTATTAAAATCGTAACGCGAACAAAAAGTTTTCAGATTTGTTAAGAATTTCATATATTTGATAATTTTTATAACTTAAATACGCTTTCGTGACAATTGTCAATGCGAGATTTACAACAAAATAGTTTATCTGCTTTATTTCACAAAGAGCTTCCTCTTGCTTCTATTTTCTTCTTGAAAATATTAACATTAGACTTTTGTTTCGATGGTCCAACTATCCCAGATTTAGATATACATATATAGATAGTGTTCCAGATATATATATATATATATAGACTAATATGGAAATATATATTATAGAGGGTGGGCTGGAATTCGTATTACAACCAAGCAGGAGATGATTCTACGTCATAAAATGAGAAAAAAATTTGGTATAACATTTTTTTATCTGGGGCTCGGTTTTCGAGAAAATCGACTTTAAAATTTGTTCATCTTTGTGAACGATTTAGTTGTCTATTCTTCTACCGCGGTTGTCTCCGCCCGAAATAGCGTTTACAAACATTATTTATTGTGTGGTTAAAGCAGTATAAAGTGTTCCTGCTAATAATTAATTTTTTATTCCTTATTACTACTTTCTATTGCAATACTACAATATAGTACACTATTACAAGTATTGTTGAAAATGTCCTCCCCGTTGCTGCATACATAAGTTTGCTCGAAGAATTAATGATATCTGAACAGAATGTAAGCTGTTATCATTTCTTAATTTCTCGAATTCCTTCATAATCCTTTGCTTCAAGTATGTAATATTTGAAATATTGTCTTTATAAACTTGTTTTCTAAGAATCTCACCAAGCTCTCCGGACCTCATGCTTCTAGTTTTTCTTTCATGGGGTCATATCAGAAAACAAGTTTGAATCTTTCCCGAGCAGTTTAGCGGATCGGACGTGTTTTGTTGCAAGTGCCAATCCAATTGTTTTGATTGCGAGGTGATTTTTGTTGTATGTGAGCGTGATGATATATCGCGCTAGTCCGCCTTGACAATAGAATGATACATAGTGTGTGTGACATCGACGAGTACCTCGACCACAGAAGCCCAACCATGGAAACAAAAATTACACCGATTCGAAACCAACGAAATCTTCAAACATACAGCCTGAAAAATCTTACGCATCAGCCAATAGTTCATTCCCCAGTAAAGAACAGGCAATTATAATTGATGCCATAGACGAGGTACAACCGTGAAGGATTATGTAATAGCCGTTGCAAAAACCACTGGACCCAACGCCATTCGCTTTGCATCCCGTATATTCAACGACAGAATTTTTATCTATTTCGACAGTGAAACTACAACAAAACAATTTACTAGCAACTACAAAATACTTAACATCAACAATACGAACACCACAGTCAGACCCTTGTTCACAAAATCCATCACAACGAATAATTTTTTCTAACGTTTTTCCTATTATACCCCACTAGTTCATTGAAAAATTCCTAATGGATAAAAACATAAAAGCAACATCCAAACTCATCTTTCTCTGAGTTGGACTACAGGAGCCCTTCTTCGACACATAATGAGCTTTAGAAGGCAAATTTACGTAGATCCAGACGATGCTCAAAAAATCCCTGAATCGTTCCTAATAATACATGATGACACACAATACTGAATATTCGTTTCCACTGACAAAGTCAGTTGTTTTCTATCCAAACAAAAGGGACAACAAAACAATGTACCTTAGACACCCAACCAACAATGTCCAACTTAACAAATAATAGGGAAACCAACCAACAGCAGCGATATACCAAGAGAAATGGAACAAACATTATCCTCCAGTAATACACAAGAAACCACAAGTATTCCACACGAGAACCAAACCGAAACAGAAAACCAAGAAAGAAACAAAAATTCCAACACCACCACTACCGACCTAGCTACAATTAATACTAACAACACACTCAACAACCCACCACAGAAATATTTAAATCCCCCGCCACTTACAAAAAATCACTATCAACCTCAACTGAAAGCCAGTCAGATGATGAACGAAATTCAAAAAAGACGATAGACAGCAATGACCCAAACCCGAAAAGAAATCCCACAACCACCAACATAAAAAAGAAACCCAAACGTAGCCAATCGCTAATCAGAATCATAGAGCAAATGGATGATCTACTCAAGCCAGTGAAACAAATCCTAGAAGATCCCACTAACAACTTTGTGCTCAACTACATACAACTCAAAAGTTTTCTGGAAAATGCCATTGGCAACGAAGACCCAATCGACACCACCGAAAGCTATACTTCTGACACAAATGCCATATGCTTAAGTCAATACATCTCTCTCTACAAGACCCGAGTATAAAAAATCGACTGCATCGCCTTATAAAAAAACTAAAAACTGCCACTTCAATAAGTATATCCTTACAACCAAATCAACACTAATAACATTGCCCTTAAACTATAACTACGTATAAGGACTAAGCAATGCACACACAAAAATCATCCAAATAATTCAATGGAACCTTAATGGCCTCTACAGTCGACTCGAATACCTACAACTTTTAATTGACAATCTCCAACCTCAAATAATCTGTCTACAGGAAACGAACTTCAAACACCAGAGTACTGGACAGATTAAAAATTACAAAACCTTCAACAAAAACCGCAATTCCATACGCAAGCGGAGGTGTAGCCTTATCAGAAACACCATACATAGCGAGGAAATAACGATATCATCCAACTTCGAAGTTCGTCACCAAACTTACATGTCCTACAAATCTATATATATATATATATATATATATATATATATATATATATATATAGCGGTTAGTGCGATAGATCTAACTCTTTGCAATCCATCTATAACCCAAAATATCACAGTCGATGATTTATATGACAATGACCTCCCAATAAAGGTAACGTACAGTCTGAACCGAACTAGCAAATCCTACAAGCCGCCAAAATGGAAATTTCAAGAAGCCAACTGGGAACTGTACCGAGAGTCGCTAACAAACTCATATTCCCAATTTGTACCACTAAATCCTATCAATTCTAATACCATAAATATAGCTGTGGAACGGCTAACAGAAGCTATAATAGAAGCCAACATAGCTATACCGAGAACAGAAAAAAATTAATAACCCCAAATCCAAATTCACCCTATTGTGGAACGAACAATGCGCACAAGCTATAAAAGATAGTAAACACGCCTTCAACAGGTATAAAAAACATAAAATTATAGAAAACTTCGTCAACTTTAAAAAACTCAGAGCAATAGCCCGCAAAACCCTAAAAAACAGCAAAATACAGGTATGAATAAACTATGTCTCATCTCTGAACTTAGCTACACCACTCTCATCAATCTGGAAAAAGATAAAAACAATAAAAAGGTCCATCACACAAACCGCGATACCTGCTTTAGTAAAAAAAAAAAAATAACTCGCTCTAAACAAACTCTAGCGATGACAATTACACTAAAGAATTCCAGATCTATAAAAAGGAAACGGAAACTAATCAGACGACATCCTTAACGGCAGACCTCGACCTACCCACCACAGCCGCTTTAAATATGCCTCTACAACTCAATGAACTCCAACACTTCTTAAACAAGTGTTCGAATACCAGCCCAGGACCCGACGGAATACCGAATATACTCCTAATTAACCTGCCACAAGAAGTGCTCAATTATATGTTATCAATATTTAACGGTATATGGACCCAAAATATTTCCCCAACCAGATGGCAAAATGCAATAGTTGTTCCTATTCTGAAACCAGGACAAATCCCAACGAAGCCAAACAGCTACCGCAAATTAATGGAGAAAATTATAAATTACAGACTCCGATGGTTCCTTGAAAGTAAATAACTGATTTCCAAGTTCCAAAGTGGCTTCTGACAATTCCATTCCACATACGACCATCTAATAAACCTGGGAAGTAACATATGTGAAGCCTTTGCCAATAAACAACACGTGATAGCAGCATGTCTAGATATTGAGAAGGCCTACGATATGGTCTGGAAAAGCAGAATTTTAAAAATCCTTCAAAACTATAGCCTCAAAGGAAATATCCTCAATTTTATTAGCAACTTCCTATCTACTAGAGTCATCGAAGTCAGAGCTAACAACACCCTTTCTCCTCCAAAAAATCCTAGAAAATGGCGTACCACAAGGCTCTGTTTTAAGTGTATCTCTATTTCTGATTGCAATAAACGACATATTTTACTTCATAACAAACCCAGTCATGGGACTACTATTCGCTGACGATTTAACCCTTGTATGCAAAGGTAAAAATCCACATACCACTCAAATCTTACTCCAAGAAACTCTGGACAAATTACAAAAATGGACACAGACATCAGGCTTCACATTTTCCAGTATCAAATCAGAAACAATAATTTTTAGCAGAAAACTCCCACAAATATAAACCTAACACTCAACAACGAACCATTAAAAGAAACTACTTCCATTAAACTACTAGGAATCATCTTTGACTCGCGACTAACTTGGAAACCTCATATCGAAAAACTCAAAATTGACAGCAACTAATGACTTAATATCCTAAAAACAATAGCTGCAGATAACTGGGGAGCAGAAACGTATTACTATCAACATATAAAGCAATAGTACTATCTAAGTTAGACTACGGATCAATCGTCTACAATTCCGCCAATCCCAACATATTAGAAAAACTAGAAATCATACACAGTAGTGCACTCAGAATAACAGTCGGTGCCTTCCGTACCAGCCCGATTAACGGCATTCTAAGCGAAATATCAGAACCACCGTTACAGATTCGAAGAAAATATCTAAGCATTAAATTCGTGCCAAAGTCGCCTCCATTCCACTAAATCCCGTATATCAAAACACGTTTAAACAGAGCAATCTCAACCTCACACACAAAAAAGAACATTCCCTCCATTCTACTGCAGGATTAAGAACTATCTAAACGACTTGCAGCTAGAAATTCACCCTACAATGAAAAGATCTATTCACAACATACCCCCATGGACCATCCCAGTAATTGAAACCAATACCTCATTACTCAACTAACAAAGGAAAAAGTAACCCGTCCATGTTAAAATCACTGGTTCAAGAGTTAGAAATTTTTCCAAACCACATACATATATACACAGATGGATCTCAAACCCTAAATGGATCAGAATATGCAGTCGCCGGAAATAGACTAAACAACTCAACTAAACTCCACCCAAAAACTCCCATCCTTCACTGCGAACTCAACGCAATTAAACACGCTATCGAGCTTACGTCCATAGATCAAAACAAGAACTTCATTATTTTCTGCGACTCTATAAACGCCATTTCATCAATCCAGAATCCGTGGACAAATGATCCAGTCATCCAAGAATGCCAAGAGCTTTACATCAAATCGACAAATAGAAATAACATAGTCACTGTAACCTGGGTCCCCGCCCATATTGGCAATATGGGAAATGAAAAAGCTGACAAATTGGCCGAAGAAGTTGCCAACTTATCTAACTCCAACTACTACAACAATAGCCTACCAGAAAAATCTACATTCCACCTGCTCAAAAAGAAAATAAGTGACAACTGGAATAAAAACTAGAAATCCACATTAAAACCATGTCAAAAAATAGTTAATAACGACTTCTTCAAAACGAGCATTGCCTGCATACCAAGACACGACCAAGTCATAATTTCAAGAATCATAATAGGACACACAAACCTAACCCACCAACATCTTTTCCACAAGGATGAACCTCCAACCTGCGAACTATGCAAAGTGCCGCTAACAGTGGACCACATTATTTTGGAGTGCAGAAAATACACTGGAAAACACCTAGAGTGCAACATAAAATCCATCTTGAATGACAACCTAATGGACAACATAATCAAGAACCTTCTACAATACATAAAACTAACAAGAGTATACAAGAGACTATGATTACCTGAGTCGCTAATAACCCGCAAAGTGGTTGATGCGACTTTTAAATAACGAAACAAAAAAAAAAGGAATAAAAATTAATTATTAGTAGGAACACTTTATACTGCTTTAACCACATAATAAATAATGTTTGTAAATACTATCTCGGACGGAGACATCCGCGGTAGAAGAATAACTAAATCGTTCACAAAGATGAACAAACTTTGTCGATTTTCTTGAAAACTGAGCCCCAGATACAAAAATGTTATACCAAATTTTTTTCTTATTTTGAACGTAGAATCATCCCCTGATCGATTGTACTACGAATTCGGCCTTGTATATATACAGGGTGTTTCGTAACTTGTGGGACTCACTTCAGGAGCTAATTGTACGCTTAAAAATAATGAAGAAAAGTCATATAAATATATGTCCTATCTGTCTTCGTTTATGAGATATAATGAATTTTATAAACAGAGCAAACTCTCTGTCCGGCCTTTCTTTCCATAGACCGCAATAGTTCGTAAGCAAGAATTCGCACTGTTTACAAATAATACTTACTTGATATCTTTCGTGTGACTATTTGAAGATTCAGCTAATTTCGCAATACTCTCTAAATCAGTTCCGTTCTTACTAATAATCGTAATACATGTTGTTTAAGATCGTGTTTGAAGTGATAATAGAGCGTTATTCTAATTTAGAAATGACAAATATGCATCTAATGTATGGGCTCGCTATGTGTAATGTAAGTAAAGCAAGACGTTTATACTCTGAATATTTCCCCAATCGGCGTATACCAAACAAGAGAACATTTCAAAGAATACACGAACGTCTACGAGAGACTGGTTGCTTCCAGAGAAGAAGTTCATACACTGGTAGACCGATTAATAAAAATTCTAGATTTGAAGAACGGGTCCTCCATCATGTTGAAAACAATACTGAAGACAGTACTCGAAGAATAGCAAGAACGGGAAATGCGGCACACGTGACAGTGTGGAGAATTTTGCGAGAACAGCAATTATACCATTTTCATCGAGTACAAGGACTTACTCAAACTGATTTTCAACCTAGGGTAGTTTTTTGTACTTTGTTCCTACAAATGTGTGAACGTGAAGAGAGTTTTGTATCTACCATACTTTTCACTGATGAAGTTAGTTTTACCAGGGATGGTATATTCAATTTTCATAATAATCATAATTGGGATGAAGAAAACCCACATGTTATTGTGCATTCAAGACATCAACACCAGTTTAGTTTAAACGTATGGGCAGGAATAATTGATAAATATTTAATTGGACCTTTTTATCTGGATGGGAAATTAACAGGCACGAAGTACGTTGATTTTTTGAGCACGCGTTTACACGAAATATTAGAGGATGTTCAAGTCGATATTAGACTTCGTATGCGGCTTATGCATAATGAAACTCCGCCGCATTTTAGCCGAGTGGCTAGGCAATTTTTAAATCAACACTTTGTAAATAAATGGATTGGTCATGTATTGGTCCTATTGCATGGCCTGCTCGTTCTCCGGATTTGAATCCATTAGATTTTCATGTGTGAAGACATTTAAAATCTATTGTATACGCAACATCGATTGAACATGCTGAAATATTACGAAATAGAATAGAGCAAGATTTCCGACAAATTCGAGAAACACCTGGAATGATAGAGGGAGTAACCAGATCAAGACGCGTGCAGACTTGTCTTCAAATGCCAGGTGGTCATTTCAAGCATCTTTTGTAAAAGTAATTAAAACAGAAAATTCATTATATCTCATAAACGAAGACAGATAGGACATATATTTATATCACTTTTTTCCCTTATTTTTAGGCGTACAATCAGCTCCCGAAGTGTGGCCCACAAGTTACGAAACACCCTGTGTATATATATATATATATATATATATATATATATATATATATATATATATATAGAGAGAGAGAGAGAGAGAGAGAGAGAGAGAGAGAGAGTGTGTGCGTGCATGCGCGCGCGCCCGTGTGTGTGTATTCCATATCTCAATCGATAGATTTCGCCAATATATTTGAGAAGTCATTTTGAACAAAAAATGTTACATAGATGAGTCGTACAATACACTCTGAATTTTTCCATTATAACTATTCTTGATAAAAATTAAACTTTAAAAAATGAAATTTGTATTGAAAATGATATTTAGTAAGAGAAGCGGTCCTTATTAAACCGGTTTCGTTAAATTTTATTATGAAAATTAATAATTCACGTAAATAAAAAGAATCGTAATTCGCAGCATAACAAAAATTGTCGTTCAATACCGGATAAATCGTAGATTTTAAGGTTTATATAATTAATAATGTTAATAAAAACATTTAAATGGAGTATGACTTTTATTTAAATGTGTTTACAAATATCACAAGCAAAATAATCGATAATAATCAGTTCATGTTATTTTACGATCATTTTCTTTTTTTCTCTTTAATTTCAAATATATTTTTATATAAAAATGGAGGAAGAAAAACCTGAACCTATTTTTTAATCTAATTAAAAAGTATTTTTTCAAACTGTCCGAAAAGACTTAAATTTGATACGTAATGTACAAAGTAAATCGCAAAATCTGGGGCATTTATGTATACCTAATAGTTTAGAAATAATATACATAATATAACAAAATTATTTACTTACCTGGAAAATAAGAAATCCATTATGAAAAATAATTTTTGTGGCACAAAATAGCACAAAGTAACGTAAACGTATGTTTTATATTTACCTTATCGTAGATCAGATTCACCCCTTTTCAAATCAAATTTTGTCTACAAGTTTGTTTTCTTAAACCATTGTAACAAAAATAAAATTCAATATAAAGTTATTATTCCGAAATAAAAATTGCTGCATGTATGTAATAATACTTAAACAAATAATAAAATGACATAAAATTAACATGAAACATTTATTTATTTAACAGTAAAATAGAATAATATTTATTTAACAGTAAAAGTATTATTTATGTACACTAAACATATAAATATTAAAAATGTTATTTATATGAAGATATAGGTAGTTTTATATACATATTCACATAATAATTATGACAATTTGTAGGAGTGACAGTTGCAACAATGATGATTAATAACATCCACTAATGTTGATGATTTGAAAGTTCAACTAAAATATTTCTTGTACAGAATTTAATTTTTGAAAAAACTTCTTCAATGGGGTTCATCATTGGAGAGTATGGTAGTAGAAATAATAAAGTGTATTACTTTACTTTTAATTCACCAACACGATGAATTTTATTTGCAAAATGGTGAATTTGATCTATGAAAATGTGAATTTTATTTGCAAAAAAAAGTGAATATAATCTGCAAAAGAATTAATTTGTAATGCCGGTTTCCTATAATGTCCACTGCGTTATACGGAAATTTTAATTCAACGATTTCGAAAAATTTTAACATGCTGCATCCGTTCCTGCAAATCATCATGTGCAGGTTACTGAGAATGGAAATTCATGTAATTAGTATAATACTTATCGGATATTTATGCAACTAAAATATGTTCATGTATGCAAGAAATATGTAGATGATATCGGATATTTATGCAACTAAAATATGTTCATGTATGCAAGAAATATGTAGATAATATGTTAAATTATGTAGAATACATGTTCACATTGCATAAAGTTGTTCACGAAAATATTGAAAGTACAAGACATCTTTCCTGGATATACTATAGAATATAGAAATATTTTGAAATATCATTAGCGGTGTAATAAGATTCGACTATCGTTGTTATATTAATAAAATTTACAATGAATCTAAAAACATATATATAACAGTTGTATGTATATATATGTATTACGGAGATCCAGAAAGTATTTAGATAGTCATTATTCATCACACAGGATGCGTCGTGATAACATGTAGCAGACAAGAAATTATTTTTTACAAGAAAATAAAAAAAAATATAGAGTACAATTTTTTGATTTCAGGCTTCATTTTCGAGAAAATCGACTTTGACTATTTATTTAATCAGTTTCCTGGCAAGTTTCCTCTTTACAACGATCTCTTAAAACTTGTACGATCTTTTCTCGCCATTTTATCGAATTCGAACGTTAGAATTAAATGGCAGAACGTTAAGAATTTTTGTCATTTAATACTCAAGGTTCAATAAAATATAGCAAGTTTGAAGAAGCTGATGTAAAGGGAAGACTTCGATCTTTGAGATTATGGTCATGATCTAGTCATGAAAAAAATTTTCCAATGATTTTGGAGGCGTTTAAATTTTTACAGTTTTCAACAACGTATTCTTGCTTTTCTATCTTTTGCATGATAATAAAAACATCTTTGGAAGAAAAAGAACTCAAGATTGATATAGTAGACAGTTTAAAATGACACCAATTTAATCGATGTACGATTTGTTTCACAAAGTTTAAAATATCGATTTTTTCATAAAATGTGCGAAAAACACTTTTATCCACTTCTAAATTTTTTGGATGAAAAAATACTGGTATAATGCCTACCAGTTCGCGTTTCGCATCCTTGCGAAAAAAATATAATATGTTTCCTCACAACTCGAGAAAGTATGTTTTCAGGAGAAGCAAGAAACTTAGATGTTATTTAACTAAAGAAACAACGCAATTCATCAAAGTAATATAGTTCTTTCTGTCATTTTATCAAGCATTTATTCACAACGATAGTCAAAGCAAAATTCGTAATAAGAGGTTGTCTCAAAAGCTATTATCTATTTCGAAAACTAATGGGAACATAGGAAAACGGAGTTAAGACAACAAAATAGTTTTATTTCAAACTAAGTGTTGCACAAAAATAAGGATGTTTAGGGAGCAGTCTGTATCTCTACAAAGCTGAAAGCGATGCAGCATTTCTCGAGATCACGTGTTTCAGCATTTGCAGTGTTATTGTCTGAATAGTAACAATAGTAGGTTATTGAAGTGCGACTATGTCCCGAATTTTCCGACACGTGTACATCTTTTTATTTCAGGCAACCACACGTAAAAAAATATAACGTTGTTAAATCAAGTGAACCAAGCTCATGGGCATGATCCTCCACGAGCGATCCAGGAAAGCGTTTTATGAACCTGTCTTATGAAACTTTCAAAATTCTCCCTAATTTTCGTACGTTTCATACCTTTGACCTTGCATGTTACTACAAACACTTGTTCTTTCGTGATCAGCATCGTGAGATAGCTCTAAAATGGAAATTTTAAATTACACAAAATTTCAAATCAGCTAAATAATTTTGTTTATGACTACTACACTGGCATGCACAAAACTATTTTCAAAAAAAAGGCCCGAATGCAGCATATGTTGCATAAATTAAAGAGTGTAATGTAATTCCTTTTAAAATTTAAAAAGATCATCGAATGAGATTTTCATAACTGATGAAGGATTGCCTTTCTAACAATTTTATAGTGATAACTCGAAAATTACGTTTCTTGAGTTGTCATTTTCTTCGTAAGCGATATAACATCCTTGCGCACTAGAAATCTTATCTAACAAATTTTATTTATTTTATCTATCTCTAAATAAATATAGAAGAATTTTGGTTCTAACTAAATAAATCTAATAAGTCTCTCAGAAGTAATGTGAAAGCATAAAATACAGGATATATTCTGTTTCAGAATCCTCCAAAATATAAATTCTTATGTAATACTCTTGTTTGTTTAAATGTGATAAAATAAATTTATTTTTTTTTTAATTTTATAATAAATTTGTGTACACAAATATTTTTTCTGGATTTAAAATCAATTTTGGACTTGGAAAATTCAGAATATATTTTCAGAAAATAGCTTGCTCGTTGTGTATGAGTTCTCATATTTCTGCAAGTAGAATCAAGTGTTCCTAAGAGCAGAATCCAAAATATTTGATTAAATCTGAGAAAATATTGTTAGAAAAAAAAATGAAAACATGCAATAACTGACGATTAATTTTTCATACTCTGGTTAACATTAGAATAACCAAACTTGTCAATATAACAGATTTCAGATTTTTTTTTCAATTGCTCAAAAGACACGGTGTTTTTGACAGAATTAATGTTGATTTCTGTTTATACAAGAACATTATTCTATGAATCTATATAGTTTAATTAATGTCGGTCAATATTATAATGATGAACGATATTGAACGATTAAACTACGCATTGAAGGCTGGTTGTTCCAGTATTAAACTTTTTAGACAATGTAATGAAGATTCAGTACAATAAATTGAGTATCGATCGCAAATTCTGACAGGATTTTTAGGTGTTAAAGTTTCTCATGTCTTTTTCTCTGTTTCACACATCCATCATGATGATGGATGAGACGGAAAACTGTCTTCAAAAAGACACACTACTGATTCAAGTTATTCACTATTGATGCAAGTATTCACTCGACACAAAATCTTATATTGAAGATAAACATCGTTAACCTTAAATCTTCTTCTAGGTATTACGAATAATAAACTAAGTTTAAAATCTAAATTAAATTAATAATTGATGAATGTTAAGCCTAGCCTAGTTAGAAAGAAACTCAACTGTATTTAATTTAAATTTTTGGACACTTTTCAATTTTCATTCAACTTTCATCATCAACGGATTACTTTGTTGATGTGTAATAACAACAAAGTTTAAAAATATAGATTTGTTCGTCGCGCAATACTCTGCGATGCCAGTTCCAATATTTATAATTTCCTTGAATATTTATGCTTTATTTATTCGTGTTTTGATTTTATAAATAACTAAAATTAAAATTTTAAATCATACATGTATATTTTAATATCGATATAATATTGATGAGATAATTATTAACTTATGATTTTCTATTCAGTCTTTAGTAAATATTAGTTACTATAACACGTTACATCGTCTCAGATGTAAAGCATTGAAAGCATTGTATATAATTTATATTTATTACTTTTCGATTTGAAGAATAATATCACAATTTTTTTTTCTTTCAAATTGTAACTATAATGCATACAACGAGTATAAGTCGATATTATAACTCAAAGAGTTATATTATGTTAACATTATATATTAATAATATGTTAACATGATATATTAATAGTCAATGTCTTTCACTAACAATAAGCATTATATCGAAATCTTAATAAGATCTCTGCACAATTTTTCTAAAAATAATTTATGTCATGTGTAGCGGATGGAAAAATATTTTTTCTTGAAAACTGTAAAATTCAAACGTCTCTAAAAACGATAAAAAATTCTTTTATGACTAGATTTAGTATAGTCTTGTAGATAGAACTTTTCTTTTTACAATTTTTTTTCATCATTTTACTGAACGTTAGCATTAAATGACAAAGTGTTAGGATTTCTTGAATTTTTGTTATTTAATCCTAATATTCAAAAGTGAGCAAAATGCTGAAAAAATATTGCGTAGCAAGTTTTAAAAGCTTGTTGTAAAAGAGAAACTCTATTTATGATGGTGGATGTAGTTTAAAATTTTTTTAATGCTTTTAAAGATGTTTTACTTTTTACACTTTTTGAAAACAATATCTACATTTTCTCGCTTATTACATGACGTAAAATCATCTTTAAAGATAAACAAATTTAGCACTGTTACAATAGAGTTTCTATGCTTTAAAATGAGATCAAGTGGATTGTCATACAGAGCGTATTTGTAACGATGAAAAATTGTCGTTAATTTAAATTGATATAACTTTATAAAAAAAAGATCATATAACAATCAACTTGGTCAACTCTAAAGCTTTTACTTGTATAATTTTAAATTCGTTTTTTCTTTTCAAAGATGACTTCACAGCATGCAATGAATAGGAAAGTAAATATATTTATTTTCCTGAAAATTGTAAAAATTCAAACGTTTGTAGAAATATTAAAGAATTTTTTCATGACTAAATCTAGTACATTCTTAAAGATTAAAACTTTTTCTTTACAACGAACCCTTGAAATTCATTGTATGATTCTTTTTTAACCATTTTATTGAACTTAGAACATTAGAGTTAGATGACGAAATATTTGAATTTTTTGAATTTTGTCATTTAATTCTAATATTTAACGTTCAATAAAATGTTGGTGAAAAAATCGTATCACAAGTCTTAAGGAATCACTGTAAAGGGGAGATTTCAATCTTTAAAATGAAAGTGAATTTAGTTACGAAAAAAATTTGTTTTTACAATTTTTGAGAAACAGATATCCTTACTTTCCCACCAGCTACATAATGTAAAATCATTTTCGAAAGAACTCACAATTATCAAAATAGAAATCTAATGAATTCACGCTTTAAAATGGCACCAAATACGTGACCTTTTTTTTACAAAGTAATATCAGTTTCAATTACCGACAACTTTTCATTGTTATTGGTATACTCTATAATTTTCTTATACAAAGTTATACAGTAAAGATTATAGTTATCGATTCAGTTATGCTCTTCACTGTATTTTTATAAATATCCGGTAGCAATGTGTATGAAGAAAAGTTCTTCAGAATGATTGACGATATGTCAACATATTTGAAAGTGATTAAAATCGGCGAGGAATCCCCTATTTTAGATAGTCAGCTTTTTCAATTTCCTAGAAACTTCTCGATTTTGCATTGAATGCATTCACAAAGTTTTAACCTCCCGCGGTTTCCTAACTTTGCCAGATTGATCCGTACGTTATGTCATCTTGGAGAATTCATCAGGTTTGTTCTTGCAGCAATAATCCTTCTTGATTTTTCTTCGGAAAAGTAATAGAGTCTGAAGTAAAAGTCCATTGTCTGTGTATTTATTAGCACATTTATAATCGTATATTCTATAAAATATTTTTTATCAGTCTTTCATGCTGTTCGCAATCTCGAAACTCCATTCAAAATTATGTAAGACCGATTCAAAAATCAGCTCGTTTTCTCTAATATATCTGCTGTCAGTAGAATTGTCACTTTATGGAAAACGGTTGAAATATCCCATACAATTTGTACGTTTAATTGTACTTACAATTATAGTAAAACTTACTTCGTTTTTGATTATCCCGAGAGGGATATCTTATAATGGATCACAAATCTCGATTTAGGTGAACATTTTGAGATTTGTTTTTTTAAATGAAACTGTGTATTTTTTTTCAAGTAACACGTAGCCTGTTCCATGATCTACATCAATCTATATAGATTTTTCAAGGCTATTCAAGGTTGTTTACTCCTTTTTAAAAGTTATCTAAACGTTAAACATACCAAACAATTATCTTATCTTTCATATTTGGTGCCTTCGAGCATGCATTGTTTCATTCTATCTCTAAAGAATAGTTGTATCCTATCAGTACGTTTCAGAATTTTTCACGTATGATAGATCAATGGATTCGTCATGGAACAGGCTACATGTCCGTTTGAAGAAAAATACATACATAGTTGCATTTAAAGAAAGAAAATTAGTTTGAAATCTTGAAAGTATGTCCTGCACTAACAATAAGATTTGTGACCACTGTAAGATGATAAAATGTCCTCGTCGAAGCAAAGTAAGTTTTATTTGAAACGTTTTTATTTGTAATGAATAGTTTATAAAATAATTGCGTGGAATATCCTCTCATATGTATGTCTCACTTCTAACTTTTGTTTCGGATGTTCCGTTTTTATGATTCATTGCTGAATTGTTAACAATGATAAAAATTAATTTAAAGAGATCAGAGTTATAAATACCAGCAATTGGTATTAGAGTCTTATTATATCGTTTTTTCTTACTGTAATTTAAAAACAATTAACATTAAAATTTCAGTAATTCTAACATTGGAAGATAATTTTATATTAGTAGTATAAAAATTTGAAATAAAAGAAGGTAATTGTGCATAAAAGGGTACATTTTATCGATTTTGTTGAAATTTAAATATGTTGTAAAACTCAACATTTTGATTAACTTTTTCCTATACATATGTATAACCGTCGCTCGGCTTCAATTTTCGACTTAAAAACTCGATTTGAGTAACCAGCCGCCTCGCGGTGGCCGGAATAAAAAACCTAACCCGAACCTTATTTAAACCTAACTATTCTACTTATTAGTAAACTAATTTAATGGATTAGGTTCGGGTCAGGTTTTTTATTCTGGCCGCCGCGAGGCGGCCAGCTATTCAAATCGAGTTTTTAAATACATCCGTTATACGAGTGTCCAGTTCCAGCCACCTCGATGCATCTATGGAAACTATAAACAATCGGCGACTCAACGCTTACAGACATGCTGCCACAGACACGTAGCTGTAGGCAATATTCATTGTAGTAGTAGCAACAGTTTTTTGCAAAAATCTCGGAAACTAAGGCCGAGCGGCAGTTATAGGAAAAAATTGTTCAAAATGTTGATTTTTACAACATATTTAAAAATCGTCGAAATCGGTGAGACTCCCCATTTTCTAAATAATTACCGATAATTTTATAATAATATAAAAATTTGGAATAAAAGAATTGATAATTGAGGTTTTATACAGCAAGTGCTATACTTTCAAAGGATCTATTTTGATAAAAATATTAAATAGCAATGAATTTCGTATTGGTATAAATTTGAGATTTGAAATAAAACATACTATTGATACTTGTTGTACAATGCTGCATAACGTTACTCATAAAAAAATAAAAATATGTGTGATAGCGTTTTTATTAATTCGTAGTCTACCAAATGATCATTATCCATTTCTTTTAATAGAAATATCACGATCAATATTTAAAATATTTGAGTTTCGAATATAAGATGCCTGTAAGATATTTTATGGAATATAGCTGACACATATAATTTGACGTGAAGTCAGAAAGCTAGATTATGACAAGCGAAGACGAACTCGATGCAAAGTCAAATTACTAGAGAGTTTAAGAATAGCACAGATAAACTTGAGGCAAAGCCAAAGAGTTCAACAATTAAAGAAAGTACAGATGAACTTCATATAAAATCAGGCAGCTATAATACTCGAAAGAACCTGGTGCGAAATCATAGAATCACAAGAAGGATTTAGTTTTCGTTTAACCCCTTGCGCTGGCAACTGGTTCGCGGACCATAACAAGTGACCGAATACAATAATTCGTCGCTTTCTTTTTCTTTTGAACTTGTCGGTATATCACTGGGTAGAGATTATTTAGTAATATTATCTTATTATTTGTTTTGCCTGGGTTACATTTAAATATACTTAAAACTGAGAAAATGTTGCAATTTGAAACAAAAAATTCTCGACGTGCGTGGCATGTCATTCCAGCGCAAAAGATTAACACACCCTGTTCGGGCGATTTCCCATAATTCTAATCATTAGAATTATGCGTATGAAAGACATTAGGCTTCTTGTCTACATAAAATAATTATTCTATTTTTAGGTAAGACTTACTCATATTTTGTTATTAATTATCACCCATTTTTTAATATTAAAAATGGTTGGCATCGATCACTGTATCGATGCTTAATAATTTCACCGTTTTTAGTGGAATTACGTTAAAGCAATCAAATGCTCACGGTTGAAAGTGATTGGACTTTATAATATATAAGTGACAGCACTTTTTTATAAAACAGATTTGCCGTTAGCGGGGAAGATAAAGCATTAATACATCAAATTCACTCACATAGCGCATTATACAATCACTGCGTTGTTAGTACGTTACTAAACTTAAGAGTGCGTCAGTGCGTATCACTGCATACGTAAATACAACCACTGAGTGCGTATCACATCAGTACGTTGTCATACAATTCGGGCTATAGTCACTTTTGTTAGTGGATCGAATAATGAATACACTAGTTGGAGATAGATTTAATAGAAATTACAAAATACATATATTTAATGTTTCAAGTCTCATACTCTGCTACACTCGCGTCTATCCAACTTTCGACTGGGCCTCTTCCCGATCACATTTGTTTTTTCGTCACCATGCTCGCGCTCAACTGTTCTCGCATACATCTCTCTCATTCGTTCTTTCTTCTGCCATGGAATATCTCAAACACTCAGATCACACCACACCACTCATACTCTCACTCTCGCCACACTCATCCTTCTATACAAACCCCATGTATTTTCACTCATCTAACCAATATATATATATATATATATATATATTAATATTTATTTATGAAATAATAGTATGTATTAGATTGAATTGTAACTTGTATTATTCATATACAATTGATATAATATCTTATCTTTAATATATAATCTACAGAATACGATATTGTACAGTTGTATACAATAGATATTTTATATAAATATCACCATCTCACTGTGAACTATAGTCAGTGATACTATATCATACTACTTTAGTCATACTACTATCATTCATCTATTATACAGTCCAATTATCGTGATTTTCGGTCCTATATAGAAATCGTTAATCTCATTAATTTCTTCACACACAGTCGCTATCCGCCTCAAATACAAGCGTGCGAATCGCAATCATATTGTACTAAGTTAGGAAAAGTATCTTCTAAAATAAAAAAGTGCGAATGAACTTGATGTGAAGTCGCAGAAAATAATAGTTTGACCTGATAACTCGATTAATAAAAGTTGATATGATATGGCAAAATCGTGTTGCGTGGGTTTGTTGTGAAGGATATTTAAGTTTGAAAATGATTGAATTCGAACTTATCTGGAAACACGTCATATGTAGTTTATTTGAAGAAAAACGTTTAATACAAAAGTTTCACAGTTTCGAGGGAGAAGTACAACTGTCATACTTGCTTCTTATGTGTTAGTCATTTTCATATATTTGAATACTTTCTTTCTTGTCAACTTCTTCCAAATAAAAAGATATACTTTTCTTTACAGATTCTTATTCTTATCATTCTTATCGTGTGGTTAAAAAGAAGAAATTTCTGTATAAAACATTTTTTCATCTTAATTCTTTATTAATAAGAATTTGCAAAAAAGGCATAAAAAGTATTTTTTTTTAATTTTTCATTTGAAAAAAATTTAGTTTTAGTTTAGATGTTATTGCTGCATATACAGTTTTAGTTCCTCGTTTCATATTATGATTATGGTTCGGTTTCGTTTCTGTCATACCGTGAGTCTCTCGCTCGAAATCGCAAAACAGAAGTTGACGATCGAGTATGAAAATGATATTGCCAATATCCTGAAAAGAAAAACATACGACGACATATTCTATTCAGATCTAGAATCGAATTATAACTGAAATACAGAATTACAAAAGTAAGGATTATAGAACCGATATAATATCGGTTTTGAAACCGTAACCAATAGAAGTCGAAGAATCGAAATTGCCTGTAACAGTTGCAACATTTCGATTGTTCATAATTGTTTCAAACTTTATTTGATATCATAACCATTATTTCAATCTCTGAAACAATTGGACATTGATCAACTACAAATATTTCAAATCCGTTCTTCATATACAGTGCGTTGATTTATGATATACAAATCCGAATTCGAAGATTTTATCCAGGGTGTACCGGAATTCGTAGTACAATCGAACAGGGGATGATTCTGCGTCAAAAAATAAGATAAAAATTGGTATAACATTTTTTTATCTGGGGCTCGGTTTTCGAGAAAATCGACTTTAAAATTTGTTCATCTTTGTGAACGATTTAGTTGTCTATTCTTCTACCGCGGTTGTCTCCGCCCGAAATAGCGTTTACAAACATTATTTATTGTGTGGTTAAAGCAGTATAAAGTGTTCCTGCTAATAATTAATTTTTTTTCCTTATTACTACTTTCTATTGGAATACTACAATACAGTACACTATTACAAGTATTGTTGAAAATGTCCTCCTCGTTGCTGCATACATAAGTTTGCTCGACGAATTAATGATATCTGAACAGAATGTAATCTGATATGGTTTTTTCATTTCTCGAATTCCTTCATAATCTTCTGCTTGTAATATTTGAAATATTGTCTTTATAAACTTGTTTTTTGATATGCCCCGATAAAAAAAGGCGTGAGGTGCAGAGACTTTGGTTAGATTTTATAAAGAACACTTTGTACTGCTTTAACCACACAATAAATAATGTTTGTAAACACTATCTTGGACGGAGACAACCGCGGTAGAAGAATAGACAACTAAATTGTTCACAAAAATGAACAAACTTTGAAGTCGATTTTCTCGAAAATCGAGCCCCAGATAAAAAAATGTTATACCAATTTTTATCTTATTTTTTGACGCAGAATCATCCCCTGTTCGATTGTACTACGAATTTCTGTATTATATATCAGCAAACTAATATATTGTGCGCTGATTATTAAGTGCTTCTCCCTTTAACTCGAACAACTGTTACATCTCCGTGATATCTTTATTACATCTCAAGTTTATCTTTATGATATAAACTTGTCAAATAATCGAAATTTTAAGATTCCTCATTTCGATGATACGTTGATTCTTATATCAAAAATATATCGGAGAGTTATAAGCTTTGACAAGTTATTATAAATTCAACGATACAGATACTATTATATAGCAAAGAATACGTATAAATATTCTTTCTAGTCTTGGTCTATTATTCAAACTGCAAACGGCTTCCAACAATAACATTTAATTATATTGAACAGCAAATCCTAAGTGATTAATACATTTAAATATATTATGGAAATTGGAAGAAATAATGCAGATTGTAATAAAATGTAAATTAATCTGATGATTTAAAGATTGTCGATTAACGATTACAAATTACAAAAAGTTAATCAAAATTATTGATTTATTTTAATAATGATTAATTAATTAATTATAACGATTCCTATGATTATATTTAGTAATTGGTTACGGAAATGATTACAAAGTGATTGGTTACTGCCCAATTCTGTCCTATACTATACAATTTGTACCTTATCAAACTCAAGTCGATAGAAAATTAGGATAGTCTCTCTCGTTTTTCTTTCTATTGGTTTCAAAGATTTTTGGAAACAAATTGTTGACATGATCGTTAAAATCGGGTATAGCACGTTGTACACTATTGAGATGCACATGAACTTAATCTTCAAATAACTCGATTTTTTAATTTTAACCTCTTGCGCTGGAATGACGTGCCACGTATGTCGAGAATTTTTTGTCCCAAATTACAACATTTTCTCAGTTTTAAGTATATTTAAATGTAACCCAGGCAAAACAAATAATAAGATAATATTACTAAATAATCTCTACCCAGTGATATACCGACAAGTTCAAAAGAAAAAGAAAGTGACGAATTATTGTATACAGTTCGGTCACTCATTATCCGTGAACCAGTTGCCAACGCAAAGGGTTAATAAGCCAGGAAGACCTTGGTTCTCCTGCTATGTTTCCTCTTGAAAGATAGTGCGAATTTGCGGCCGTATTTATAAATCAAGGTACTCTGGTTTTTTGAATATATCTATTGTGCCCACTACGAGCAAATGTTGATTAATATTATATTATCGATCAGCAGAATAGTTAAATATTGACCGGTATAGTTATTTATAGACTGCGGATTTTTATGCATTTAAAGATAATAGAAAATTTAAAGTTGCAAAAATGCACACAATGCATATAAAACACGAAAATATACAAAATATCTAAAGTAGAATATTTATAGTAATATATAGTAAAAAAAACAAATTTCTATTTAAGTTCTTTAGTTATGTTTTTTTTCTTCTTTTAGTTTCTTTCTTTTAGTTTAGTTTTCTGTTAGTTTCTTTTGGTTTCTTTTAGTTTCTTTTAGTTTTTTTCAGTTTCTTTCTTTAATTTCTTTTACTTTCTTTAGTTATGTTTAAAATTTTAAAATCCGTAATTATTTGATTTATTCCTTATCTCATAGTTTCGTTGTGAGTAATACGTACTGCTATAGCTTTCAACACAAATATGGATATTGGTAGTATTTTTCACGTCAGCGTTTACGATATACATACATATATGTTCTAATTCATATTTTTATTCCCTTTCGTCACCCCTTGTCACTTGCCTAACGTTCCCTTTTATTTCTTGTTCTGGCGCAGGAATTTTATTCCTTGTTCTGGCAACTTACCGTGTGCTATGTGCTGGTAGACAGTAGTAGTTAACTATGGACCAGTTCGCTCAGCCAAATCGATCCTCATAAACATATATTTAAAATACGAGGTCGAGGAGTGTTGACCGTCATTCAAAAGTAATACTTATTGTCAAACCCTGAGTATCCACTGAACGTAGTTGGGAATATATCGAATATCGTTGATTGCTATATAAACAATAAGTACTGATGTCGTGCCGTACGTGTACATAGTTGGACAGTAATTAATTACTGTATAATAATTTTTGTAAATACTAAATGTAATCATAGGAATCGTAATCATTTATCAATTAATCATTGTTAAAACATATCACTAGTTTTGATTAACTTATGTAATTAACTTAATTACTTTTGTAATTTGTAATCGTTAATTAGTAATTTTTAAATCGTCAAGTGATTAATTTATATTTTATTACAATCTGCATTGTTTCTTCATTGTTTATTTTTGTAATAGGATTTGCTGTTCAATGTAGCTAAATATTATTATTGGAAGCCGCTTGTTGTTTGAGTAGTTGATTCAGAGAGAATGCACATATTCTTTATTCCATAATAATATCTATATTGTTAAATTTAGAATAATTTGTTAAAGTTTATAATTTTCTGATATATTTTTGATATAAAAATTCAATATGTCGTAATGAAGAATCTCAAAATTTCAATCATCCGGCTAGTTTATCATTAAAGTCCATCTTCGTAGAGACGTACGGAAGATTATGCCAATAACAACTCAAGAATAATATAGGTGAAACTTTCGATTATAGTTGATGAAAAATTTTTTGAACATTAAAATTGTAGAGTCGTGTGAATTATAATAAAAAAGTGCAAATATAGTTTCTACAAAATGTACATAGTGTTATTAATTAAAGTAAACTCATTCAAAAGTGTATTCATTTTACGATAATTATTAAATTAATCATCATCTTCGATCAAAATAAGTTTGATTGCTTGTATTATTCATTAATCATTTTTTTGTGGTTTTCTTTTGTAAAATAATTGATTACTAATTATTTGATCAATAATCATAATTAATATCCTAATTCCGTATTAATCATAATCGTTAGTCATTAATCAAATTATATTGTACATATACCAATCTTTGTACATACAGCAAATTACTAAAAATTAGAATCGACGTTGCGACGTCGTGATATAATAGGCTTTTGATAATATAGAAAGATGCAACAAGCTTCACATTTCTTAATAATACTAATTGTAAGCGTGGATTCTCATTAATCGAAATACCCACGGTCATATTAAATAAAAATCTCGATCGTTTTATCTCGATCGTGATTCATGTTATAAATTTTTCTTATTCAATTTGTTTACGTTTTCTGATATTTAAACGCGTATCTCGTATGATACAATCGACCGTCCAATGAATGTATGCCTGTTACTTATGTTTTGACATACTTTTTCCACCAATTTATTTTTATTGATAGTAAAAAGTAAAAGTTATTCAAATTAAATAGTAAAAATTATTCAAATTAATCTATCAAAATATTAGTTTTTCATCGAATATATTTTATAATAAAAATTAATCAAGCAATTTTATACTAATTTATTATCTTCGGCTTCGCATATCTTTCTTTTAAAATGTTTATTTTTTGTACTATTCCGTTTTCAATTTTAGTGAATGTATAATAAGTCTTTCTGTTCTTGAAGAAGATGTTAGGTCTTTATTTCTTCTGTATGATTTTGAAATAATTTTGAATTATACAGTATATTTTCAACCTGATGGTACAATCAGAAAACAAGTGATAAAAAAAAGACTAAAAGAAAGAATAAAATTTTTTCGAGAAAATCGAGTTTGAAAAGTTATTAAGTTATTATTTTTGACTTATTTTTGAAAAAAAAACCGATGATCTTGAAAATTCCTTCTCCAATGATTTTTGAAAAAAACAGTGCCTGCAAGATATTGGCTACTTAATATCATTCAAACTACGAATGAAATATTTTGTGTGTCCGTATAATAAACAATAATATTTGAGTTTATACTTGGACGAGACATCTTGTACAGCTCCTTATCGTTTATTATTATTAAATAATATATAATTTACGAATCAAGTATTTTAATAATAATTCCTGATCCTTAATTTTAGGTGAATTAGGAGATTATGATCCTAAAATTCATGAAGGAAATTACATTTCCGAGCACAAATTATTACTTAAACAAACGGAAGCTATTGAAGAGAAAGCTATGAAGCTGCATCAAACAGAGTTGAAGGGATTCACTCCAGAACAAGCGGAAACTCACTTCCTTAGGTTAGCATCACAGTTGGATACATATGCCGTTGATCCACATCCTGTAAAGGTAAGACTAGACTTTTTTTCAAATTCGTCTTCACAGTGTACGTTTTGCATTAATTGAACTTTCACTATAAAAAAAACAAATTTTGCTTTTTTTAAAACTATGCTAGTAAGAATTAGAATCATAGAAGGAGAATCATTCTATGCAACGTGTATTTATTAAAATGATAAATAAATTTTTATCGTTTTTAGTTGAAAGGCTAATAATCACAGTGATGTAAGTCTAAATTTTTATAATTAATTGATAATAACGTTTTTCAAGTGTTGAAAGCTTTGTACGTTTAATTTTATGATCAACTGTTGTTATAACTTCATTTATTACTGAGAAATGGAAGTCTCTAATCAAAATAGCGATAGTAGTAGACGTAAAACATAATTTTACGAGAAACTTCATAAGAGTGACGTACATCACTATAATTCTCTGTCCTTCATTTGTCTAATAATAACTCATTACTCTAGTCACTAATTGTGACACCTCTATGCTGAGCCATTTTAAATTTTACACGATGATTATGAATCTGAAATCCGCTTTTCATCTTCAACATTCATAAAAATAATTTTGAGAGAAAGGAAAACTTACAATTTTGAATTTGCGTTCGATAATTTCTATGTACAAAAAAATAATTCTATAAACTCAATTCCAAATACAATGACGTATATTTTAAACATGTTTAAATAATCATTAAAGTAACCGGAATCTCGATTTCACACAAATTATAATTTGATATTTTTTTTTATCTAAAAAAACTAAGAGTATAATGTGAAAATCGTTTATTAGATGAGATAGAATAGACACTTTCAAACGAAGTTAGAGTACAAAAAACATGATAGAATAAGCAAAATAATTTAACACTAATTTTAATTTAAAGATTAGAAATATTGTTTTCAATGAATGTGGTAATAAAATAGAAAAAATAGAGCTGATTTTTGTAAAAGAACTTTGTAAGTATAACTCAAGTTATTTAAGAAACGCTTCAATTATGTTCTTACTGCGTTTGGAACTAGAGATATGACATTCGAGTTATTACATTAATATTACTTAACTTCCTTAGTGCTTTATAATTTTTCTGTATACCATGTAGAGTATATGAAGTATTGTCATTGTATCAAGATTGTGTAAAAATCTTGGTAAAATAGTATAAACTATTCTCTATAAAATCTCATTTTATAAAAATAAGAATCGAGAATAAGAATCATTACGAAAACTGAAAATCTACATAAGATCAAAAATGTATGTAAGAAAGTTTAGACACTTTCTTTTTAAGCAATTGATTGTGACTATAAAAGTTGCACTGTATATAACTATATAATAAATTTAGTTATTTAAAATTAAATTCAGTTATTTCTTGAATTATATTCATACGCTGTTTTCTATCTTTTTCCAACTTATTTCGCTATTATATTTGTCACTCCTGCAATATTATAAACCGAGAATGATATCGATTGTACAGGATGTTTCAAAATTATATGTCGCGGCTATTATAGTCTTGATTCTACGCCTCTGGAGATTTGCTAAAGATTCTTGTCACAAAATTTATCATAACTTCGAATTTCGACGCCAAATTTTTTTATTATTGCATCGTATTCTCTTCGTCGAGAGGAACAAAGTTACTAAAGGAATCACGAGTCGGAAATGAATCCCCTCTCTTTTAATTTAATGGAATGCGAGATATCTCTATACAGGTGCCCGAAAAGGTTGGAACCAAACTTTGGACACTACGTGTTACTGAGGTCAAATAGATGAAAAAAGTTCATATAAACTTATGTCCGAAAATGTTTTATTGAAAAGATATAAGCGTTCAAAGATTTGTGGACAGAATTCGTCTTACAATTCGTTGTACAGAATTGTATACGTATTACAAATTATTATACGTATTATCCTAGGTCACCTGACATAACGCTTCTCGATTTCTATTTATGGAGTCATGCAAAAGAATTGGTTTATAAAAATACGATCAACTTTGGGAATGTATTCAAAATGCATTTACTATTATTTCCAATACAAATGGAATATTTGAAAGAGTTCGACGTCAATCACTAATTCGACGAGTGGAAGCCTGCATTCTTGCAGAAGGAGGAATTTTCGAACATTTCTTGTAATTGTCACAATATATCATAAATATCTTTAAAAGCTTATATCTTTTCAATAAAACATTTTCGGACATAAGTTTATATGAACTTTTTTTATCTATTTGACTTCAGTAACACGTAGTCTATGTTTGGTCCCAACCTTTTTGGACACTTTGTATGTACTGCACAATTTATATCGTTGAGGCGAGATTTCGTATTTATAGTACTACAGAAGAGCATGTGTGAGTAAGAAATGTCTGTAATTATAACTCAGTCAACAATGAACATTGTCAGTGTATTGATTCTGAATTTGTAGCAGCCTCTTTAATCGCTGCAGCCTAAGCGGCCTAAGCGGCCGGAGAACGTAAAATAGTTACAGTTATTTTTCATTTGCGTAAAATAGTTATTTTCCTAATGAATTTATCAAAAGATGTTATTTTTATTCTGCAACATACGAACGTTGCAAAGGATATATGCAGCTGCTAACAAGATTTCTGTAAACGTCATTTGTTTAGTTTCGTAACATAAAGAGAGTGACGAGAGAGGGGGAGAGTGAGAGTGACTCAAGAGAGATCCATACATATAGACAAAATTCATTGAGCTGGTATCGACAGTTTTTTTTAGGAATATCTTGGAAACTAGATCGGCTACTAGTACAAAAAAAATTGTTTAAAATCTCTGAAATGATTTCTAAAACATGTTTAAAAATCGTCGAAATCGGAGAAAAAATAGCTTTTTTCATAATTTCACCAAATTCGAGAATTATTTTTATATGTTTTAACGTATGTTTTATATGAATTCGTTTTTTATGTTTTTATTAATTAATCTAATTATTAGTGAAAATATGATTAGTGAAAAAAATATAACCATATACAGGATACCTCATTTTAATCTATAATTGCAATTATTTTCCTAACTATTTGTTATTTAAAAAATGTTTCAAATACAATTTTCTCTGTTTCGAGGAAGCACGTACTTGTATAATTAATTTGTGGATGCGTAAGAAAATACGAAGATCAATACTATTTTTTTAAATGGAATTACGTAATTTTTTTTACGCAACAAGTTATTCCCTATAAAAAGGAGTATTAATCTATCTTTTATACAATCTATCATTAACGAGAAAAGACAAGAGTAGTATTTTTACATTCAGACTGTTCTTTCATGCAATAGATTTTATAGAATTAAGATTAAAATATCTTCTAAACTTATAATTTTTCAACATACATACGTATTTTTTTGATAGAAAATGTCAATGGATCAATGAATCAAAAAATTACTCTATTTTTAGAAAACCAAGATCACCTTGATATCTTCAGAAATACAAGATATCCAAAAATCAAAACATATTCATCCGATTAACCCCTCAAAAATTAAATTTCATTTCAAACATTTTTTTTATAAAATTACTAAGAAACGAGTTATTTCAGGTATATGAAGATCTTTCTAAAAGAAATAAATGATAAAAGTTTTAAATTTTCAAAATTGTTAATGGTCGTCCAATGTAAAAAAAAAAGTCATAAATAAATGTTAAATTACTCCGATTATTTCCTTACATTTACGATAGCATATCTGGAGATATTATAAAACTTAAAAAAAAAAAAGACTAATCATTAACGGCTTGTAATTTACGATACAATTATACCTATTGAATAATTGAAGTTATTTACATTTATATTTGAAAGTGCATATTTACAAATTCGAAAAATGTTTATTGAATGTATTTATAAGAAAACAAATAAAATTGCTTTTATTTTTAACAACATAATTAAATTTAAAGAAATGAAAACAATAGTTGAAGAAATAACTTAAAATTAATTTTAAAAAGATATAAAAATGATATAAAATATGTATTATGTATATATATATAATACAAAGTAAAATATAGGTATAGTAAAAATATTTTTTTGTTTTCTTTATTTCCAGGACCAAAAAGGTGCACAATTATATCTCGGTATTAATCATTGTGGAATTCTAACCTTTCAAGGATCCCGTAAAACACATCATTTCCGCTGGCCGGAGGTTCAAAAAATCAACTACGAAGGAAAAATGTTTATTGTACATTTAACGATAAGTGAGGTAAAATTTTACGAAATTCATTTTTTATAATTATTTTCTTATCGATGTTTATGTATGAAATTGCTAGTAGGCATGTGATATCTGATTAGGATTTAATTTTTAATTTAAGAAAAATATTTTAATAAGAAGTTTTCGAAGATTCTATAGTAATTTTACTATTAATTCCCCCCCAAAATAAAACACCTTTTAAAGACACAATATGTGATATTGATGCATATATTTTACTTATACATATATAGAGGGCTCAGAAGTCAGTCAGTATAAATCATTTAAAAGCAACAATGCAAATACTCTTTTATTGTTAAAATCTTCAATCGATGGAAGAATTTAGTCTTTATAATATAATCACTATAATGTAATCATTACAATTATAAGTAAATTATAATTTTACAGTACATTACAATTATAACTAAACTGTTCCATTGAGTGAAGAGTTTTGCCATGAAAATACGTTTGTATACCACAAGTCATCTTTAGTGAAAAATTACATTGAGCCCTCCATATCATAATAAAAATACGTCATGTGTTTCATATATGTATGTTTCACTTATATTGTATGTGGTATCCCTTAATTTGTGGTCCCTGAAAGATGATTCTATATGTAAAAATGAGTCGAAAAAGAAAAACAAAATTATTTTATTAAAATCTTCGTTTTCGAGAAAATCGAGTTCAAATTTTATAAGTATATACATTTTTTTCATACTGAATAAAAGTGAATAATTGATACTTTACGTACAATAATAAGTAAAAAACATAGACTAAAATTTTTTCATTTAAAGCTTCATTTTCGAGAAAATAGATTTTGAGTATATCAAAAATTGCTTTAGTATATTTGTATTTGATAAATTTTCAAATTGAATTTTAAAATGAACAGTGAATGAACAGTTATGAAAAATTTGTATTTTAATTTTTTATTTATTCTCCTGCATAGAATAATCTTTTGCCGATTAGTCGCTTCTGTTCATTACAGAAATTAATTTCCAAGTATACCTACTTAAGAAGTATTCAAAGTCAATTTTCTTGAAAAGAAAGCTTTGGATGAAAAAAATTTTCTTTCTTTCTTTCATTCTTTTATTTTTACATATGAAATAGCATGCAGATATATTACAGTATTCTAAATTTTTAAATATTTTCTAAACTTATTTTATTTTCGATTTAATCAAATCAATCAAGATTGTATATTTGCACTTCTCATAAGCTCATAAAATAATAGTTTTGTACCATTATATGATATATTAACATTTCTTAAAAACGGTTTAACAAATACAAAATTTCACATACTTATTACTTTGTTATTTATTTATTATCTTAATAAATTGTAGCAACATTGTGGTTTAATAATCAACAGATAAATCACAAGTAAATCACTTGCTTTTTTCTGTAATAAATATTGTTTTTGGTTTTTATTTCTAATGATTCTTTCATTATAATTTCTTCGAAACATCCAGAGATCGAAAAACTTCTAAAAACTTCTATTCGAAACATAGATCATAGAACTTTTTCGTTCTTACATTATAAGTCTCGATGAAAACAGATAACTAAGTGTTTTTGAAAATAAAAGTTTCATAATAGAACTTAAAGAATATAAAAGTAAACATTTTTTTGTCGGAGGAACAGATAATTTGTTCATCAATATTAAAAAAATTCTCAATATTTGTAGTAAATAGTGACACTGAATGTTATTCAATGAATAAGTACTAGATATAAAAATGGATTTTTAATTAAATGTTCTAAAATAACTTGTTTCTATGAAACTTTTATTATACAGACTCTAAAATGTCTGTTCCATGAGAACACTGTTCAAAAGTGTTCCTAAATAAAACATTTCTTTCTATAAAAATTTCATAAAAACAGGTATTTTTTTATATATATACATCCGAATAGAATTTTAAAAAAATTGGAAAGAACCTATTAATTTCGATCTTTGGGAACATCAAACAGCACTTAAGAAGCAATAGAACTTAAATAATATCTATGCTCATACCTATATCGATAGTATATCGATCATCTATGCAGTTTCTTTACGAAAATACATGAAAATAAAACTATTAGATAATGTTGTTTTTTTTATTATTTTTTAATTTTGGTAAAACAATCATTTTTTAAACATATTTGTTTGTAACTAGAAATTTTAACTTTTACATTAGAGTAGTAGAAGATTATAATATATTATTTGTTACTAAAATTAGAAAGTTTGGAACCATGTTTAATATTGTAAAATTATCAATATTATTTTCTTAATTTCGAAAGGAAAATTTTTTGCAATCTACGTTAAAATTGATAATAATAAAATTGTATTAAAAAAAAATTAGATTTTAAATTGATTTTTTTTTTTAAGTCTTCGATGCGTTGATATATTTAGAAAGAAAAAACGATTTTGACTGAACTGTAAAAATAATTTTTAAAATTAATAACAAATTTTGAATATTAGAAAATTATATAGAAAAGTTAATATTCAATTTATTATAAAATTGAAATTAAATAATCTGAAATTAAATTTGCTGATGAACGAATTGATAAAGTTTAAAATCGGATAATCAATTTAACTAATTCAAGAATTACTATAAAATATAATTTAATAAAATATATTAAAAGTTTTAAGGATTTAAAGGAACTGAAGAAACCAAAAAAAATTTATATTATTCATATTAAAATAATGTAATATTACTCTATATGTACACTTATACTCTACGTTATGTACTCTACATATATCACCTTTAGAGACTGTAGTTAAGAAAATGATAAAATATCAGAATAATAATATTTTGTTATTATACAATAAAAACTCAGTTTTTTAATGTTTATATTTTATTATATTATATACAGTTTCTCATAGTTAACAAGTTTATTATAATCTAAAATCAAATAAATTTTCATACCATTATATACTGTAACATGGTATTTGTATATATTTACATATTAAGAACATTTTCTTTTTTTTCTTTTTTGGTCTCATCTCTTAAAACTACTCTAATATTAGTGATAGTTTGTTATCAGTTTATCATATATTCAATATTAATTAGATAATTGAATGATGAATATAAAATCACGTGCGCATTAATTTAACTATACAAAATGTAGTAATAAAGATTGTTAAAATATTTTATATTTCGTAACAGTGAACAATAGTAAAAATAACAAAGTAATCAGTCAGTTATTATTTCAATCATTTCATATGAATGTGATCGATGAACAAACCTTGACCTACTGACTGACCGTAGTTTATAGGATTACTAACTCCATGAGTCTTCCAATCGTTTGAAGTGTATCGACATGTCCATAAATACAATGTTCAAAGTGGAAGAAAAATATCTAGTTTTTTAAATATGTTTGAATCACATTAGAATTAATTTTAATTTTATAATAAAACTAATATTAAATTCATTGTCTATATTTAGATCATAAATGCGTTGTGAAATATCAAAGTTTTACGAATAAAAATATTAATTTCTTAAGATATTAGAACATAAAGGCATAAAAATATTACACTCATGTTTAAAGACAGTATAGAACAAATACTATATTTATTACAAAATGAGAATTAAAAATTGATTATATTGTCAACCAGAATTATTAATTTAGATAATACTTTATACAAGAAAGAGTCTGTTAAGTGTTAATATGTTAACAATTATGCATTTAAAAAATTTCATTATTTATTAATTATAAAATATTTTTTAGCAAGAATATATACTTAAATAAAAGAATAATATATACTTAAATTAAGCAAAAATATATACTAATATAATTTCCAAATGTTATTAATTGTAATGGAACAGGTACGAATACAAATTCCTTTTATTCACACGCAATTAAAAAACTTCATCATCTACAATAAATACTGAACAGCAAAGGAAAGAAAGTAATTTTTTTACATTTCTAAGCTCCGAAAAATGTAAAAAAATTTTGGATTACTTAATAAAGCTTTTACTATATTATACAGTCAGTTTTTAAATCAATTCTTTGAAAGATTTCATAGGAAAAATAAAAATTTGCTTCAAATTCAAAAAGAGAAATTTCACTAAGAACATTAACGATGCAATTTGGAGGATTAAAAATAAAAGATGTTCTAAGATTTTTAAATGAGAGTGTACATTAAAAAAGAAATTTTTTTGAAAATAATTTAAGAAACCTTTTACATAATTTCTAAATATTAATGTAGACATTAGTTAAATTTAAAAAAACACAATATTTGTAAACAGTTTATAACATGTTTTTTATTTTAAAATTCTCTCTTGTTTTTCAATTTTAATTTTTACTATTTTAGGCATTAACAAATTAATTTGTTTAAATTTTCAAGTGACATATTGTTCCAACAGTGTTGTAAAATCTCCATTAGATGTTTTGTGTTATTAGAGCTATTTCCGCAACATCTCAAACGGATTAAAATCTCACGGTTGAAGTCAACTTATGTTTATTAATATTTTTTGATCTTTTTCTTCCACATATACTCTACAAAATTTGAAAAATGCTTAGGATTAGTATCCTGTCTCATAATAAATTTAAAAACAAAAATAATTAGCAAAAATATTTGTACAAATTCTAAATTAACATAACTATTCTTAAACTTTTGACCAGCAGTATAAGTGTGTTTAAGATTTATCGACAGAGTAATATAATTGTAATAAAAAGACACAATCCAAGTAAATATAGAAATATTAAAGATTAAAGTTAAAAATTGTAGAAACAGATTATATCTGATGTTACCATTATATATATTAAGATATAAAAATTGTGATTGCTCCAATAAATTGCTTCTTTTTTATGTGAAAGTTTTTTCAATTATAACATACATAAGTATGTTGCAACAATACATACAAATATAAAAATTACATATATACAAAAATTAACCCAAAAATTATTTAAAAAATATCGTAATTTTATATATAATATCAATTAAACAATCAATTGAATTAAAATACAGTACAAAATACAATTAATAAAGTTATCAATTTGTTGGTCAACATAAATGAAACAAAATACATTATTATTTTTTTAGATTTTGTCAAACATATTTCATTTGTTTCTCTTTTAAACATTATATAAAAGAATTTTATACGTACGATATTTCTTTACTGAAACATTATTTAGATATTCAGTGTTTCATCCAAATTGGACGTTTAAGTAAATTATTTTCATCGCCCTTGAACCTAAAAGAAACTCACATTTCATTCTGTTTCTTGTTATGCGATCATTGACGACATCGAGACAAGATCAGTGATTTATGACATCATGATTTTAAATTGTAAAAACTCAATCTTAACCATGATTAATTAATTTGTTGATAGCTCTTTCTCTCATGTTAATCATTTTTATTACTTTCCAACATATTAGAAGTGCATTGTTACTACAATAGAATTGTTTATTCGAATGCATCGCGTCGGGGAACAAAAATAAAATCTTTCAAATAATCGACGAATTCGGAAAATAGAAGTTTACTAGCTTCCCCTACATTCTATTTTTATTTCGTTTGAATAATAAGAAATAGATAAGGATAACAAAAGTTGGTCAATTATAAGTTCGCACAGTGATTCTCATTAATATTCCAATATTCAATATGGAAACTGTTATAATTTTGTAAGAAAAAATCGCACAACAATAAACATGGACTCATTTTAAAGCTTGAAACCTTTACTATTAAAATTCATCATTCATTTTATTTTAAAATGTTTCTACGCTGTACAGCAGATGATAAAGTGAAAATACTTCTCAAAAAAATGCTATAAATTATCATACTTAATAATAAATTTGAAAATAAATTTGAAGATTCAAGTCTCTTCTTTACAACGATCATTCAAAATTTACGATTGTACGGTTTTTTTTTTTTTTTGATAATTTATTAAACTTTGAATATTAGACGAAAATGTTACGATTTCTTGGATTTTCTTAAGCCTTATATTCAAAATTTAACAAAAAGGCCAAAAACGAATCCTACATCAAATTTCCTTTGGAGGGCTTTGTAAAGTAGGGGCTTCAGTTTTTAAATCCGTGGTAATTTTAGTCGTGAAACAATTTTTTCAATGTTTTTACATACTACGACAATTTATAGCATTTTTGGGAAGAAAACTGTTTTTCCATCTGTTATATAAAAGTAAATAAGTAAAAATTTTGATGGCATCACAAATGAATGATAGTAGAAGCTTCAAGCTTTAAAACGAATCCAAGATTATTGTTGTATGATTTCTTTTTACAAAATTATAATAATTTCAATATTTTATGACTAAATATTAATGAGATTCACTGTATATCTAAAGCTCAATATTGGGTTCACATGAATGAGGTTTGAATGAATGATGTTTTGCTGTATCAGTAATTTTTATTTATTACAATTAACTAAATTACAATGTTTTTAATTTATTAAAAGTAGATTTAAAAAAGAATTTTATGACAATGGTATCATGAATCATTAAATTTGTCTTGATATTGATTGTATAAGGAATAGACTGTATAATATTATACAGGTAGTTCACAATTGTTTCAGGTTACAATTCTGTTACTCGTGCAATTACAAAAAAATATCAAAGAAGAAAGATGAATGGTTCAAAAAATGTTATATTCGTAGTAGTACGTTTGTTTTAGAAGCACAGTGATATATATGCAATGAACAATTACATTATTTTTTAAAATGGAAATACATACTTTTGTATGTAGATTCTTTTATCATTTTACGTAAAAAAGGTATTGAAATGTAATGCTAAAAGAATTATTGGTTATTGAGATATTTTAAAAATTTCTCTTCATTGAAGATAATGCTAGGAATCTAACGAGAGATATATCCACACCGTCAACAAACATTGTAACAATTTTTCTGTGAAATTAATAACAATTGCATAAGTATGGTATATTTACCAAACCTAAGACAGAGGTTCCAAAACTAATAAAAGGAAACGAAAATAACATAGTGAATGTGCTTATTTATGTAAATTGGATTCGCTCATGTATGTCTGAGATGTTTAAAATATAATGAAAAAGCGTTTGAGCAACTTCAAACATCTCGATAACTAATCATTTTGTTACCATTGTACTTTAATATTTTTTTACTATAGAAAGCATGCATTTCTATTTTAAATAATAATGCAATTGTACATACACAATTGTACTCCTAAGAAAAATATAGTTGTGCAGATGTAATACTCTTTGAATCATTCATCTTTGTGTGACATTTTTTATAACTGCACTGGTAACGAAGTTATAAGTGGAAACAATTACATGGACCACCTGTATAAAAGTACATGTATTATATATTTTAAAACAGAGTTGAAGAGAAATAAATTTTTGAAATAGATAAATAGAAATAAATACTTTTATTTTTTCGAGTGATACAGAGTTTACATTTTTGAAATAGTATTTCGAATACATATATCTTAATAATAGACGTATTATATATTTCAAACTTACTGTATTTTAATATATTTTAATTTATACAAATATTCTGAAATAAATATTTCATTAATGTTTAAAATAATAGTATTGCAAGTACGCAATTTAAAAATTTTATATTATAATAGATTTTTATTGAAACATAAAACTTTTATTTTATTTATAAATAATTAAAAATTCTTAAAGAAAGTAATTTCTACATATTATTAACTTATTTGCTTCAAATAGAATACATTTTTCACACATATTACCTTTTAAACAATTTTTTATTCGGAAATATAACTTACTTAACTGCTTATACAAACATGATCTTAAAAAAATATTGAGCGATATTTGGAAAATCTGTTTTGTTTCGAAACTCCTGTTTTTCTATGTTGGCATCCAAATTTAAATAATGTTTGCTCATGATTTTGAGTATTAAATGAAATACTATTTATTTTGATTTAAAAGTATTAAATGAAATAATATTTCCAAATATTGTTCGACTTGAATGTTGAATGAAATAATATTCTATAAGTAAATAGTATTTCCTTGTGGAAATATTTCAATTTTCAGTATTTTGTTTTATACTAATTCAAATTTTCCCCTGCCTTCAAATAATTTTGAGATATTTTGAGATAATGAAATTTTATTTATGATAATTTTATGATAGCTTAAAATTTTTTTATTTTACGAAATATAGAGTTTTGAAGTAACTCTTTTATCATCAAATATTCATCTTGAAATCATAAAAACTTCGTTTGCAAAAAATTTCAGTTGCACTTTTATTATCTTTTATTATCTGTCGGCGACGTAAATGATTTACTTCAATTTTAGCAAGACACCTTGTATATTACGCGTTCGATATTATTACGAGTTCAACTAATCTTATTATTTTATACTGCTGGGCCTATTCAGGACGTGAGGACAAAGGTAAGTTGTTCCGTAACTGTCACACAGATTGTTCGTGTTTTTCTTAACCTTAGTGGAAATTATATATTTGATTGATTGTTGTCGCAACACGATTGTGTTGCAATACGATCGACTTGTTACTAGTAACAATTCAATTATCAGTGTGTAAAAGTAAAGAGAAGATTGTTGTGTCGTTGTTGAAAATTATAATATTAACAGATTTGTGACGATTACTCGTCTCGATGAAACGACGCAATTGTTTGAAGTCTCTTAAATCGGTATTAAACCAATAATTATCTTCGGTAGATTCTGCACTATTACATAAAACTCGAAATCGTCTGCATTTATTAATCATTTAATTTTTAAACATCTCTAATGGCATTATCGTGCTGTCTGTTGATTATATTATTTTATACGTTTAATAATTTTTATTTAAAACAACAACGTCTATGAAAAAAAAACGTCGATCGCGTATATATCGTGAATTAATATTACAAAACAGAATATCTAACACACTATTAAATGACATTCGTTATTATTTTCTTATTATTGAATCGGAATATAATTAATTATAAAAAAATGTAGCCGTTTTCGTTTATGATCCTACAACATAATTTACGTTTAATAGTGTAGTACTTGGTGTGAAATAGTTATTCCAAATATTTTGGTTATGTCAGAAGGTATTAGCATAAATAAACAGATCAGCCTTTTTTTCCTAATGATTTTATTCTTTTTGTTGCTTGATAAAACGAACTATGTTAGCTGTAGCTGTCGAAACTGTACATAGAGTAGACGTTTTAGTGCAATGTTTCCGAACCATTTTCAGAAAAAGCACACTGTTGGGTTTAAGTGTCCCACGGGGTCGAACTGCCGCCACGTATGGAGATGCGCCATCGAGCAAATGTTATTTTTCACGTATGTATGCTGTTATTCAGCTAATGGCTTTCAATGTATTGGCATGAACAATCGTGGCGTCATATTTTGTTGTATAAAATATACCATGTGTATGTATTTACAATTATATTACATATATCTTGGATCATCGACGAGAATTTCAAGATTCTCGAGAATTTCGGGATTATTGTCAGAGGCTGTTGAAAACACAGTACTGGATAAAATAGTATTTCAAATAAATATATTTATAGAGATTGTTTTCTACGTAGTGTTTCATTTGTTTATTTATTTGTTTTTCTATTGATTGAATTATTGTATAAATTTATTTCACTTGACAAATATACAAGAGATGTATTTCAGTTACGTATTTTTCATGATATAGTTATTTGAAGTGGATATTTCTCTCATCATTCACGCAATGAAATATTTGAATATTATTTTTGTGAAATCGTTTCTAATTGTTTACTTTTGTACATGAATGAAATTCTGTCTATGAAATAATTGCATATGTGACTTAATGTCATATTTGTGTTTCTACATCGCAAGTTAAATAAATAATAAGCTGACTTTTTCTTAGAAATGATACTTAATAATACTAATTAATATTTATTTCTTCTCCATACTTTTTCCAGTTAATTTCCCTTTGAAATAATATTTGAAACAATCAGTGCAAATTTCGAAGCATGAAATATTACTTTAAATAATAATTGCTAATACGTCTTAAACAATTATTATTTCAATTAATAATTCTATATTTGAAATAAATAATTTTAGTATACGTGTGTATATCATTGTCAAATAAAATAAATTAAAATAATTATTCGAATAACATTTTATTTCAATAAGAATATTTTAATTACTATTCCAAATACTTTTTATTTTAAATCTACACAGCTCTGGTTGAAAACCTGGCTTTTCTACAAGAAAATCTAAAATAAAATATTACATTCGTTATACATATAGTTGTTATTTCTCTTCCATATTCTATAATTTTATAATTCTCAAGAACCGCAGAAATCTCGAAAATTCTAACTTCTTCGATAATCCCGAAATCCTCCAACTGTGAGATATTTTTGAGATTTGTCCCAACTCATTCCGCCCATCAAGTTTCCGTCATTTTCGGGTTTTCTTACATCTCTAGATGTTACAATTCTTAACTGTATTCAATTATTATTCAGTTATTTTACTGAATCATTTTTATATCTACGAACATATTAGATCTAAAGTTGTAACAACAAAGTTATTTATTAATAATAATTAAATGTAATTGTGAAATTATTAAATGATCCAAGATTTTATTTAAATTATAAATGAATATTAACATTGTTTGTATATAGTACCCACATGTGTGTATTATAACGGAATGATATTTATAAATTCACAGATAAGTACAAGCTATATATGTGTAACAAAATTTAAGAAAGCATAAATTTTATTATAAGAAAGATAAAATTTATACACTAAGTTTCAATTGGTAATCATTTAGCAATAATTTTTAAAAATTTTACAATTTTAAAAAATTTTTCAGAAATAGAAGTATTTTAACGGAGTAGAAAGTAGCATCCTTCTTTCGATAACGTGAATGTAACGCTCGTTACATTCAATTTAGTTTTTTAATTGATTTTAAATTTTGTCGGTGGTTCACATTTGTACAGCATTTTTTCATAATAACTTCAATATCATTTTATTATTTTGTATATTTTATAAACCTCTATGAATTTAAAGTTTATATATATACATTTATATCGCTCGGTTTAATTTTCAATTAAGCAGGACATTGGTCATTTTATACAATTTTGAAATAGTAATGAAGACTTAGGAGATTATTTTTCATTGAAATAATAATAGAACTGAATAATATAAGATAACTACTAAAATATTTAATATAAGAGGAGTACAATCCTTTTCGATTTCAATGACCTTAAATATTTTCAAGTTTTGTTTATACATGTTCAGCCTTTTCGAGATATTTATAAAAGAATATATTTTATAATTTTTTAAAGCGTAAATTTGATCGGTTTCAATGATTCTTGAATTTAGACATTCGAGAATATATAGAGTATTTAAAAAAATTAATATTCTTGACATAAATAATAAACTAAAAAAATTTAGTTACTTTTTTTCATAAAAATTTTTATGATAACTGTCATTGTTGATCCCTGAAAAAACTAACTCCGAAACTAATGATTTTTAGGCCCATTTTTATTAAAATTCTTTCGTCTGCTTTGATGAATTATACGCTCCTGAAGAGAATATACTACTTCACATTCAAATGATATCAAGTACTTTACTATTTATTTCGAAAATTTTTTAGTTAATAAATTTTTTACCTTTCGTGCATATGATATGAAGATTTACAAATGTAGACTTGTGTCAGTTTAATGAGGTATACCTCATTTATTTGATAAATAGAATTATGAAAGAAATTAATCTTCAGTAATAAATTTTACTATGAATATCATTACAGTAAATGATATAAGTTCAATGTAACTTATTTATAATTTAAAAAAATTTTTTTAAGTATTATAAATCCGTATTAAAATATCTTATTTAAATTTAATTATTATTAATGCTCATAAAAATTATTATTATCTTGTCATAGAATTTTTTGATTATATCACCTTGAAAATGTTCTTACTTATTTCATGTAATAAGTCAGTCACGAAGTTTACATAGAACATTCAGAAACAGGTAGGATAGAAAAAAGAAATATTTCAAGACATATGAAGATAAAACAGAACTCAATAATAAAAGAATCTGCATTCGAAGTTTTATTTATTAATTTTTATTTATTAGGTGATGTTTAAAAGTCAAATATCCTTAAATTAGGATAACTGGGTAATAGATTCTTTAAAAAAAGACACATGTCTGATAGCTTACATCGAGCGAATCGTAGAGAATATTCTTTCATTCACACTTTCCTGTTGCGCGATGTTTGTATCGGTAAATGTAATAAAAATATAATATTAATGAATCAAAGATAAATGAAACACAAATAAACGATATATCATACGAATTAGAAAGGATCTTAATATTAAAAAATTTGAGATTATTTAACGATTCGAATTACAAATCTCTAGTTAATGACAAATCAATATGATGCATTGAAAATATATTTATATAAGGTGTTCCACCTAAGTTTACCACTTCAAGTATTTTCATTGTTTTTGAATATATGAACAAAATTTATTAACAAAATAATTCAGTTCATAGGTAGAGAGATTTCTGAGCTTTCAAAAATACGTCCATCTTTTTTAAATGAAATTAAATAATATACTTTCTGTACTATTAATTTAAATAGCATAAAAGACAAGGATAAGAATGCTGCCTCTGTCTTTCCTCGTCATTCATACAATAAATTTTATAGAACTAAAATGTCTCAGAGTTAGAATATCTCTTAAATTGATACACATGGATTAATACTTTTTAACAAAGAAAGTCGAATTGCATCGATTAATGGATGAAAAAACATATCATACCATTTAAAGTAGAGATAACTTTGAAATCACCTACGGAAAAATCATTATTACCATATTATGACGCCCTCTATACTGAATAACTTCCGTTAACGAAATTTTTTTATACCATGTCAAGATGGATAAAGTTATTGGGATATTCTGTATATTAAATATTGCAAGATACATTTTGAAGATTTATTGTATTTAAGTGCCATTCGCACATATGTTACACATGCAATCTGTTACATATAATTTTTGAATTTTTTGGATTTTTGCTTTAATAAATTAAAGATTTCGTTTCAAAGAACGAAACTAGTAACTTTTTTAGATTCAATCAGAATGAATCCAAAACACTTTTGACTTCATTAATAAACCAATAGATAAAGTGATTGTCAAATGAAGTTAATGGACAAGTCAGAAAGATCTGTATTAAGAGATAAAGTGATTTTCATTATAATATGGAAAATTTTTTCAGAAACTATGCATCTTTGTTCTCATCTTAATTCTCCAAGAATTAGTAACTCTACTAATAAATCCATTATTTGTTCTTTAATTTCAGAAGTATAAATAAAGATATGTAAATTGTAAAGAAGGTAATATATCATTTATTAAAATATATCATATATCATATATTTAGAATATAAGCATTTTTTGAAATCTGCTTTTGTAAAGATCACAATTAATATCGAAACAAAAAATCCGTCACAGTTCTTACGATAAAAGTATAAATAAATAAATTATAATTATATATAATAGATAATAGCGTAATAAATGTTTATAATTCTAATGCAATATCAGAAAGTCCTTAGATTTTCGTAGCTGCGTGGAATTTATATGGCATTGATCCAATTAATCTAGCACAAAATTTAGTTGATATCAGGCTATATTTTTTTGTAATTTTTATCTATTAATTCTACTTTATTGATGAATTCTTAGTTGACGTTTGATGCAATTCCATAAGATTTTCATAGAATTAAACATGAATTAAATTAAATGGAGATTGATTTAGTTCCTTAATTATGTTAATATTTTATACCATCAGAGGTTTTCTTTTTTTTTTAAATTACTTTAGAAAAATACTTAGAATTGTTGAAATAACTATTCTTTATTGAATAAATGAATAATAGTATATGATTTTGCATGATAATGCAATACACAAAGTTTTCCATAATTTCTTTTATTCATACAGGAACCCGTTTAGAATTTGGATTGTTATAAGTATTGTCATTGCAAATATCCAATCGAAAAGTTCTTTCTTGTAGTATTTCAACATATGCAATGATTACTCATATATTCGTGTAACAAAGTTGCTATATACAACTAGATTGTTTGTTAACTTTTGTCAATACATTTATATATAGCAACAAGCTACGTTTGGCTCACTTATTATAGCTAACGCTTTCGTACTTACGCTCTTTCAATAATTTACATTCATACATGAATCACTGCACATGGTTAACCATCTGGAAGTTATTAATATATTAAAGAATTTCGTGAATTCGCGAAGGTCTCTCCATCGTTCGGCTAAACGTGACTAGTCATTAGAATAAGTGTAGAATATTTAGAGTAATTTGGAATAACACAAAATTTACTATAATAAATAAATTTACTCTAATAAATTTTTAATTAACCGTAATTTTTTATTTGTTTGTTTCTGACGTCTTTGTAACACTTCAACATTCTAAATTCACAATGATAAGAGATTTTTGACATGTTACGATGCAAAATCTTAGAGATATTTGAACCGAAAGTAAAGTTTTAATTTATGATAAATTTATTTGATATCAGTTAGATTTTGTAGGATTTGTGAAAAGTCATTCTAATAGAAAGTACTGGCATGTTGAGTATCGTGAACACAAACAAATTGTATAAAATTATATCAACAAAGTATGCAAGAACGTAGATCTGCTAAGAAGTTACATAAAACCTATACTAATTATTTCATTCTTGTATAATGCGCTTTCCAAATTAATGAAATTGAACTGTCGGGGTATGAATACAATAATAACATGACAAAATAATTATTATTATTCTCTGTATCTCCATAATAGGTAATTAGTAATAACATTAAGATATTTAGATAAATAATATTGGAAACACAAATTAATAAAACATAGGAACTTATAAACAGTAGTATTTATTTATAATGAATAGTTTTTTTCCTACTATTATATTTTATTCATTACCTACGCTTTATTGAACAGTTTTAAAATATTTCAGATCATTGCTATTGTTATACATATAGACTGTAGTTTCTTCCAACGCACTTGTAAATAGTGAAATTTTGTTTTCACTTTGTTAAAAGATATCGAATCAAATAATGATAAAAATATGACAACACAGTGTTTGCAATATTTTTTAAAACGAATTGCAAAATGTCAAATTTCTTTCTTTATTGGAACTTCTTTCATTAAAATTTCTTCGTGATTAAATTTCAAAACTTAAAATTTCTTATGACGATTTTTAAATATAAAATATCAGATCCCCGAGGCTTTAAAATTTTTTCATTTCTAATTGAATGTTTTTAACCGTTTAGATATTTCAGTTGCATTTTTCCAATGACTTTCATCATTTTTTACAAATTTAATTGAATGCTTCTTCAATAGTTTCATCATTAATATCAAATTTAGAGAAGTGAAATACTGTCAAGAAGAAACAAAAATAGATGACAGAAAACGAGAGGAAACCAATTACAACTTCAATCTTTGAACATTTAGTTATATTCTTTAATATCGTCAAATGCTAAACTGATGTTGAAAGCTAATATACATATACATATGTACAATATTTTCGGCTATATTTTATTTATAAGAGTTAATTTTCAGCTATATCATTTTATCATGTAATTATAAATGTGTAAAATAATAATTATAAAAATATGTAAAAGAAACCGTGTAATTATAAACGAAATATGTGAAACAAAAGTATAATCAATAACAAAATAATTGGTTTACTTATTGCAAGTAATATTTTAATATAACATTATAATGTATTGAATAAATATATCCAAAAATATACTTAAAAATATATTTAAAGATAAATACTGAATTCTGAATCTATTATTTCTTATTTAGGATTAACTCACTCAAAGGGATATGTCTATATGAAACAGAAATTCCTTTTTTTTTTAATTCTTTTGCATAGATTATATTATTCAAAGAATAAATCTTCTTCAAATAATACATATGCAATACATATGTAGATTATTTTTACATTATTAACTTCTTAGTAATTTTTTTTATGAATTATACAAAAGAGTATGTATTTGTATTTTTGTAAAGAGTTAGTATTTATATTTTTTGTAAACTTCTATTAAAAAAAAATTTCAAGAAAAAGAAATTTCAAGACATTTAATTATAGAATTTATAAAAAGTTAATAGAAAAAAAGTGTCACGTATCTGAGCAAAAGCAAGTCATCAAAGAAAAACATTATTTAGCATAGATTAGTAATTTTATGAGTACATACAATCATTGGCTGTGTGATAATATCCCCACACATTTTCTGATTGTTAACTATATAAAAACTACTTCATTAATTCCTCAGTCGTTTCATCCAAATCAAGTATGTACAGTTTCTGGCCATTAAATTAGAACCATTTATAATTTTCCATGTTCTATTTATTTTTAATAAAATTTAAGGTCGAAATTTAATTAAAGTACTATAAAAACTTACAAAATTAAATCCAGACTGGATTTTACAATTTCCGCATATATTTGATAATAATTAATCAGTTTAGTGTCGTAATTTTAGAAAACAAAATAACCGTTGTTTTTCTACTTGCCATTTAGATCATTTGATTTCGACTTTTCTGGCAACACAAATGCTTCTAAACTAGAACTAAGTAAATCTTTTAGGCTTTGTTCTCATCTTCACTTTGTTTAGTTTTCATAAAGAATTATTAAAAATGCAGTAGAACTCTAATATTTAAACTAATAAGGAGACAAAAATGTCAAGTTAATAGAATTTTCGGACAATAGAATGACAATATTAAATTACATGTATCCAAGTAAAAATCAAGAAAATTGTCATTTTATTTTATTTCGATAATTAACACTACTGATTAAAGTATAAAATTTCCATCAAAATTAAATCGAAATGAAAAAGATAGAAAACTTTATAATGCAATGAAATAAAGAAGCTTTTATTTATGCATTTTATAAGAAATTATTTAAATCTCTGAAAATACATTGTCATAAAATAACTAAAAAAAATTATAAATTGATCTTTTTTTTTACATAATTTCTATCTTTCTATCTTTTTAAATTACCAAAATACATTTTTTAGCATAGTCATCATTTTCGTTTACTAATTCACTTTCCGAAGAAATTGTGCAATATCTTTATCATGATAAATAAAACGTTGATTTATTGTAAGATTAAATATTATATTTTATCAATATTATTTTATTAAATAAAATCTTGTATTTCATATTTAGTAAATACTTCTTGTAATTATGGAAGACATACAATAATATATATAAAATATATTAAAGAATATATAAAATAAATTGATAGGAGAAAGGCATCTATTAATTATTAAAATTTTATTTGGATAATAAACATTTTTTATTAGAGTATTTGAATAAAAAAAGTTCGATTTGAAAGTTTATTGTACTTTGTTTAAGCAATTTACAAATATAACATTCAAGATGAGAATATCAATAAATTGTATTAAATTATATTAAAAAAGAATGAAATTATTTATCGTAAGAATCCGTGAATTGCTTTATTCTTTGGCAAACGAATGATTGAGAACAAATAAAAGAGCACCAATCATTAGATATTAAACCAAAATAAATAAGAAAAAGAACCAAAATAAATTTTCCTTACCGATAATTATCATCAGTAACTGAAAAAGAGTTAATCTCATTAAGAATTGTTATGTATAAGTAATCGAAATAAATTTCTCTCATCGATAATGATTATTAGAATGCAAAAATTTATCTTGAAACTTTAATCATTTTCTGTTCTTGAAACTTTAATCAAAAATATTTTAGTTAAAACAATAATTGTTATCCTACTTTTTTCATTCTGGTTATAATACTTACGGTTCCTGTTAAAAAATGTTAGACCTTTTTTTGAATTCTTGAAATAAACATTGTATTTTTGAAAATATTCTCTTGTTTTGTAAATCTTACTTTATATGTTTTGTTGATAAATCTAAAAACCAACAATAAAATTCAACTTAGTAATTTAATATTATATTACTGAAAGTTTATGTCGTGTTGTACAATTTGTCGAATTTGGATAATTTTAAATTTATCTTTGAGAATTTAATTTCTACAAATATATATGAATAAAAAAATGTATGAGAATTTATTGGATAATACTTTAATAATTTTAGTAATTTAACAAATATAACAATTCTTTGTTTATTAGATATTGTACAATATACAATTACGTAATTGGTAAATCGTGAGAAATTTCTTAAGATTAAAATATAAAATATAAAATAATATATAAAAATTTCTTAAGATCAAAAATCATCTTAAGTTTAATTTAGTCTTCAAATACGTATTTGTCTTTATTGGCTAAAATTAATTTTTAAAACTGATCTATTCCACATTGTTTATAATACTCGTTTTATGGAAAAAAAATTTTAACAGATCAAAACTACAAAATGAGCTTAGTACCGTGACAGAAAAATTATCACATTGAATCGTAACTTGAAAAATAAGATAAACTTTGGGAAACTAATTATAATAAAATGACGAATATTTTTCTTTTAAATTCAAAGAACTTCTTCATTTTCTAAGACTTGTGTAATATATAAATACTTCACTGATCGTGAACAATCATTGTAAAATAAATGTTTGACTGTACAAAAATTTTGATTCAGTTAATGAAACAATTGAATAAATTTCTAATGTAAATTCTGTTTTGATTAGATTACCTAGAGCGTCGGATGCACCAGTTGTAAGCGGTGGATCTATCTTCTCCTGGGGTACAAAATTCAAATATACCGGTAGAACAGAAAAAGAAGTTTTAGAAGAAACGGGTCCGCTTCGGAAAGAAGAACCACCTATACAGCGATGTCAAACCACGTGTCTTAGAAGAAAAGCTAGTAGTGTGCCAGCCACCCCCAGTACCCCTAGTCAAGATCTTGTTGAAATCAGTTAGTATTTTTTTTCTATTATTAATTTTAGCATGCATTATCATAATATGTATATGTATAATTTTAACGTTAATTGACATATAGGATAATATAGTATAGTATAGTAGGATAAATTAATATAGTACTCTGGTATAGTATAGAGTAATATATAGTATACAGTACAGTATGTAGTATGAGACTGTACGAAGAATAATTCTTACATATTTTCCGCCTGCCTTGCAGATATTTGAAACTATAAATAGCAGTCAACGTTATTTTACCTAAATGCTAATTTAAATACAAATTAAGAACATTAAGCATTAAACATATGTATATTAATTAAAAAACTGTATTTTTAAAAATCTTCTTTACTTATTAAGATATAACATATTCTTTACTTATTAAGTTTCTATTGAATTCCATATAAATTTAATATTATTTAATTTTTATCAAATACATATTTCATCAAAATGAACAATATAAAGCAGATTTTTGAAGAATCCAAGATACATCATGTTATTTCAACGAAATTTAACAAAATCAATAAATAAAACTGAAATGAAAAGAGTTTCTTTTAATATAAATTGCGTAATAGCGGTCATATTAGCGGTGCTGAAATAACAGGTTTTTTTGCGGCTTATAATATTCACTATAGTACTCATAGAAGATTATCTAATCAATACTTAAGTCACACAGGCAGTAAAATTTAAGTCAATTTGAAATTTTAAAAGTACATTTATTTAGAAAAAATTTGTGATTATTATGTAAGATGTATTCCTGAAAATAAAAAAAATTTTTTAAAATCACTAGTAAATCAATAGTTCGGAAGATAAGTGTGGAGTTTCAAATAAAGATTCTTGTAAATATAATACATAAGTATTATTTAAAATATTATTTTTACTTGAAGTTTTAATTTAAATATTCTTTAATAATTATATTAATAGTAAAGTTATATCGATGTAAGCTCTTTACAATTTTTATTATAGTCAATTCTTTTTTTTGTTTTAATAATGCGATTATGAAACAATATCTACATATGTATATACTACATGATGAGATGAAGAAAACATGATACAAACGTTATTGTTGATCTTATAGATGAACAATCTAAGGAATTAATAATAGTCTAACAAAAATTTTAGGTTCAATCGTAGAATTGTCGACTTCATGTATTCTAATTGTAGACTAATGTAACGTAAAATCACGAAGAAGTGAGACTTTTACTAGAATTATAATATGTATATGTAATATGTATAATTATAATATGTACATTTATATGAAGAGATATTGCTATTAAGTATTATTCGATATTTGAATTGTTAGCTAAGTATAACTAATTTTTTAAAAACATAAGAAAAATATAAGAGAAAATAATTTCTTAAAATATTTCTAGAAAATATACATATGTATTCTGTTATCTATAAGGATATTTGTTAATTTTGATAAAATAAGTCTATGATAAAATTTTTAAAATACAGTATGTTTTCATAAAGTAAGTCTATGATTAAATTTTCAAAATAAAATAATGTATATTTTCAAAACATAGTGAATCTTTATTACTAATTGTAATTTGACTAGAATTCTGATAATTGTATCATAGAAATTTCTGATAATTGTCATCACAAAATAAGATCACGCAAAATCTCTCCCTGTATTTTTAAATACAATTCTCAAAAGTCAGATTTTATTTTGGTCCAAATTTCAAGCATGAACAATCTTATATGTATTTTTATTGTATATGTTTTATAATCGTAGAATTATAAATTTAGTTGACATTCTCGTATACTTTTTTTCCATCATATAATTTAATTTCTCCAATTATTTTTCTTACAATTAGATTTTTATGCATTTATAAGAAATTTAAAAGTGCAAAATTGCACAAAATGCACATAATATAAAAAAGTTTACAAAATATTCAAAATACCTTTTATGTTTGATTGAATAAAATAGTTTTCTATCGAAGTTTTATTTTTTAAATCAAATTCTCGGAAATATAAATTTGCTTAGAAATCCGCAGTCTATTTATTAATACGATTAATAAGTATCAACTTTGTTCTGTAATTTCAACACTTACTATCTGTTCTACGTATACTGCAATAGTTGTCGTGTGTCTTATAGGGATGCATTGTACAAACAAAAATCAAAGTCAAAGATGACTGCTGTAACAATATCTGATTACTACACTGATACTGTTAAATAGTATAATCTACGCGAAACATATTTAAAATATAATACTTATAAGTTTCGAATTTTTAGGATATTCCAGTTTGCCACGTAGCTGTCACAGCGCAGGTTTGGATGGTGCTGGAATGTCAGAAGGTAGTACCGGCGTTCCATTCAGTTCGCCTTATTGTCCAGATAATACTTTACCACTTCTAGAACCTGTTTCGGAGGACCAAGAAATTCATGGCAGAAGAAACAATGGTCAGTCTCATTTGATTCTTTTATATTATGGAATTTCTTCTTTCGTCGTTCTTGTAGATTCTATTAAATTGAATTTCTATGCTGACTCGAGACGCATGGCTTATAGTATATATATACACATTAATTATTACAGATTTATTTAATATGATTTTTTCAATCGAATCGTTTTGGATTGATCTTTGGCACATGAACGCAAATTTGATTATTAATCGAACATTACATAATTATAATTATAATTAATATACTATGCATTACTAAGAAGACTCTTGAAAGGAAGATGAAGCTGATTGGTTACGTTTTACTCAGGTGAACTCACTTTTCTTGTACAATCTCAAAAAAATCTTAATAACATTAATTAATTCCCTTATTAATTATTTCTGTGAATCAAACTTAATGACTAACATATGCTGAATAAATTTATTCCTTCTTTTTAAAACATTCTTCCTTGTTAAAATATTTAAACAATATTTAATATGTAGAGATTGATGAAATTTTTCCAATAAAATGGCTGTAAACACAATCTCGCATAATTTATATTCATGATATATTTATGAATATATAATAGGATATTTCTAAGATCGTGATGTGACTAACCAGGGTGTGAATTTACATATAAAACTAAAAAATCGAAAATATAAGAATAACATTTTTTTGTATTTGTTTTCGAAAAAATTGGATTTGAAAATTTATCAAGTATATTTGAATTTAAATTCTAGGTGTGACAAGAAATAATAATTAACAAAAGGTTGTGTGCAAAAGAATATAAAATAAAATTTTTTCACTTAAAGCCTCATTAAAAAAAAAAAAGGTTTTGACTATGTTTCATTAGAAATTGCCTTAGTATCACGTATATTTAATAAATTTTCAAACTCGATATTTTCAGAAATGAAGCATCTTTTAACAAAATTTCTACATTTTTTTCTTATTTTCGCAAAATAATTTCCTGTTTTTTTTTCTATTACACCTAGAATTAACTAAATTCAAATATATTTGATAAATTTTCAAACTAAATTTTCTCGAAAATGAAGTATCATATGAAAAAAATTTTATTCTTTCTTTTCGATTTATTTTTACGTAGCATGTGCGTTGTAACGACTGAAGTATTGTTCTTATTTCTGTATTATCCCGTAGAATTTCTGCTCAGCAATGTATAGTATATTTTGTGATATGAAATCAAGTATCCTTGTGTATTATACTTTCCCTCTCTCTTTCTCTTATCGTAACCCATTATTAATGCTGATTGCATATATTTTACAAGACGTGCGCATGCGCGCACGCACGTTACACAATTACACATGCAATTGAAGAAAGATATTTTCTTGCATTGTACAATATACATATATTGACAGAAGAACCATGCGTCACGATGGAATGCACTTATAACACGCATGTGTAAATAAGTATAATTAATGTGTTTCAGATTGAAAAGATAATTTTTTTATTTAACTATCGTTGTATCTTATGTGGTTAATCACCAAATCGCAAGAAGTCGTATACCGTAATTCAATCAATGAATATATTTATCTATTAGAAGTAGTAATCTCGTGATTACATTTGTGGTTATGTTGCATTGATTGCATGTACATACATATAATTGGTTTTAATACTATTTCGAATTATCAGTATTGCATGAGTGTTTTTATATCTGGGTGAAAGGCTCCAATAATATCATAAAATATATTCCGATACATACATTATATTATATTACGCTATATTTGTTTTCTTATTTTAAATATGAATTTGGACAAAATACTTTACACGCTAGTACGATTAATTTATATTTTGTTGTCGATGGATCATTTTATTTAATGTTAATATACTTTTGGAAATTCGAGGTAACTTACATTTTGTCCAATATTTATTTATTATTCTTTTTATGTACTCAATTCCTGATGATTTTTAATAATATTTTATTTTTTATTTATAAGAAGTCTTAAGACCTTACCGAAATGCTATCTTACCAGCAAAGCCAAGAGATATATGAGCAATTAATAGCATTAAACACTAAAACAATAAGTAATACACACTAATATCAGAAACAAAGATTTTGAGAAGGAATATACCGCATCGTGACGCAGAATTTCATATTATTTGTATTTCGGAATTTAAATAGACAGATTCAAGTTGAATCCTTTTATTAGTTTATATTTCTTTTTTTTTTTTATAGAGCGTTCACTCTTTACTTACGTTTATATTTTCAAAGGGTCTTGCATCCAGAAATACGTTTAATTTAATTCGTCTAATTTAACCTGATATAATAAAAATAACTGTTACATAGTTTGAAATTTAAAAATATTTTAAGATATAAAATATATTAACTATATGGATGCAGGGTGATTGGAAAACATGTGGGAAATACAACAGAAGCTGATTTAGCAATAAGAAGAAAAATTCGTGTTAATGTATACCCATATGTACGTCCTTGTTTTTGAATTAATAGCTTATTTTGCATTTGCTTACATGCTGAAGAAACTGCTCAAAGTAACCATTTTCAGCTTCAATACAGGTATACATACTTATCTCATGAACTGTCGAGCTGATTCAAACAAATCAAGTATTGCATGAATATATTGGCAATTTTGGACGATAAAGTTTCAACATTTTCAACTAGCGTTTTATAAACCACAGATTTTAACCCTTTTGCTACCATAAATGAGATATAAGTCGCTTAAATACATACCAAATCGATTAATTCTACGAAATAAAAAAATAGAGGAAAGTAACAGAGTAGTTTAAAATTCCCTTTAAAATGTGAATTCAAATAAACATTGTAGAATGTATTATTACAAATCTAGATTTCAGTCTCAGATAAAATACATAAGATAGTATATCCTTGGAGTAATTGTTATTATTAGTATAATTTTCGCATGATTAAAGGAGTTAATCGAGCTGGTAAGTGAAAATAAAAAGGAAATAATATTACCAAATTCAGTCTTCAAAAAAATTTTTTATTATGAATATATGATTTTTAGAATAAAATTAATAAATTAAAATAAAATAGAATAAAATTAGAATAAAATTTTTTATTATGAATATATGATTTTTAGAATAAAATTAATAATAATTCCATCACTGTTACAATTATTATTGTCAGTGTAGTTAAACATAAATAATGATGTCCTCTTCATCACTTACATTCAAGATCTTATTATGTCGATTTGTTCTTAAATTTTTAATCATTTCAATTTTGTAATCATGTTTACTACGAGGAATGAATTTCAATAGATCCATCATGTCTCTCTTCTTTTCTTTTGTCACTGTTCTGCCTTTAGAATTTAACAAGTGTACATTTTTGTTAAAGTCATATTTGAATTATATGATGTAGCATTCCGATATTTATAATTTTATTCAATGTAGTTTATGCTAATTCACTGATAAATAATTGTTATTTTTCTATTTGTGATAGAATTTCTTTGTTGAGATCCTGATGAGTCGTTTGAACTACATAAAATAGGATCGTACAAGAAAACTATTAATTTAAATAACATTTAGTCTCCAATTCCATCATATCTACACGAAAGATTATTACAAAGCTGCAACTCGAAAGCAAGGGCATATAGGATATACGTTTTCTTGGACTTTTCTTCTTAGTTTAACGTATTGAATTAGCCCCCGCCGTACTTTCCACATGTCCTGACTCACCCTGTACATATTATAGTTCCTAAATAATTCTTTCTTTTTGTTTTCTTATGAGTCAAAACATGCAATAGTGAACATATTTTTAAATATCGTATAGTCGATAATAGGTAAAAATATTAAATTTTAAAATGATTCATTATTTTCGATAATGAAAATTACGATATTTGCAACAGATTGCCAGTGTTTTCTACGTGTAAATATTGTTATAATCAATTTATAGAGAAACAGGATATACTAAATATAGTTATTATTTATATGTAACTAAATATATTTATAATGTATTGTTATTAGAGAAATATCAGCAATTCATTGATAATAGTTTCATGAACATAAGTTAAAATCAAATATCACCGATAAGTTTGCAAAAATCGTACGTTTCTCGTTACATCTTTATGGAACTTGTTCTTTATGAGTTGTGATTGTTTTTTTTTTTTATGAGTCATAATTGTTTTTTTCACGAAATCTCACGAATAAATTTCTCTCTTTCCTTAATTAAATCATCAGAAATGAAACTTATTTTTCTATTGTTCTATTGTAATTAAAACTATTTCATTTTATTTCCGATTGGATAAAATTAAAATTTTAACTCTTACATTTAACGCTTGACTGTTAAAATTATTATTTTAAAAAGTATTATTCGCGATAAATGCTTATATATTCATTTCAATGCATTTAGTTTGTTATCCTCGTTTCGTCGTGGCTTTGGATTTTAAGGAATTTAATTCGTCTTATTAAATATCACACAATTAGTACGATAGTCAGTAATATTTAAAATACATTTTGGATACAAATTATTTAAAAGATATTGTGTAGATAATTTTATTTTAAATCTAGAAATGAATCCATAAAAGTACTTCGTTAAAGTAGTAGATTCTCCAAAAATTGATAGTTTATTTTAGCATGGTATTTCTTCCAAATGTTTCGTATTCTTCAATTTTAATGAGAAATTGAAATTAATGATCATGGAAAATTAATGAACATAGAATAATTAGCTATTAAATTCAATACGAGCGTTCAATTAATTCTCCGATGTTGAAATCATATAAACAGATATTGATTGAAAATAATGGGTTGTTGTTTGACGTCCGATTGTGAACACATTGTATTAAAAAAAATTAAAAAAAAAAAAAAGAAAGAAGAAGTAATAATTTAAAATCGACGCTTCTTTGGCTTTTTAGATCGTTGATTTGTCTTTTCTTTTTTTTTCTGTTCGTTTAGCAGTAGACGAAAATGATACGCATGTGAGAGCCACCCACAACACCACCACTACCACCACCACCACCACTACCACCATCACTTTCAACACCACCACAAATCGTGCGAAAATTAGAATGAAATATCCCAAGAGCACGCAGAACCGACCTCAACCATTATACAGTCAAAAAATAGTAATAGGCTCGGAGGAATTAGTCGGGCGTAACATCGATAATGTCGTCAGGCAACGTATAAACGCTCTCGAAAAGAGTCCGAAGGTGATCAGGTCGACGGCTCTGATAATAAAGAGTTCGAAAATACCGGCGGAATCACTGAAAGCTGGTAAAGAAATCGCGAACGAGACGTACGTATTCCCAGCAGAAGACTCGGGAACGATCATCACAACGGTGATAGACGGTCCATTCGATTCTAACACCGGTAAGATGATCTTGCGCAGGTCTAACGAGCAGGTAAGCATGCTCGTCCGTCCTCAGGAGAATGAGGTTGATTGTCGCGGCACCGCAACCACGATGAAAACAGCAAACGGTTACATTGCATCGGCAACAACTGACGTCGAAGACGTTAGAAACGGAGTCGGAGCCACGAAACGACGGGAAAGGACAGGTAAATTAGGCGATCCTTTCTCTTTCATTCACAAAATAACAACACATATGTATGGCCCTTTCTTACATTTTATCGCTATATACCTATGCCTTTCTTATTGTTTGACGCTCCATATTCAGTAAATATTATTTATTACATTCAACTGGATATCGTGTCTTCCTTCTTTTGCTCTCTTCATTTTGCATCGAATTAAGCATAACAATGGCATGAATATAAAAAGTATAAAGGCATGGTCCTTTTGACAATCAGGTTTCACACTGCACTGCACGTGTAGATTTTAGAGTTTTCATCTAGAGGTACGTAAATATCGTATTATCGAACATTATACAATCGATTGTTTAACTATACTATTATTATCTTGTTCGTAATAATGACTTCTTTACTCACTCAAATCTAGTTTATTCCATTTCTTTTGTAATCGTTGTATTATTATTATAGTGCCAATTTCTTCTAATTTTATATTCTTGTCGAATTGATTAGTAATAGAATTTTCAATCAAAAATATGCTTTACATTTCTTTTCGAATCTGCCTATTACATATCATTCGAAATCAAAGAAAGATAGGTATAATTTATTTGAAATAAATTCTCGTACGCGTACATAAATAGGCACTAATTGTAACTCAAGGGCGCATAATAAAACAGAACTGAATTTCGAATGTTTTTCATAATTTCGTTTGTCACTTGTTATTGCTCATAGTTAATACGGTTTACATCAATGTTATGTTATTTTAAGGTATTCGATGCGACAATTCGAAAAATGATAAATTTTTAGTTTTTCCAAATTTTGGCTAGGAAGTTATATAATACTATTACTTTTACTAAAAAAAAAGAAATCGTCATATTAAAAATAATTATAATAAGCGGAAATAGTCAAAATTGGGAAAAGCCATTATAAATATTTCTTTCTTATCAAAAAGTGTGTGTATAAATGAATGCAATACATTAACACTTGAAGAACAATTGATTGAAAAGTCAAGAGTTAAAAAGAGCAAAGAGTTAAGATCTGATGAAAAATGACTACAGTGGCAACGAACATTATTCTACGGAAGTCTCTCATCCATCCTTTGTGTATTTTCTAAAAAAAATATATTTAGTTACAATACTATAACATTATAACAAAACAATCGTATACTATGAAAACTCTCGATCAAATGTTCAATTAGATAGAGGAGATCGGGGCAATTAGTCAGGAGTGAATTTCTAATTAGAATATTCATTCAACTTAAAGCATTCAGTTAGATTCAGACCATGTTATACTTTATCAGCAAAAGAATTTAAAATTAAAGTAATAACCTATCGTATACTATTTGGTTCAAAACATACTGGCAAACTCTCTCATTTTAATTCATCGAGGGAAAGATCTTACGATGGTTACTGGGTTTGTCTAAATGAGGGCGTTTCCGATATTTCGAGGTCACCTTTACTTTTTTGAAAATCATGTATATTTTTATGCATTGCTCGATAAAGTTTAATATTCTTTATAAAAATGTACCTACGTATGTCGGAAAAGGGAAGATATTTTAACTTCAATTTTCTAAAATCTATTGTATAGAAAACGAGAAAGGAAGAGCTTATATTCATACTGTCCTTGTCTGTCATGCATAAATTTTATAAAATTAAAATTAAAATATCTTCAAAACATACATAGGATAATATCTTTTTGTAGAGAATATCGAGTTGCATTAATTAATGTAGAAAAAAATAAATAATTCCATTTTTTAAAAAACATTTTTTCCATTTTCAAACATTTTTCGCATAATGAATAGTTGCAGAGATAATTAAAATGAGATATCTTGTGTAATATATCAAAATGATTGGAAATATATTCATAGTCTTTAAATACATTAGAATATTTCTAAAATTGTCAGAAAGTATAGTGTCGTCATATTTAATAAAATATGGCACCCACCAAGTCACTACGACGTTCTTACCATGCTTCAAATTCTTGACGAAATTGTTTAGTTTTTACTTCTTTCCTATTATTTTATTTTATATTCTTCTTATATCTCACGCGATAGTCATCGTGCACATATGGTTGCCAGTCTCACGTCATTATTTTTCTACACATATGGTTGCCAGTCTCACATCGTTATTTTTTTACAATTTCTTTTAACTTTTTACGTTTCCTATTCCTTATTCCAAAGTTACACTTTTACTTTTCGTTTTCTCTTTCTTTGCTTTTTATTTTTCTTCTTTTTATTAAGAATTTTTATCCCCGCATCGTACGAAATTTATTTTCTTTATTTTCGCGAATAATTCTCCTTTCTAATTAACATTATATTTTATTCGTAAAAGTGTTGTAAAATTCATCTTCAGTTTAAGCCTTAAAAGATTTTTAAAATCATTCCATTAAATTTTCTTAATTCGCATTTTAAAATTGTGATCACTCAGAGAATCATTTTTATTTTTCAAACTTAGAAAAATCGAATATGTTTTATCTATAATAATTGTTACTTTTACTTTACTTACTTAAATCACAGATATATATATATTGATATCTCAATATCTCAAAGTTCGGTAAAAGAAGAAATGCTTTTTTAACCATTTAAGCAGTGATTAGAATAACGAACACGTCATAGAATAATAATAAAGTCATAAAATAATTTAGATCTAGGAAAATAACAAAAAAAACTATCTAAAAATATATACAGTAGGCCAAATAAAATTATTTTCTTAGGAACCTCGAAAACTCGATAAAACAGCTACCGATTTTTGCTTGCTTTTTTTTCAAACAATACAAGGAAGCAAATTATTTTAATAAAAGATTTTTCTAAGAGGACTACTAGAAGGTCAAAATAAACTCAGTTCATTTTTTCTCTTTTTTTTTTATGGAATGCCATATTAATTTCTTGGCATTTAGATAGCTTTTGTTAAGTTAAAAAACATTTATTCGAATTATTTTTTTATATTGCCCACAGAATTAGGGTGAAAAATGAAACTCGATTTACGAAACGTTTAAAATTTAAAGTATTGTAATTTACTTTAATTCTGTTTAGAAAAATACACTTCCAGTTGTGTGACAATAATACACTGATAGTTTTAGTATTTCCGCTGGATCCATTTTGATTCTGAAATAATGTTCTCAGAAAAATCCCTTGTTCCCCAAATAATTTGTCCTGAAATTTAAAAAGAAAAATTGTTATAGTTTCTATAAAAGCAGCTTTATTTGGCCTATTACAGTTCTTCCGATAAAATACTATAAAACTTCATTAATACCGCGTATATTTAATTTTTTCAGGATTACTATTGGAACTTTACATTTATTCTAATGGTGTCAGTTTTTTCATTTTGGAATTCTCACAACTTTAAAATTCTTTCTAATTAAAAAAAGAAAAATTAAAATATTATAGAAATTGTTCTCAAATTCTTTCAAATCTTTCAAATCTTCTTTCAATTCTTTCAAAATCGACAAGCAAATTTTACAGAAGGGAAATTGTTTTTCTATTGCAAAGATCACATTACAAATAAAATAAATTTTAATTAACAAGAATCCTTTAACAACTGCAAAAAAAGTGAATTCCGTATATTTAATAACCACAGAGATAAAAAATCTTAACCTAATCTAAACTTGGCCTAATATAATATAAACTGGTTATTACCTGGTTATTAAAAAGTCTATATTTCAAAAACGATTTCGGTATCAGAAAAATTATAATTTAATTTCTCCCCTTTTCCGTTTATTTTCGCATAAATTACAATATATTTGACATGGAAAAACTCAGACATACAATGAAACGTTAAAATGATAATTTCAAAATCACGATATGTTATAATTATACAGAATAGTCTATTTAAGTGAGGCCACCCCTAAATATCTTTTCAAATTGTGATGATGTAAAAATTATTTTTTGCCTAATATGAATGATAGGGAAAGGCCAATAACTAATAAGAAAATTTTTATTCAAGGTCATCCTTTCCAGAATTTTCAAGGTCATTGGTGGTTTTTTTCATACAATTATATTTTTTTCATCATGTAGCTGGTAAAAAAAATACGTTCATATGTGTAAAGCATGTGACCTTGAAAATTTAAATTTTACGCATAAATTTATATCTGTCGGCATTACAGACCTTGACCAAAACGCGATAATCAAAAGCCTAATAATAAATATAAATAAACATATTTATTATTTATCACTTCATCAATACTAATCTCTTTTTTTTGGTATGGTGTTTAGCGTTGACTACGAGGTCGTTAGCGACAAAGGTGGAATTTAGTAATTTTAGATGTATAAGTAGGTATTTGTTTCTTTGAAATATTTCAAAACTTTCTGGATGTTGTCCTGTGAAATGAAGTTGATGTCCGAATTTATTCCGTGTTTTTGTCTTCGGATTTCAGTAAGTATTATATTATTTCAGCAATACTCATGGAGAATATGGGCAACCGTTAACAGATGATTATTGCAGACAGGCGGTGCAGTTTTTTAATTAATTCATGTATCAATTTAGTATGTCCACTCCTTAGCAAGTGAGTGTTCGATCTTTTCTGTTACTATTGCATGGTATTTATTAATGGAAGTATCAGATACATTTGTATACGAAGGTGCTTTTAACTGAGGTCCAGGTATTGTTCTATTCATTTTTTATTATTTTTTTGCAATGATTTACAAGAGATTGGAATGTTTTTGTTTGTCAGTAGATGAAGGTGTTGTAGCTTTTCTTGCTGCTGAGTTGGCCTTTTCGTTTTCTTATCTTTCGTTTTTGTATCTTTTGGTGAACTGGAACCCAGATAATGGCTTTAGTGGATCGTGATGTAGTTTCTGTATGGTGAATATTAATTCGTTTTTTTAATATTTTCGCACATTTTCATTAGGACTTTTATTACTCTCATAGAGTCGATGTAAATGATGTTTCTTGGGAGTGCTTCTATTATCCAGGAAGGGATTTTAGGTGGTCTGCGTTCGATGGAAACATTTTAATTCTAGTTTAGGAAACATTTTGAAGGTAGTAGTTTGGAAAAGTTTGGCAAGTCTAATATGGAAGAGAGAGGGAAGTTGCTCATTGCTACAGAGTGCTTTGTATCTATTAAAGAAGATACAATCATAAGTAAGGCTGCTTGGAGTAGATGAAATTTTTCTTTGGCTTCGAGTAATATGCTATTTGCATGTCTAATATGCATCTGTGGTTAATCTTAGAGCTGCATAGAGGATTGATTCTATTATTTTTTTAATATGATTTTTGGCTGAGTTGTAAACAGTATAGCTATAGTCTAGTTTGGAAGAAATCAAAGTTCTATATGTTTCTATGAGGATTTTTTTGTCGACATTCCAGTTTTTATTAGAAAGTATTTTAATTATATTGAGTCTATTTATGCAAAAATTTTTTAATGATTTTAAATATGGTGATAGCTTTTCATCGAAAATAAGACTTTAGTATAAGGAAAATAATTTGATAGTCTCTGCGAATTTTATTTCTATCTCTCAGGTGTAGTTTAGGCGCAAGTTGGAGTTTGCTTTTTTCTAGAATTGAATTGAACATCTTAGATTTTGTGAAGAGAAAAATGTAGGCCAGTTATATTTGACCAGTCTTGGAGTGTATTGATGGCTGTTTGCGAGTGTTTATTTATAGAATGTACATTTTCCCCTGCATGTAATGGTAATGTCGTCCGCAAATAAATGAGCTTTAATTGGTGGCTTGAGGTTGGAAGTGACGTCATTTATTCCAATAAGAAATAAGATGATGCTCATTATTAACTATGTTTTGAACCGTTACGGGATATGAAAGAGTTCCATTTGCTCTGACTTGAATTGTCTTTGATAGGACGTTAATTATAAAAGACAGCATTCACTTTTAACTTGAAGAGAGAACTTGCAATCTTCAAATTTCCAGATTGTGTCGAAAGCTTTTTCAATGTCAAGACATACGGTGGCTGAGTATTCTCCATTGAGTAAAGTGTCACAAATATTAGACTTCATGTTCATTAGAACATGATGGAACGATAACGTCGGAAACCGTACCAATTTGAATTTAAAAGTTTATTTAATGCAAGTCAATGAAGCCTTCAGTTTAGGATTTTCTCAAGTAATTTGTACAAGGTGTTGGTTAATGCAATCGAGCTATTTGGGTTTTGTTTGCTTTTGTTTTGTTTACGGATTGGAATTACTATCGCTTTCCGCTAGTTGTCAGGAAAAATTTTGTAAATACAGATACAGTTAAAAATCTTTGGCAAGTAATTCATTCCGGTTTTTAGAAGCATTTTTAATAACAAATTTGGGATATTATTTTATTATTTTGGGAGGAATTTTTAATTGATGCAAGAATGGAGCTTATTTTCCTAATCGTTAGTGGTAAGTTTAGCAGTGGCTAACTATCGTTATCGGTCTGACATAGATGTCGTAGTTTATGGGATATGATGAATTGTTATTTTTATTGTTGCAATTTTTCTTGTATTTTTCGGCTAGAGCGATGTCATAGATTTAAATTGTCGTAGATGAGTTTACGCCATCGGTTTATAGAAATTGAATATTGGTGAAAAATTGGAGTCAATTTTTTTTGGGAGTTTACCGATGATACATAGTTTCTCTATGATTTCTTTTTATTTTCATTAATGGTTCTATGAAATTTGGCTTGTTTCATTTTGAATTCGGTTTTCGAGTGTAGAATATATTTTTGCTCTATTGAAACCATGATGACTTTCTTGCGTGGCTTTACATTCTTCGCTCCATCACGATACAATTCTTTTCCTTTTTTTTTTTTTGCTTTCTGGGAACTTCAAAGGCTTTATCTACGGCGGATATTATAGTTTGTCGAAAGTAAATTTATTGATTTGTTAATTTGGGCTGAATCTACTTCAAAGTCTATTTCTTCTTTTGCGAGTTGAAGTATTATCATTTCTTGATAGACGGGCCAATTTGATTTTCATGTATTTTGATCGATGGAATATTTGAGATGATATTGCTTTTGTAGGAGATTTTTATGGGGAAATGATCACTGTCTATTATAAGTCCAGTATAAGTCCTCTAGAGTTTCCCATTCTATCTGTTGGGCTAACACTGGAAAAGGTTAGATTGATTGCATTTGTCTTATAATTTCTGGTGCTGAAGTGTGTTGGAGAACCAATTAGCACGATTAAATCCTAAATAGTTTTTTGATTAACTTGTCTGTCAATAGATGTCGATTATGATCGATTCCCAGAGAGCGTGATGGCTATTGAAATCTCCAGACAAGATCAGCTGGAATTTATGCTAACAAATTTTCAAGGTTTTGCAAATCAAGAGAAAAGCTATTTGGGATATAGACATTACAGATATGAATTTTTTTGAGAAATTGCAACAGCTTCTAAGTTGGAGTTGAACGAGATTTCGATGGAGTCGTGTTTATTTGATATTGCAATGGCCACTCCTCCGCTAGTGTGGTTTTCATTTACCTGGTTTGTCGTGTTGTAATGTTTTAGTAATGGGAGATGATTTTTTTTTAAGTTTGTATCTTAAAGGTAAACAATGTCAGGAATAAATTTTAAAAGAAGTTGGAATTGTTTGTAATGGATGTAGTTTATGTAGCCGTTTATGTTTCATTGAATTATCGTTTTCATATTTGGAGTTTATTTAAGAGTTTTGCTATTGGAAGTTCATTGTGGCCTATTATGAGCATTCTGTATCAGATTCAAATGATTTCAGGCGAGGATAGATATTTTTGAGCATTTGTATGAGAGCTGGGATATTATTCTAGCTGTTTCTATTGAGTGAGCTGACCAAAAGGTGTTTTATAGCTGTGAATAATTTAGGTTAATTTAGGATTTGTATTATCGATTATTTCTTTGGCTGAGGCCAAACTCAAGTTTATCGGGTTCTGGAGAATAGGAGCGTGTTAGTTTAGTCTTGGTTGACTAAATTTTTAGGTGGGTTGGTTAGTGCAGACAAAAAGTCGATGTCACTTAAGCTTATATAGTCCGATTTGTCGTCAGTTGATGTTTGTGATAGAGACCTTTTGAACTGAAAGAGTTTGGTGGTTGCTCTATAGGTAATTTGTCTATATTTGTCTTGAGTTTATCTATTTTTGTCTCGATAATAATGGGCATCTTCTTTGTTAGCAGTTTGAAAGATTGCGTTGAATTTTTGTTTGAATTTGTCGAATCAGTTAATGTGTTTGATTCCTGATTTTGCGGGCATTACAGAGGAAGCGCTGTTAATGGACGTGAAAATTTGGCAGGTCATGTCTTCAAAGGTTAATAAAGAGGAGGATAGAATTTTTTTGGTATCATCGAGATCTATATATATTTGCCTTCTAAAGCTAAGTCATTCCTGCTTTGAGTATTGATATTTTGAAACATAATTTGACGTTATTCTTTTTGAAGATATTTTCGAAATCAGATACGACCGAAGAAACGTTGAAGAATATTATCCTTTGAGCTAGGGTTAATATTAATCTTATATTTACAGTTTTATTGTTGATGATAATTGATTTATACGAGATAATTAGGTGTGTAAGTGTTTGTTTTTTTTGTCCAGGGCACATATTCGGTTATTTGAAATTTTTTAAATGTATTTTATTGCTTTGGAATCAATTAATTTTCCTATTGCGAGAGCATAGTTTCTGACACTTATATCGTCAACTGCGTAAATAATAATGGCTTAGCCTTCGGTGAGTGGAGAGTCGAGTTTCGCAGCGTAGGAGTAAGATTTTGTGGAATTGTTTTTGTTGTTTTCAGTTAAATTTAAATTTAGGGAACCTCTCTACTCAAAAGTTCCAAAAGATTGGTGTTAATTGATCGGTGTATTCATAGTTCTACTTCAAATCCGTAGGAATTCGTACTGTTGTCACTTATACTACCATTATCTTTGCATGAGTAAGTACATGTGAGAGATACTGTATCGTCGTCTGTGCAGTACGTCAATTAAATCGAGACTGGTAATCTTTTCTTGTAGTTGAAATTCCGATCAATGTATTGAAATTTGTCAACAATTCATAATGAAATATTTCAACGCAAGAAAAGATCGATATGGTATTTATGGTAAAAGAAGCAGTCGATATAAAAATATCTACATTTCCTAATCAAACAATTATGTATTTTTTTTATTACATCGTATATCTGCAAAAAAAAATACATTTAGATATGTAAAGAACATGACCTTAAAATGACATTGATGTCCAAAAATTTAAATTTTTTTTTCAAGGAATGATTGGTCATTCTTTGCTGCAAACATTATTGAGAAATATGTATAGGATTTATAAAATCTGTCCCGTGAAGATCTTGATTTAGAGATACTGGAGAAATTTTTCTTTCATAATATTCATATCATGTTAGTTGTAAAAATAACTCTTTTACACTCAAGTTGTCTTAGATTCACACGTAGATTTTCGTTAATTTTAATTACAACAGTTTCAATTCTTAATTTTTATTATTAAAAATATCATTATTCTCAATTTTAGTTACAACAATTTTATTTCTTTCGTTATTAACAGTTTTAGTCCTCACACGTTTTTTCACGATACTGCCAGTTTAACGAAAATTTTTGCGCATGTATATATTTCGTGATGGACAATTACATTAGGAAATGTATTTTTGTACATTCGAATTTCTTTTCTCAAATACTATTTTTTTTTGCCATAAATATCATATCGATCTTTTCTTGTGTTGAATATTCCATTATGAATTACTGACGAATTTCGAACACTGCTCGGGATTTCAAGATACGAGAAGAGATTATCATTAATGATGTAATAAATAGTAAATATGTTTATTTACATTCATTATTAGGCTCGATTATCGCGTCTTGACTAAGATCTGTATCTCGACAGAGATAAATTTATATATAAAGCTTAAATTTTCAAGATTATATTCTTGATCATATATGTTTGAACGTAATTTTTATGAACTATACGATACAATAAAAAAATAGTTGTACGAAAAAGACATCAATGAGCTTGAAAACCCCGGAAAAAATAATCTTGAAAAAAATTTTCTTGCCAGTTATTGGTCTTTCAATACCATTCAAAAATTTTTTGTTAGACAAAAAGTATTTTTTGCCTCATCACAAATCGAAGAAATATCCAGGCTCTGTTTAAATAAACCATCATGTATATGTAAATTATGTAAATATAGAAAATATTTACAATAAAATACAAGAAGCTATTTTTTTCAAAATTGTTGCAAATATCATGATTTATAATTTGTACTTTTATTTATAATGCATTAAAATGCGTAAATTTAATTATTTACATGGATATTAATGCATCCGCGTAATTTAATTATTTAATTATTTATAAAAATACCGAGTGTCTACACTTAATATTTCTCATATGAACATTATTGGAAATCGTCAAACTCGAAATTAGATAATAAGGATCCTTTTCTTGGATTATGTTATCTTAATTATCTTTAATAGCAATTTACGTAATTTTGAAGTATCTTTTATATATTAACTATATGAAATATGTATTTTACAGATATTTTGTGTAGATATAACCGAAAATTTTAAAGTATTGACATGAACATTATCTCAAAGTACTAGACAGTTGGATTTGATCTGATCAAAACATGATTTCCTATATTTTGTACATAACATGTAGAAAACTAGAAGCTCAATATATGTCCTAAATTGAATTGTCGAAACTTCAGGAGCTTGTAGGAATGAAAACTAACGTAATCCTTTAAAGTTCTTTAAAGATTTGCTCCATTTCGAAAAAAAAAGCAAGAAAGTTTTCGTTTTTCGACTTATTTATTTACACTTATTCATATTATTATTTATTTTATCATCCTATTATCATCTGTTATTATCATCCACATCTCAAGCTATAAATAAAACGTACAAGTAGAACATAAATATATTATTCTGACATTCATGATTCAGAGTTTTCGATATTTTGAATATTCTTTAAATTTTTACACTGTAATAAAATAGTAAAATCTTAAAATCTAATAAAATAACAGTCGTCAATTCTAACAACAAATCATTTTCAAATATTTTTTATTCTTACTATTGCAATTGCTCATTTGTTTTAGTGAAATATGTTTTATTCTATCGACGAACTGTGCATCAACCAAACAGAATGAAAGCACTTGTTGAAGCATATTGATAGTATATATTTAATTACAGTTTTGTGTGCTACTACATGTAATTTTGACCATAAGGAATATTAATCGTTGTAACGAAAGAAATCAAGTATTCAATATGTCGGCATATTTTTTATTTTCAACCGAAAATTTAGCTGCGATAGCCACTGGATTAGAGCATAAGAATTGTACAAAAGGGAAATAAAAAATAGCATGAAGCGTTCATCCAATTTAAACCAATTGTAAAATTTTTTGTTTAATTTTCACTTTCTAATAGTGTAAGTGCCAAACGAGGACTGAACAATTTCTTTGAAAATTCGTTGCTAATAAATCAAACTCGATGAGGCTCATTGGCGTGTTAATTTTTTCAAATGATGATGCCGTCGAACAGAATGCATTCGCTCATTGGACTTTGCATATATATATATATATATATATATATATATATATATTAACGAACAATTAAAAATAATGATCAAATTATCAATACGTGCTTTGACGATGTATTCGTTTATACAAGGCTTATCGATGGTATAAATAAATCTTTGTACTCTTTCCTTCATAAAACAGTTTAAATTCTAAGACTTATATTGTTCTTTCCTTTTTTTTTTTCAGACTTATTTTGTAATGATCACGCGGAAATAAACTGTTTTTATTGACTTTTGTTTTTGAAATTTAAAAAATTCGTGTTTTTATACGATGTTGTACAAAATACCAAATAAATCAATAGGTGTTTTGAGCTTATCCTTAGATGAAAAAATATAATTATCTCTTCTTTCCACACAATTTACACTATATACCGTAAAACTTTGATGTAAAATTTTCTTAGCTGTTTATTAAAATATTTTTTGATACTATTTTTCTGAGTACTAAATTTTTCGTCCCCATTGGAAGAAGCAACTGTTGAAAAGAAATAGTAATCAGATAGTGCAATATTAAGTACATACTCGGAATAACATAGGTTTACTCTAGTTGGAATAAAAACGCGCATGCTTAATCGAGTTAATGATACTTGATTTAAATAGTAAAAGTTTTGTATAAATGTATAAATATATCTCCTATATCATCTCCATTTTTTTTTTTTTAAATAATCATCCATCATTGATCTTCAAAGTAAGGATATTACAACTTTCAATTACTTTAATTTCAGAAAGATATTTGTTCTGTAATAACATAAAGCAAATATACAATGTAAGAATAATATAATATGAAAAACAAAAATTCTGAAGAAAACATGCGAGAAGATTATAATAAAAACACGTAAACGGCGCATTAAGTTTTCTTTTCAATTAATATAACAATGTGTATATGTATGTATAATATAAAATATGGATAGTTAAAAAAATGTACTGTTACTTATTAAAGGAATCGTTTCATTGTCTAATCATTTTACGATACATATATAGTTTCAAGTTTATCCTACTTTTGCTTTGTTATAAATGTTATTAATAATAATCAATTAATCTTTACCTCTATAAACGAAAAATAAATGCCGTTTTATTAAAACTCATTTAGGGATTTTGTAATACTATATACATGTAACGAAGACAGTTACATCTATGTCACATTAAATTTTTCAATATCAAAATAAAAAAAAAAAGTTGTCAATAAATTCATTTATGTCTTCATACGTAATAACATTCACAAATAGCGAGATCATATCTCATCATCCTAAAATTTATAATGTAATCATTACTAAAAATTTTCGGAAATTTCTGTTTCAGTCGGTCAACACGAAGGTGTAATTAACGACTATTACTTTAGAGATTCTTTCGATCATTCGTCATCAGAAAGTCAACTATTGGACGCGTCTGGCAAACCGCACAGTCGTTCGGTGACTCCGGTACCACAAATGCAGAAACTTCAGAATTCGAAAGTTTGTCTTCAACAACAGCAACAACAGCAACAACAACAGCAATTCCAGCATCAACGGCAACCAAGTCGGCGTTTAAATACTAAACTGGGACACAAAAATCTCCGAATCACGAGGCTTTTCATTCCAGCTTTTATGCTTACGATCACTGTTCTGTTTATCGTGATCGTCATGGTATTCGAAACAGACACGACGCTTTTCAATAACTTGCGTAAGACACCAGAAATGGTGGCTCTGAAGAACCAATACTATGTCCCTATTAAGGAGTTCTTGAGGACAAAGCTCGGCCTATTTTGATGCGACCAGATAATGACCAGGTTAAGGTCGCCCTTTGTCGCTATGTAACTTCCTTCAGTGCCAAGTCGAGAAGATGTTGCCGAGGCCGGGGAACGAGAATACCGTTTCTTGTTTACACGTTATTTCCTCTTTCGATTTTTATTTTTTCGAGTTTTATTTTTCTATCTCCGAATCAACGCGGATACATTGAGTTGATATTTGAAGTTTTTAGCTGAAGACTGTCTTAATACAGAAATAGCGTATCAATATTGGAATTCACTAGCAGTTACTTTATTGTTACAGTAAAAAAATATCAAGAACTTCAAGTACCAATTACGATATATCTTTAAAATTGAGCAAAACTACATTTCTGAAACGTTATTTTCTGCGATAAAAAGTACTTTTGTTTTATTATTTCTGTACTTTTTGCACTGTTACATATATGTATATCTGCAGGATGCATCACGAAATAATTTCTACAATTTTTTCGGTATTTCCAATACTTTGGCAAAAAGAGTCTCAAACAAAATTTAAATAATTTTCAGTTGGTTATAAGTTACGTGTTATTAATATGCGAAATTTCAAAAAAAAAATTTTTTTTTCATAAAAAATCAAGGTTACCTTTTTGCACTATGTATTTCTGACTTCACTACATTGTAACTGATGTCAAGACGAATTCAAAATCTGATAATCTTGAATTCAGAAATCGTTACGGATCTTTCGATAATAGATAACACGCTAATCAAAGGGTTACATACACGCGATAACACAAGTAAATGAAAATTAAATTTTATTTATGATAAACAATGTATCCAATTATGAAAGTAAATGTTCAAATTGATTTCGATATTGCTGTCGTTACATATTGTCGAATTCAAGATCATGAGAAAGATAGTGTATCAGCTATAATATTGTAAAGTCTAAAATACACAGTACCACTTTTAAAAATCAAGATCTTGATTTTTTAGTGAAAAAAAAAGAAATTTTTTTTTGAAAATTTTGTTTACTGCAACTATTTAAATTTTATTTAAGACTTTTTTACTAAACCATCGAAAATGCTTAAAAAATCATGAGAACTATTTTGTGACGCAGCCTTTATATATTTAAATCTTAGTAACTTAACATTGTATTTCTACTCTAACAAAAACAAAGTGTTTTGTACAAAATATTTACATTGCGAGTTCTCGTGTTTGCTAAGTTACGCATAATGTGACAAATTGTTAGAAAACTTTGTTATAGTACCTTTATCAAATTTATTTAATAAATTTAAATGAAAGTCAGTTTTTAAGTATTATAATATTATATATATATATATATATATATATATATATATCGAGAGAGAGAGAGAGAGAGAGAGAGAGAGAGAGAGAGAGAGAGAGAGAGAGAGAGAATGTCGCAGATCGAGAAAGTCGTATTTATATTTAAATACAAAAGTAGATTATACACAAATGTACGTTTTCAACTTACAATTAGTAATAGACATCATGAGCAGAAACATCAATTAGTATGCTGCACAACATGTTTTTACTCTTTTTCTGTATAACGAAGCGATGTTAGGTATATTTTAATTTTCAACTAAAATCATATATCAAAACATATATCAAAATTACTGCATTTTCTGATTGATAAAATTCAGTTTTTAGTATTTTCTGTTTTTAGTCTTATATATCTAATAAATACGATCTTCGCATTTGTAAAGTATATTTTTAAATGTCCTCGTACTTACTTTAGATTTTACTTTTGCTTTATAATTTCAAAATACTCTCACTCACTGAGAGAATACATAAGTCATAATCCTCACTGATTGATATGAAATTTCATTAACAATCTTAACTTACTAAAAAGATGGTAATTCACTCTCTTGATTTTATGTATACTAGAAAATGCAATGATTGAAATAACATGCAAATATACGTTTAAATTTACTGAATTTCGAATTTCAATGCTAGTGTGATACACATAGAATCCAGCATGCTCGATTATAAACATTATTCATTCGTAAATGAGCTAAAAAATTGTAAACTTAAAATCCGCTTTCGTTGTAAACTTTCAGTTGTAAAATAACAAACTTTTATGAGGCAATTTAATAGATATTGTACGATAATATGAAGTGCAATCGGATATATTACGTAAAAAACGGATGTTTCTTCTACTTTTATTCTAATGTTATCGATGTTTTCCTAAAAATTCGTATAAAGAAAAGGAGTATGTTTCCTGAACTTTGCATTAGCATGCAAGAAACAACTATCAATTGATTGGATGAAAAAAATCTGTTTTTATTCATTTTAATTTCATTTTTTCATTTATTCTTTGATAAATGGATAAATAAATATAAGCAAAATTCAATTTGTATGCACAATAGGATGAATCGTTAAACATTAATATATAACTTTCTTGAATTTTGGTGATATCAGAAGGCACTAAAATCAAACAATTATCTATTAAAGAGAATAGATTATATTATATTGTATATTTTGCAATTCTAAAGTTGCTGAACAATAAATTGTTAGTTATAAAATTTAGTTTATTAGATTATGGAGCATAAAATATTGTTCAGTGACCTAAATTTAATAAATTAAATCTAGTAGGAATTAGCTTACAAATATTTATTTGCAATAATAAATAATATGACAATTAGATTAATTTATAAAACTCAATATGTTATAACTGTACATTCATGGAAATTTATAAATGCATAAAGCTACTTATTTTTGTAGTAAACTACAAAACATCAAAATATTTAATATTACAAAAATATAGTTTCTGTTTGTGATATTATTTATGCGATGCAAAACAATATTTTCTTATTATACATACATGTCGTTGAGAACAATAAAATGAGTTTTACCTTTAATATCTCACGATTCATCCTATTATAATGAGAAAAATTCGTTCTGTTATGAATTTTCTTTGATATATTGAATTACTTCCAAAAATGACATAAAAATGACATAATGAAAAAACATTATCCAAAGAACAAAATAATTTGTCTGAATTTGAATATAATATGATGTAATGAAATAGTGAAGTAGTAAAATTGGAATCCGCATTTTTCTACTTTAAATTACAATATTTTAGATTATGCTTAGAATCGATATTATATGATATTCCATTCATTAATTTGACATTTTTAGACGTATATACAAACACACACACACACACACACACACACACACACACACACACACACACACACACACACACAAATTCATACATACATTCTTGATGATCTTGTTTCAGAATCTTTATCGCTAAATAATTTTTTATCTAGTCGTATTACTTTTCTTTGTTGATAATAAAGTGGAATATTACAACTGATATTCCAAATAACTTTAAAAAAATATATGAACACAATTGATTAATATGAAACATATGATAAAACCAATATTCAAAAATCATTTTCTTTATTCTTACTATTAATTTAGTTAATATTTATTTGAATGTAAATAAAATGACCAGAAATACTTTTTTGTAATACAACATTTTAAAAAAATAATAATTTGGATGATGTTTAGATGCAACAAAAGACAAAAAAAAAGTTGAGATAATGAAACGAAATTCGTGTGACGAAAAAATTTCAGTACTCTATTAGCGGATGACATATTTAATACACAGTATATTCGTATAGTACTCTAGTATTAAGTAAAATTGCACGTTTTCTTTTTCCATAGTTAAATTTTTGCAATTTCGAATATTTTGAATATTTTTCAACAATTCTCCGAATGCATAAGATCAAATGTGAAAGTTTCATTTAAAATTTACAATGATCAATTATTTTTAATGGTTTCTTATTGAGCTGGTTTCATAGTGATGTGTCGCATAAAATGCATGGGCACAGCATTCTACAATTTGATCTGAATTAATTGAAAGAAATTTGTAGTTTTTATTTATTAATTAATAGATTATTAATTTTCACAGGCAAAAAGGAAGTGAAAGAAAATCTGTTTGATTATTTAAGAACAAATTTGACATAAGATTTCAGTATTAACAGCTGAATAATTACATTATTACAGCTGAATAACAATAAAAACATACTTTCGAGAAAATATAATACAATGAAAGCATCTTTAGTTTAGCAGCTGTTTCCAATTTTGGCTATTTTGCTATCGTTTCTTTAATAAGAGGTTCATTTTATCACTAAAACAAGAAATCAATCAAAAGAGATCGAAAAAGTTATAATTTTTGTTACTTCTAAAAAAAATCGTCATATTAAAAAAATTATGGCAGGCAGAAATAACCAAAATTAAGAAAAGCTGCTAAACTAGAAATTTAGTTTATCTTTTAATAATAGATCAGAAAATGAGAGTACAGCATTTAGTTAAGAGGAGTGTGATCTTCTGTCTTAAAATTATAAGATACAGAATACAAAATTTATGTATATTAAAATCGTTGATCCCTATATGAATTTTCCTTCTCCTATGAACAATGCTTCTAAACATCAGATAGCTTACTCATAAACAATATTGATTTATTAATTAAATCAACATCGATTTAATTGAATTATGTTCGTTAATTCAATTTTTTGCTGTGTATGTTTGTTAGTTGTTTTAATTTTATAGTGATCAAATTTAGCAATGCTTTCCTAATAGTCTCTCATTAATACCTATTGAAATGCTAGGAAACATTATAACTGTTGGACTGTTATAAGTCCATAACAGTTATATATGGACTTATATGGACTTACATAACTGTATAAATAAAAATATAAAAATAAATAAAAATGTCGATGAATGAGAAGGAAATTATCATAGAGTGACAAATCACAAAATTTTTCACTTTTCTCGATATACAAAGTTGACAGTAAATGCGATCTTTCTGATAAAAATGATCGTGCGCGATTGCTAGCTTCGCTAGTGAACCAGCCTAATAAAAAACAACGCATAACTTACAATACGTACATTACTCCAAAGCAGGAATCGAAATTAACAGGTTCTTTTTAAAAAATTCTATTCCAACTTATATATTTCGTATAATATCTGTTCTTGTGGAATTTTTATAGAAATGTTACACTTAGAAACACAACAGTGTTCTCATGGAACAGATATTTTAAAAAATCTGTATAATAAAATTTCCACGGAAGTTATTTTAAGATATTTAATTAAAAATACATTTTTATATTCGAGCATTATTCATCGAATAATATTCAATATCAATATTTACTATAAATATTGAGAACTTGTTTAATATTGATGAACAAATTATCTTTTCCTTCTTGAATATAAAAATTTTCATTTTAAACTTTTATTTTTAAGAACATTTATCTGTTCTTATCGGAATTTGTAAAGTTGTATGATCCATATTTCAAACAGAATCTTCTCAATTTTTTCGATCCCTGCTCCAAAGTTAAATGATCAAACGCTGTACTCTATTAGTAAACATAAGTAGTTGAAATGAGAAATATTGGGTAAATACACATAGATTCAAAAATGCTTTATAGCTACGTTACATAACAGTGAAAAAGAACCATAGAATATTCACTTTTCAAAATGCCATATAAATTTTTACATCGTAGAAGAAATAAGGAAAAAATTGTATGCTTACGCCTATTATATTTTAATTCAATAAGTGCCAAACCAATCTCTTGATTTATTATCTTGCAACCTCTTGCGGATAGAAATCAAACGATGCAAAATTCTGGGATCAAAAAGACGCAATCAATCCGGGTCATCAAATAATAAATAGAAACAAAATATATATCGCCGTATATTTTCATCTGCATTGAAATTAACACTTATTGCGAAACTATACGTATATTGCTGTGCTTATACAAAGATATTACAAAAATTTAATATATTTCTTTTTTTCAATTCGTAATAAAGTTGTTTAAGATTTTATTAATATTTCTAGAAGAGAGTAGAAAATCTTGAATTACGTGTACATAGCCTTTCAAAGAAACAATAACTAATGCGATATTTATCACCAAATATTAAGACGTTAACTTCTTACGGTTTAGGTAAATAATAAATTGCAGTTGAGTATAAGTACGAGGAAATGTTTGAAAATAAAAATTACGTTTATCTTTCAACATTGTGAAGTGAAATTGTACATACTATATACACGCTCTCGGATACTAAACTCACCGCTCGAGTTATTAATTTCATCTTACTTACACCCCATTTAAAAGTCTTAGGACAGGAATTACATATATGTTTCAAAATTGAAAAAAATTAAATGATACTGCACGTGTTAATATAAGTGTTAATATAATAACAATTATATTACATTAAATTAATACATATGAAATATCGTTTTTCAAATATATATTTTGATCTTCGATATATAATTTATTCAATTGAAGTAATTATTTCTACACGATTCAGTACATCTTTCCAAAATTCCAAGTTTGTAATAATTATTAGTCTCAAAATTAAAAAATTCCTAGAATTAAGGAGTTGTTGCGGTGTTGTTGCGATTTTCAATTGATTTATGCATTAAAAAATTGGTGAAAAGAAAGATTTCCAACAACTTTCAGAGAACTTTTAAATAAAAACATGTAAAAAATCACAGATTCCTGATAATTAACGATAAAGTTTCGTATTTTTGTTATTTATAACATGGTTTATAGCAAATTTCTTTTTTTAAATGCAATTAATAATTGATAATTGTCAAATTCAAACTTTGTAGAAGCGACATTTCAGATGTACGAATTGAATAAAATATCGTGTTTGATTGAAAAATATTTATCCACGATAAATATACTGAATATTCAAAGTATCCCGAGACTTTTGAACAGAAGTGTATGTAAAAATTTATGCGATTTCAAGAATTATGGTTTTTTCTTTTCTCTTTTTTTGGTATAACAAATTTTTATCGTCAAACTTTGGAACATGCCTACATATAAAATACTCAAGAAATATTCAAATAAGATTCAAAGGAAATAATATTAAGGAAGCATGAAATTATTTTCATTTTCATTGTTTTGTACGTAGCAGTATAGATATATATAATTTAATTTCTTTAATATCTCTGTGTTAATTTACTTAATATTCCACACTATTTTATCATTGTTTATCTTAATATGAAAATACATAATGTTTCGAATAAAATAATTTCATATAATTGTGTTCATTAATGTAAAAGTCAAGTATCTGAAAGTTGATTTTTCTTTCTGCTAATTAAGATACGTAAGACCAAAAAATGGTAGAAATTAGAATTTATTTCTTAAATTGAATTGTGAATTATACCTCAAAGATTGTTGCATTGTTATATTGTCAGATAATGTTGTGATTTTGATTTTAATTAACTCCTAGAATCAAAGTTAAAGTCTTTTTAGACAAGATTGAGTTAGAAAATTTTTTTACTATTTATTTCGAGTCCTTTTTTAATCATTAATAATAATTTTTGAAAGGAAAATTTGGATGAAAATAATCAAAACAATTTATTATGTTATTCGAGAATTCTGTATATAAATATTAATTTATTGCTTTTTGATATAATTTATTTATAATTTATCCAGAAATATCTAAACACATCCATAGAACTCGTATTATCGTCAGAGTAATTGCATAAAAGTCTCAGTTAAATATATCGGTATTTATTTTCTATGGATACGTGTCTAAATATTTATTTACATTTTGTTTAATCTTGTTTAAAAAAACTTTAACTATTGGCGTCGTATGGCCTATACTGTATTGATATGGAGGCGAGTCAGAGTATATTCTGTTGACATGCATTTCGTTCCCAATGCAAACATATATGTACTTAGGTATTTGATAAAAAACAAATGAATAGAAAAATATAACATACTAAATGAAGTATTTTACCATTGAAGGTATAGATAATTCGGAAAGAACGAACATGTATTATATTATATGCATATATAGATATTATTAATAAACTAATCAGTTAGTACTAATTATTTAGAAAATATTATAATTATTTAGGCAACTTTAAACGGTCGACGAAAAGCAATTATTTGGTGGTTACATGTAGATAATAAGCAGAATTTAACGTACAATAAGAAACCTTCGAGAAAGTTGAAAAAAAAATGATTGGTCTAACGTGAAACTTTTTTCAGAAACAAATCGAAGACCTTCACTTCACAAAATCACATAAATTTTTTATTTTGTTTTATTATCATTGCACATGTTTGTTAATTGATTATTTTTCAACATAGTTACTTATAATTATTGAATTAATTTCTCATTAATTCAAAAATAAACATCATGCATTGCATCTTTTTACTAACACGTTTAGAAAATTATACTAATATTATTAAAGGTTAATAATGTACTTAACAATTTTGAATGTACTTTGAATTTTGATTCATTTGTTACGATTTATATATAAAAAATTATGGAATGGTTTTAACCAAAATTTTAATACAAATGCAAAAATTCTATCTCTGAGTAACGTTTTATTTCGTAAATTAAATTGTATCAATTTGATTCTGTTTTTCTATTTCTATTTTTTTTCCCTTTCTCTATTGTACAGTGCTCTTTAAAATATTGTACTATCGAAAATACTCGATCTAAAAGCTCTAATAAAATATTTTTGTAAAAATAAAATCACTTTTAAAGAAAATTACAATCTTCTTAACATTCGAACTATAAATGATTATTAAAAATTATTCTATCGAAAAATGTTCGGTACATATAAAAAAAATTTTGTTGTATTTCTTCAAAATCGACCCGATTTAATTTATGGCGAACTCACCATTTTGTTTATTAGTTGTACGAAATAATATTTTAATTTTTATTTGCTAAAAAAAATTTTGTCAAGTAATTCCAAATTGTGTATGCGTGCATATGCATTATAATGATTTTCAGTTAATTTTTTTTTATGTTTCAAAAGATAATTTAAATTTATCAAATTGGTTATTAAAAATTCAGATTATACTCTGACTTGAAATCTATTTAATCTAATAATAAAAAGTACAATACGGGCTGCTTTACCGTTAAAAATGTTGACAATGTCGTGTAAAGGAACCAATTTGCAAAAGTCTGTTACAATAATAATAGATTTCTAAAATTTTCTTTCCGACTATTTAATCTAATCAAATCGAACTATGCCTAGAGCATCTGTTCTTTGCCTTACTTAAAAGAAGAATCTAATAAACATTTATGTTTTGATTATCAACGTATCAAGTTTCAGGCAATAATATTCTATCTATTCTTTTTATAAATTGGAATTTTATACTTTATAACTTTATAATGAAACGCTTGATGACTGATAACCATTGTAATAGTATATAGGCGCGTACTTGCAATTTGAGAAACTGTATATTTAAACCTAAAAATTAAATTTAAGATCATTCTGAATTAATGGGACAACGATAATCATTAAAATCGAATTTTGTGATGAGAAGGTCTTTTTAAATAGTGCATAGCAGATGGTACTATTCCTTATTAGGTACGAAACTTCTCGCTGTGATGTTCTATCTTTTGTTTCTTCCTTCTAATGTATTTATTGTTGCAGTTGTCGAAATAATTGAAATGAGTTTTCAGTTGTAAAAATAATTGAATAATGCATTTTTTTATAATAATTATAAATTTTCTGCATATACATACGTACTTAATTACTTTAAAGAAATACATTAGAAAGCGAACTAAAATGAATCAAATAACACTTTTGAGAACAATCATTTTTTAATGAAAGGAAATACTTAACACTTCATTTGATAATTCATTTGTAATAATTCATTTAACTTCGTAAAACGTTTATGTTGTAGACGTATTTAACTGTTTGCAGTTTGTTGCATTACAAATTATATAAACGTGAATGAAAGAAAAATTAAAAGATCTCGGGAAGCATCAAGTACATTACGAAATGTATTTACGCAGTGTAAACGTTATAATCGTGTAAAAAGACATAATAAAAATTTATATTCTACACTCTCTTCAAAAATGATCGAAACTTTTAATAACGTCATACAATTATAACGTCCATTGTATAAAAATTTCTTAAAAATACAATAGTGAGAAGTTTTGCATTCGCGAGAAAAAAAAAAGAATTAATTGATATGTAAAAAATCAAAACGGTTTGCGATCTATAATTATATAATCGTAATATTTCACCACAATAATCAGGTTTCTCTAACCTCGCATGGAAAACAAGTGTCATTTGCTTCAGAAGCGAGAACAACGAAGAAGAAAATCCGAAAATTGAACTTCCGAAAGATTTATCGAACGCGAACATTAATCTTGGTTGTTCTTGCATTTTACACTCATCCATTTTCCTAAAAGTGCCTACGCTATTCTAAACTCTTTTAAACGCCACATTTCGCTGAGTTTTCGACAAATTGTATCGTCTTTTTTAAATTCGTCTAAAAGAACACACACACACACAGATACACACACTCACACATACATACACACGTGTGTGCGCGCGCGCGGATAAATCAATGTAACGATTCTAATATTTGTATCAAACTGTGAATGTAAAGTCCTCTCGGTATAAAAACTGTTCTACTCATTGATGAAATTCAATGTTGTTCTAATCGAAGAACATCAAGAATTTATTTCATGAGATGTAAAAAATCTGTTTGACTGCAGGAACGATTCTGAGAAATTAGAATTGTATCCGTGCAAATTGCTTGATCGATTGTATTCAACTTGAAGGATGATGCACCATCTGAATGGATTATTATAAACAAACGAATGTCAATTGCAATATAACATAACTTTAGGTATAAAAATAAGAAATATCAAGACCATTCGATATGCCACAGTTCTAGATAACGAAATATACGAGCTTCTAAACAAGTTCTGTAACGCAGGGGTTATCAAATTCGGAGAGAAAAATCGATGAATTAATTCAGAAGAGAACTATGCCTCGATAATAAGCCAGACTCATGTAAACATATTAACGAATTTAATAACCACTTTGCGTTTCGAGATCGTTTTGTATTCTATTAAATTTTTTAATAGCTCTGACATCTTTTCCAATAACAGAAATTAAACAATAGATATTGATCTTCGCTTATTTAAAAATGTTGAAACAATCGATACATGATATTCGGGTTGCTCACTTTGTTACTGCGAAAGTTTTTGAGCGCATGTTACATAGATATATGTAACCTGTTTATAGAGAACAAAGAATCGACATCTTGTATTTCGCACTGATGCAATCAAACTCGTAAGAATGTATAAATAAATGTCTGAATTTCCCATTTTGTACATTTCTTGCATAAAGTCATGATAATTGTAATTCGTTTCCATACATAAATATGTTGAAGATTATACAAATGGGCAATTGATAATTTTCATATTTTATGTTATATATGTAAACTTTCGTTCATTTGCTCCATTTATTTGAAAGACATTATTTACATTATTATCAATTTTAATTACTCTTATTAAATATTACATGACATGTTACAGTTCAAATTAGATATATATATGTATGAAGCTAAATTCATTTGCTTTGCACTTCATTGTAAAAACACATATGTAAAAGTTATTGTTTAAAATAATAATGAAAGCCGTTACATTTATAATATCGAAAGAAAAACAATATAAAACAAGAATTTATATAATGTATGGAATAAGTTTCTAGGTAACGATATTAACGTTTTTCTTTCAACCCTGTTTTAAATTACATATGTCATAATTACTTGTTACTTATTTCATATTTACGTGTATAAAAAATTCATTTCTTTTTTTTGTGTGTGTGAAAATTCTAAGTACCAGTCGTAGCAAGACTTTTAGATTTAGATTCGTAGGATCAAATACATGATATTTGTCAATCAACAGAAATTGAATATCAAATCGGGATCTGGGTTAATCCTTGGCTACAGGTAAATTTTCGTAAATGAGTTAACATGAAATGACAATAACTGACGTATAACTAATGTCAGAAGTCATTGAGAATTTCGTTAAGGAAACGAAGTTGAGTCATTTATTTTGAAAGTTACGTAAATCATTACTTTACAGTAACGGAAAAATGGCAATTCATTAACGTCTGTGCGAAATTATTTGAGAAAAATACTAAAAAATATATTTTACCAAGAAAAATATATATATCCGAGCAGTAAATCTCGAAAGTTGGCATCAATTTTTCTAGACACATTAAAACGTAAATCTTTAAATGTCTCGATTTGAAAACAAAGTGACGTATTCAAAATAAACGGTTCAGACACAAGCAGCTATTGTGACGTATTGCAACTCTAAGGATTCAACGGAAAAACTCGAGTTTCCTTTTTTTTTTTTTTTACTTTATTAGAGAACAAAATGAACAAAGTAGTAATTAGATTTGGAAACGGATGGATTACTTTTGATTTGAAAGCAGTTGCTTGTGTCTGTTTCCAGTCTTATCTATAGGTTACGAATTTTGCCATCTTTGTAAGGAATTGGTAATTGCTGTTCTAATTTTCACATGATGTGAATGCTATCATAGCGAAATGCTGGTTCTTGCATAATTAATTTTGTGATTTTCTTGGCGTTTCTCATATTAAAGGTAATACTGAGATCACCATTGCATAAAGGCAATATAAATACACAATGAAGGATAATATGAGGGGCCACCATCTTCAATTCAGCAATTGATTAAAGAATACATCGTAACAATCAACTAATTAATGCTGCCATACGAATACGAATTTGTCGTGTTAAATACGAAATAAATCCTACACAATTTAAAGAAAATGTATTACAAAAAATTTTATCCTTAAAATAAACAACCTCTGTTTGAGTATAAAAAGTTGAGTATAAAGAAAAATAGGCTACATATTTATTGATTGATTTGTTTATTTTAGAATTTAACTTCTTAAAGATGTTTGAAGACAATCACTAGCAAGAGACTCGAGGCTTAGGACATTGGAGTCTTTCAAACTCCAATCTTTAGATTTTCGTGCGATTATACGAGCTTTGAACGTAATACGTTTATACAAATTTTTATCAATTATAACACATTTAAAAATTAGCAAAATTGATTTTCTAATTCCCATAACTTATTCAATTGTTTGCCAACTTGATTGATATTGTCATATTGGATCAAATTAATTTGTATAATCCATAGGAGACCGGCCAGAAAATCATATGAAACGTTGTTAGTTGGTTAAATTGAGTTATCACTATTACGTCAATCTAATTTTACTCAATGCAATGTAAAAAGTACAAGTTTCTTTTATAATTTCTTTTTGTTTAACCATGACAGTCTCATATCTCGAACAAAAGGTTATTGGAGATCCTTTCCTGTACAACATATCCAAAAATTAGTAAAATCAGTGTTGAAGTTCTATAGATTTACCATAAAATAAAATATCAAACATCAAATATCGTACTATTTTTTATTGAGTTGACTCCAAAAGAAAACAACAAGAAAATTTATCATATTAAAACTCTGTCAAATATATCGATTAAAATTAAATCTGACTTGAAATAAAAATAGCACTGCGGTGTTAAATTTATAAACGTACGAAAAAGTATTGCAATCACAATCCAACTTGTGTCAAATATGCTTGATATTACATTTTGTCCACCACAGTACGAGACAATCTGAAGTACGTAAATTATAACGAAAATTACACGATAAATTACAAATGTCAGACTATTATAACAAAAAATTTATCTTTTATTTAAAATATTTATAATATTTAGAAATTTATTTAATATTAATTTATTTAAGGAGCAATTGGAAATATTATTCATAACACAAATCATTACAAAATATCGAACTCTAATAAGCCTAATATATTTAAATATTAATATGGACAATACGTTAATAATCGTTAGAAAGAAGCAATTAAACTAGATCCAGAAAATCCAGAAGTCAGGCTTATCAATCCCAAAGTCCATAATATATAATATATCAGTACATACATGAATCGAACATTAAAACAATCTCAATTAAAAATACAGAAATCTTAACTAAAATGGAACAAAACTTTATTCTCAAGAAACAAACATAACAAATAATCAGTGGTAATAAGTAGACTTTTATGCATTTATGAGAAATTTAAAGATATAAAATTCTACAGAATGCATAATATGAGGAAATATATAAAATATTCGAAGTATAGTCTAGTAAAAAGTATATTTGGTAGGAAAAACAATTTCCTAAGTTCGATTTTTTTAATTATATTCCCAAAAATATAATGTTTGCAATATAATTCCAAAAATCCGCAGTCTAATCTATATTCTACAGAATACGAATCAATATTCTATGTAACATAGTTTTCGAGTTATAGATAATTGAAGAAGATAATTAAAAAACATTATCTGATACCTACAAAATCTATTGATATGAATTAAACAAAACTCAATTGCTTTTATTATTGACGCAATTTAAAATTAATTGTGTATTTATTTGAAATGTGCACTACTTGTATGAAAAGATTCAGAATGGATTTGATATTATTTGAGAAATACTTGAAAATTTTCGAACAAGTATGGACTTCAAGCATTGTGTAGTAGCATTGTGTTGAGACACAAGGTGAACGCATTGGACATTTCCTCCAATTATCTATAATTCAAAAATTACAGACATGATTAAAATGACTTGTCTATTTGAAGAAGAACGAGATAAAAATAATAGCAATAATATATTTGTTCCAAAAATATGCAGATGAATTCTACTTACAATAGTACGATATGGAAAAAACAAATTTCAAAGTAGTAGGGATGTGATGTGTTACATAAATATACATTACATCTGATCATCAATGATATTTAAAAGAAAAAAATGAAAATAATATTTTATAAAAAGTTTATTCTTCGAAGTTGAATACTAATAGTTTTAGTTCAATATTAATAGCAATAAATAGCACTAAAAATAATGAAATTAAAAAAGAATTAAAAATTTTAAACTATATATTACAGCAATTCAATTTTTAATATGCTTAAATAGCGTTTAAAATCTGAAGACTTGTGTAACGAAATAAACGAAGTAAATGAAAGATAATGAATGGACCAGAGAACAAGAATTAGTGTATGTCTCATAATTCATCACAATTGTTAGAAGGTTGCAATACGAAGTTCACTTTAGCAGAGTTTTATGCCTTATGAATAGAGTTGAAATTCAATACAAAAAAAATTTGAAATGTAATAATGCTTATGAACACAATTTATTCACAAAAGAAAATGCTTCTCGGAAGTGATTCGTTATTATCATTGGTTTCTCTTAATTTATAATATAAATATTTATTGTCAAAATCACAAATAGAAGTAGCTATAATTCATATAATAAATATATAGAAACATTATTTAAAAAAATGTATCTATCAAAAATACTTCTAGTATTCGTTTTTTTCCAAAAATATTGACGATATGAATTGTCATGAATTATTCTAAATAGAATAAAGCACCTAATAATCTTATGTAAACTAGTAATGAAATTATTAGTTACTCTGTCTTATTTAGTGTAAACAGTTAAAAATTCTGTTTTAATTTAAATAATTTTTTGCTTTCTTTTAAAAAGAAATTTAACAATTTGAAGTTAGCAACTTAAAACCGCATGAGGGCAAAAAAAAAATTTCTCAAATTTAAAGATACCGAATTCGATTTGAAAATCAAAAAGATAATTCATTAAATGAAAATACATTAAATTTATAATAAATATAATTTGTAATAAATACTACAATACTAATAAATTATGTCAAAATACGCTATATTGTAATGAGCAAAAATGAAAACAACAATATGATATGTCCATTCTTGTTATTTAATTTTACAATTCTTGTTTAACTAACATATTTACTTTCCTTCATTAATTTGTTATGAATGTAGAATTCTTATATCACTAATTAATCTTACGTTAATCGATACTTCAATTAACGTAATTATAATAAATAAAATAGTAACATAATCTAATCAACATATGACTATTGTTGTGATACATCGTTAATAATTTAAATTAAACAGCATATTTAATAGCTATTTCTAATAGTATAATACAGAAAGTTTAAAAATACGAAAAGAAGAAATATTGAAAGCGAATAGACAAGAATTAAAATAAAGAAATAGAACTATTATATAATAATGAAATGTTTTCTTATTATTTAAGGTTCTAAAAAATGAACCTTTCTTAATTTAATAATCTAATTTAATCTTCTATGATATACACCGAAATTTTTAGTGAAATAGAGATAAAAATCTTTTTCGTTAATCAAGTAAGTTTTTTAATATGAAAAGAATGCAAATAATAAACTGCTTTTATTCTAATCTACTAGTTTAATACCCAATACTTTATCAAGAAAGATTGAAAAAATGAAGATTATTTTAGTTATTTTATTAAATTATAGATAGTTATTTTATTTAATTACATTTAAATTATTTTATTTAAATTATTTCCAACCAAGGAATTTGACGGTTTTCAGGGGGAAATTGTGTTTATTTATTATTTGCTGATTGAAATATATATGTAAATATATATATAAGAAAAAACAGTCGCAGGTTTTTCATTGACTGTGACTTTCATTAGAACTAAATATATTCATATAAATTAGTTGTATATAAAATACTATTGAATTTTTATTGAATAAAATAAATAAATATATGAGATACTAATATTATAAAATAGAAAATTTGGAATGCAAAAATTTTCTATATCATGAAAAACATGAGTAATATAAATAACGTTGATATACAAAAAAAATGCGTGGAACAAAGAAAAAGTTGAGAACCACTGTTTTAAGCTAAAATAGCGACAATCGTTGACGGTGTCATCACCACAAATTCACCAAAAATTTTTTCATCGTTACAAATTCAACACTGTGATTGTTAGTTTCGTCAACTATGTCCGACATCTTGAAATTACCGACAAACACTCAAGTACGCTTGAGACGATGAAAACATTGTCCGTGAAGTAATTATCAGTGAACACAACCTAAAAATGGTTAACATTACAATTTGCAGCAAAAATCTAACTATTAATATTTTGGTTTTTGTATCCATCTATTAATCTAACTATTAATATTTATATTATTATAATGACAATAATTTATTAAGATTTTTAATATAGCTACTGCTGCATTACTACTTCGATAAAAAAGATCGTTATACAAATTTATACATATATGACTCGTATAAAAAAATAAATAAATTGATACATAAGTGATATACTACTTATATAAAAAAATTATTACACAATTGACACATGCATGAATATATTTTTCTTTCATTTTATATTATATTTACTTATTTAATACAATATAAATACAGGGAAAAAATTAACGTAAACAAACACATATGTGCATATTTCGAATTATATATATATATATATATATATATATATATATATATATATTTTCAATCTCATGAATTGAAGTCCTTGGTATTTAATTTGATAATCAAAATGTTAGGAATTCTTATGAATTAAGAACAAATATTTTTTAATATTATTAAAAAAAGATTTTAAGATTCAGATTTAGGAAATTATAACACTACCGACTCTGTTATCGCAGAATAATGTAAGCATTCTGTAAATAAAAAATATCTTTAGAATTGTACCGTTTTCAGCGCGTTAAATACAGCGATGCGTAAAAGTGCTACTTGTTACCTACTAACTTTATCGGAATGACAACGTTAGAATAATATGTTTGGTTATGAGTTCACGTGCACCTTTAGTGTTAAATTTTTTTATTCTTCACAGTATATTTTAAAAATATCTAATATTTTTTTCTTTTGTTACAATACAAATAACAAAATATTTATACTACATTTAAATATTATTGTTTTGTTTTCCTTACAAAATCTTTTTTCATATAAATTGAAAATATTTAGATAAACAAAATATATTAAAAATATAACAAAAATTATTGCACTCGTATGTAATATATAATTAAAGTAACATTCTTGAACGATTACAAATGAAGAGTATGTTTCCGAGTATGACGTATCACAATATCATAGCAGTTCTGTGACAAGCGCACTGACTCACCGGTTAGTGTTTGTCAGACGGTGACACAATTGAGATCGTTTCGTGATTGTAAACTTAAAATCTTAAATCCGATGTTCAGTGATATATTGTGCTATTTATGCCTGTATTTATGTAACGTGATATTTGTTGTGATATTAATTGTTATATCTGTATAAATGCTTTTTTTATTTATTTCTACAGATAATTGTAAATAAAAAGTAACCAGGTGTTCATTATTTACCAAGACGTGGTAAGTATTAAAGTATAATAATTTTTTTATTTCATACAAAATATTTTACATATAAAAATAAATGTTGACACAAAATTCTTTGAATAAAATTGTAAGAAATTATTAGTCACTATTAATGTTTACATTACAAAATGTTATTAATGAAAATAGCATTTCATTAATTACTTAAGGCAATAATAAAATAATGAAGATATATCTATAAAATAGTTTTTTTGCAAGTTTAAAATAGAAAATAAATAGAAATTGAAGTATAAAATTATTGTAATATTCATTTATTTATTTTAGTTTTGAATTTAGAATGTCTCTTTTTCTTTCAAAGAAAAGACAGGAAAACTATAATAAAACTATAACAAAATATATAAAATAATTGCAAGTTATAAGTTATTGTTCCAAAGATACAACAAAATTAATCAATAGTAATCAAGATTGGTAATTAACTCTGTTGCAAGATTATTATATCTTTAATAATAAATAATTATATTTATACTTTTTGTTTATTTTTAATTATTTATTTTGCTAACGATGCTAAATATTTGGAATTATACAGTTTGAGATGGCAAATAACAGCATTGTAAATGAAATATTGATTTTTTAGTGTTATAAAACTACAATACTATATAATATTATATGTAAATATTAAAGTCTTTATATTTATATATATATTAAAAATAATATATTCTATTCATATTAGAATTTTAATATCTTATTGATTGTTCGGAGATAATAGACAATGATTTAAATTTATATTTGAAATTAACTGATCAACTATCAGATTCTTTTAAAAACTTATAGTGTTAATTTTTTTTTATGTTTACCTGTATGATAAGATAAGTATTGATAAGATTATATACAACTTATATTTTATGTTCTTTTATAGAAGTTTGATAAAAAATGATATACATCTCTATATAGAAGTAACTTATATATACATACATATATATTGTTTAAATTATATATAATATTAATTATGAATAATTAATAATTCAAATAATCAACATGAAAGCATATACATAACTTATCAATTAGTATTTTGTATTAAATGTAGCTACTATTGATTATATTGATTTCATGAATTATGACAATAGATATATAAATATCAAAATAAAAATAAATAAGAAATAGGAAACAAATTATTTCTTTGTAATACAGTTTATTGTAAATAAAATGTATTTATTAATTGTCTAATTATTTTAATGTAAAGTATTCAATTCCAACAGTTAGCTGAAATAATTGATCCAGAATTACACTATATTAATTCCAAATTAATTTAAATTTATTTCATATAAGCAAGACGTTGAATTTTTACCTATTATATATGAGGAAATTATATTTGTATTATTAAAATTATTAAAACATTAAAATTTGATTATTGATTGCATTATAAAGTTGAAATTTTAAGTAAATCGTATATTAGTTAATTGGTATATTAGTAATAAATAATTAATAATATATAATTTGTATAGTATAGTTTTTGACAAACTACTTACTTGTATATCTTATATTTGATGAGAATATAAATAAGAAAAATTTTTAATATTCAACAAGAAATTTATGATGTATAGGTGGATACAATAATTGTTTGAACATTTTTATAACTTTTATGGAAATAATTATATATCAATCACAATTTGTAAATAATTTGTAAAATTATTTATTATAGTAAGTTTTGTCTTTTTCAAATGAATGAAGTTTAAAATACTAAAAAAAGAATCATAACGGTAATGCTTGTATTATCATTACATTGTGCTATTACAAATTATGTTACAAATGGCAATTGAAATGATTATCTTTTATATTAAGAATAAAATATAGTTGATGAATATAAATAAATATATTAATAATAAAATTTGATTTAATCAAATAGAAACTATAAATCATTGTATGTTTATGATTGTATAAGATATACAAATGCTTAACTTGTTATTTATAATCTAGATTGTACCTATAGAATATACATTTGCTCAACTACATAATAACTACAATATGATACTTATTGTTAGTTACATGTATATACATTATATGCATGTACGTTTGCAGAATACAAACATGTGTATATATATATGCTTTAATAATAAAATTTAAAACAAACAATACAAAAAATCTTTGAATGAAATATATTGTAATTTGGTAATATATTCTTAAATGAATGAAACAGAAAGTTAGAAGTTTCCCAACTTACAACTGAAAATAAATTGTTAAATCACATCATATTGAATTAAGTTTCAGTCTGAAAGAAAAGTAAGAAAAGTAAGAAAAGGAAGGTTTAAAATAGATTTATACATTGTTCATTGTATATAAATTTAGTGTTTAATGTTTAGTGTTTAAATGGATACGTTATTCTAATGGTAAAGAGGTTAGGGCATTGCTGATAAGAATGAGGGTGGAAACAAGGATTAGAAAAAGGAGATTAAGAAAGAGAAAGCAGAAAATGAGAGACAATATATTATAAAAAAAAAATTAAAAAGAAAGGCAAAAAATTGATGACACAAATAATGGGAGAAAGGCCAACAGAAAGGCATGCAGAAAGGATATGAAGATTAAATGCAGGAGCATCCTAACCAATAAACAAGCACATCACTACCCTGCAAAAAGTCCCTTTGAAAGAAACAGAATATGTAATAGAGTACTTGCCACTAAGAAAAAAATACAGGATTGAAAAAAGATGAGAATTCAAATAACGAAAAAGACAGAGACATGATTAAAGTAATAGAGAATTAAGTGATTAAATTAGAAAATAAAAGAAAATAAAAGAAAAAATAGTAGTAGTAGAATAGAAAAATAGGGAAAGAAATGTAATTAAAAGAAGAAAAATGGTGAAAAGCAATAAAGAACTAATAAAAGTCAAAAAAATCCTAATAGAAGAAATAGGGATATCAAAACAAAAATTAAAGTAATGAGGAAAAAAAAGAGAAAATATTTTAGAAAATAAGCAAACAATATCAATAATTTAAATAAATCAAGAATCTTTGTAGTTATGATTAAATTGTTTGAGTTTTTTAACACATTTAAATTTCTTTTCGTTTTTTATATCAGAAAAAAATCGTTTTTTAGTATCATAAAAAATTATTAAAATTTTTGATGAATATTAAAATGAGAATTCATTTAAGTAAAATAACTAATAATTTTATGTTAATATGTATAAATAGACGTATATATTTTAATTTTGCATGAACGTTAAACAATTAAAATACTACTAAACCATAATATCTTACCTTCTTGAAGAATCACTGAATAGTATCACATAATTCATTACCTTGAACTCAATACATCAGACGAGAACGAATATGCCTTGAAAGAAATTATTATCACCGTTAATGATACTTTGCTATATAAGCACACAAGTACAGTGAACAGAATAATAATTGTACTACTGACAATGAAAAATTGTCGATAATTTAAACTGATACAATTTGTAAAACAGGATCGCCTAATAATCCATTTAATTTCATTTTAAAAAGTGATTATTTTAACAATTCTGAATTCGTTTTCTTTTGAAGATGATTTTACATTGTGTAACTGATGGGAAAGTGGGAATACTTTTATAAAATTATAAAAATTTAAATGCGTGTAAAAACATCAAAAAAAATTTTTCGTGACTACATTTACCATTATTTTCATGACTGAAATTTCTTACTACAGCTGCTTAAAACTTATTGTTATGAAAAAGAATGATCTTTTTTTACTATTTTATCGAACGTTAAATTAGTGAGTTATTGTCAGTTAAATTTAAATTAATTAAATAGAAATTTTATCATTAGTTACATGATAAAAATTCAAGAAATCCTAACATTTCGTCATCTAATCGTGATGTTTAGATTTCAATAAAATGGTGAAAAAATCATGCATGTTTTAAGAGTTCGTTGCAAAGAAAAGATTTTAATCCTCATAATAAATTTAATTTAAAAAAAGTTTTTAAATGTTTTTATATGTGTTTGAATTTTTTTCAATTTTCGAGAAAAAAGTACTCTCACTTTCTCATCCGCTACATGATGTGAAAACATCTTCGAAAAAAAAGAGCTCACGATTGTCAAAATAGAGAAACTTTGTGCTTTAAAATAAAATTAAGTGGTTCGTTATTTGATCGTTTTTTACAAACTTATATCAGCTTAAATTGTCGATAATTTTTCATTGTCACTGATGTGATCATGCTCTTATGATGGACTATAGTGAACTATATGTTCTAACAGCATAAATACTTCGTAAAAATATTGATAAATCATTATTAATATAAATTCGCAGCACGTGTCTGAATCCATAAATTATTCAGATAGAGCCAATTTTACTGATTTTAATGACCTCGAAATATATTGTAGAGATCATTATTCTGAACAACTTTTTTCTGTCCATGTTATTGCCGCTGAGTCTTAATTGTGGAAATATATTTCATACTTCATAAAAGAATGATGAACTTCATCGATATTAATGAGCTTTGAATTTATGACGTTGTAATCGAGAATATACACTTCAGTAGATTACATTTCAATCTCACCAATAATTTTCTTTTATTAATAATTATCTGTTTTTATGAATTATTTCAATATGATTGGATTGACTAAGGATAGGATAGATCGGACATTAAATGGAACTTTGTGTGTCAGAGTCTAAAATTTTCCCAGCGAAAAAATCATTGATTTTTTAGTATACTTAACGGTTAAACGATAGTGAATTATTAAGAGAACTATTATATATCAAACAAAATGGTACAAGTTGGTAAGTAAAATAATATCCGTTACACTGTTGTCAATTGTGTATCTCCAGACTCCAATACAAAAAATCAGTATCTAAAACTATTCCATTTTATATTATGTAATCATGTATGTATCAAAAAGAGCTCTATCCGTGTTTTAATGTTAATACATATATCAAATATATAATCATCTATACTTCATTGTTTTTAAAAATAATTTTTAAATAACTGAATTATTTCTTAAAGTTATTTTGATTGGCCATTGGCGATTGACTATCATATATTTATTTATTTCCGAATGGTCATCGATTCGGATGTGAAAATGAAAAGACTCCAAAGATATAAAACCTTAACTTCAAGAATTCATCTGTTTGGAAGGCAAATTCTTTAATTTTATGAAAATTGGGGTTAGTGATGAGCAATTTACGGCAAATCGTCGTAATAGCAATTCTTTTGAAAAAACAGAGATATAATATTCTCCTATTCTTCTTTTTATAAAACAAAAGGACATTGTGTTTCTGTTCTTGCCACTCTCATACTGCTGATCTCCACCGGGCCTAATTCAAGAATCTACAATAAACAGAATTACACAAATGCAATTCTCAGTAAGAACAAATATGTACATCGATATATACTTATAAACATTCGTCTCCGGCAAATAGCAGCCGGCCGGGAATACTACTACATTCTTATCTAATTTTTATACCATTTTTTGCCTTTCATTGTCTTTTACACGCTAGATGTAAAATTATCTAAACGATCAAATTCTCGAATTTTCCACAACTTTTCCTCAGGGGTTGGAGGGAAATTGGAATTATCTTTGTATGGAGATTTGATTCAGTTAATTGGGTTGTAGTTCCGAAAGGTTCCGGTGATGGATTGCGTGAAATTTAAAGGAACAGTAAAGAACCGGCGAAGAATATAAAATTTTAGCTTCAGCTAGTTTTTAAGGTATTAAAGTATTAAAGAATATATTAAATTCTGCGTATATTGCTAACATATGGACTAATATAATGACAAAAATTTGAGTAATGTGAAAATTTCATCGTCTAATCATGATCAAAATTTAATAGAATGGCGAAAATAAATTGCATAGCAAGTTTTAAGATTTCATTGAGAGAAAAAAAAATTTGAATTTTCTAGATCATGGTGGATTCAGTCATAAAAAAAATTCTCCATGTTTTCAAAGATGTTTGAATTTTTACAATTTTTGTGAATAGTTTCCTTATTTTTTCGCTGTAAAACGTAAAAATATCTTTAAAAAAAATAAACTCGGGGCAATCAAAACAAAAGCTTCATGTTTTAAAATAAGTTCAAATAAAGTGTTACATAATTTTTTTCACGAAGTTATAATAAAATTTGTATTTTTAATTATATTTTATTATTTATTACTCAAATAAAAATTTGTTCAAATACCCGAGTATTTGACATTTCGAAATTGAAGCAAATTGAATCGAGTTCCTAATTAAAACAAGGAGACATCGAATAATCGTGCAGTTGCCTATTTTACTAATTTAATCATTTTATGGACAAAACCAATCGGCAGAACAGTAACAAAAATGTGGCAACCATATCAAATTTTTGTTAAAGATTATGTTTGAGAATTGTGATCTCGTCAGGAAGTCCTAAACTGTCTCTTTAATTTGCTTTTCATTTGTCATTCTGCATGATGATAATCGTGACATGAAAAGTATAAGAATGAACAGTACATATGTATATCATTTTGAAATCATATAAAATCAATAAAGTATGCTAGAATACATCATTAAATCTTGACAAAATTGTTAAAAAATTTCACAGCACGTATATAGAACTGATAGTCACGTGATAGGCACAAAAACCGAAAATTGCAGTTCCTAGAAGAGATAAGGCTGCAGCGATAGTCGGCAGAAGAGGCTTAAAGAGCAATTCCATGCTAGCTCTCGAATTGGATAATGTCCTTCAAGTATACGTTATTTATTTTATAATTTATCTTACAAAATCATTTATATTTTATATTAACCGTTGCACAATGAATGCCAGATAATTGTGTTCGCGTGACTGCAAATGTTCCTATTGTTTTAACATGAAAATGTTAAAACAACCACTTTAATAAATGTTTCGTTCCGAAAAAAATTTCTTTGAATTAAATAATTGGGACGCAATTCGAGTGATTAAACTTCAATTTTTATGGTCCATAAAAATATCAACAAAAATATAAAAGTTCCATTACTTTCACTTCAAAATGGCCTTCAAAAAAATTCCACTTTTAAGGAATGTACGCCTTAAAACAGAACAACTTTGTCTCGAACATTTTCTTCATAAAAGCAAAAATACAACAGATATGTTTTCGTTTAGAAATCGTATCCTATGTAAAATTTGAAGAATTTCAAGAAATATTATCTTTTTTCGACATTTTGTCCTAATATTTTTTTGTTCAGAATAGCACACAGAAAAAATTCAATTGTAGAGATCCGTTAAAAAAACAAATGCATCTTTGTCAAAGATCACACTATACGATGATAAAGCTTCTTAAACAATGTCTTGTTACTAAATTCGCATTTATTTATTATAATTAAATAAAATGTCACTGGATTCAATTCAATAAATAATTTTTGATGCGGAAACGGCAACACTGTTCATATTTTTTGACTTTAATTTCTATCGTCAATAGTGCAATACATACTTAAATCGATATGGTAGAATGTGACACGAAAATGATGACGAGAATCAGATGATCCCCAAAACATGGAGCACGAAAATGTCATTTACCTAAACCAATATTTTATTTTTCTTATATTCTTATTTTAAAAAATGATCAACTTTTCTTAAGTAGGTGTATTGGTATTGGTTTGGGATAGATAAATGTCATCGTGAGCATTATTTCATTTATTTCGTCATAATTCAAAAAAGCAAATAATTCGTAATGATTAAGTCTATATACTCGAATAATTATAAGTTGAAGTTTTTCTGTCTTATTTATTTGTGTTTACAAATTCAAATGTATGAATGCGGGCTCAATGTCATGTTGAGAGCAAACTCATTTCATTGTTATTATATATTATTAAACATGAAGCTATATGATTTTTTGAATATTTGCAACATGTATGATAGATTTCGAAAAAGTTGATAGATTTTTTTAATTAGCCACAATTTTGATAAGATGAATTGGAATAAATGTAATAAAGATATGTAACAATTTATTAGTAAATTTAAACAAATAAATAAAATTAATTATAATTTAATGTAAATTTACATTAAATATATAGTATTAAAAATATTTTTGTGTATATTTCAGATATACACAAACTAACTGAAGTCGAATGGCAGTAATATGTAAAAAAATTTGCTCAGAATTATGATCTTAACAACATATGCATTTCAGTCATTGAAAGATGGCCCCTTTTCCGAATAATTACTTTCATAAAATATAATATCATAAAGAAAATCTTGGAAATATTCAACAAACTTAAAATCTATATGGTAATAAATATCAATAAGTTGTAATAAGCTCATCATAAAATGCGTTATTCAAACGAACTATAGGATTATTTAAACGAAAATATGTATCATTAAAAAAAAAAAATTACCTTGAAGTCTCAAAAATATACATGTTTAAGCGAGATTCGTGATACTCGTGAAATGTCTTTCTTGAAACAAAATTTCATTTAAAACAGTTTTTGAAACTAATAATTTCGGAAATAATTGTGTAATTGGTTTCTATTATAATATTAAGTGGTTTCTAGTCAAATTTGTTTCTTTACGTGATTCGAGTTATTGTATGTACATATATTAAAATCTAAAGTATCATAAATTAACGAATTAGCATGTACGTATCTGAACTTATTAAATGGCACGTGTTTAATTTAAAACAGGTTCCCTTTAGTTGCTATTACTGATAAGAAATAAGAAATAAGAAAGTATGCGTTAGATTAGGAGAAGTTACTTGATATTGAGGGGCACATAATTTGATGTCAATAGTATTTTGATAACAATATTTTGGTGAACATTGATTGGTGCGTAAAGCATATATAAAAATTAATTTTTTTTTTAACTCTCATCCGTCCCTTGTAGCAATTTTTTTATTTTTTTTATAAAATATCATATTATGTATTTCTAACATGTAATATATAATATATTTATGTTTTCAAATATATGTTATATATTATAATAAAATATACTATTAGAACTGCAAATAATATTCATCTTTAGATCCCTCGACAAACAGTGCATTGTCTTCTAATTATTATTATTATTTTTTTATTTACTTTATGGTTAACGTCGCATCTACTTTCTAGTCATTAGCGACGGCTATTTCCTTCCTTTTTAGACGATTATAGTGGGTGTAAAAAGTATTCATACAATGACTAATCACGACTAAAATGCTGAATAATAATATTTATTAAACAATATTTTTTAAACAAACATGGTACATCTATTCTCCAAAGTCTGTAGAACAACAATATCAAATAAATAAAAAAACTTCATATTGTTTATATAAATATCAAGAAAAATGAACAGAATGACAGAAATGAACACGTAATAAGTATTCGTACAGTTCTACTGTCATTATCAAGTAATTTAAACATTTATAATAGAAACAACAAATAATTGTAAAATTAATATTTATAAATTAATAATTTAGTATTTAGCAGGGTTTCTCTTTAATTTTATTGCAGCTAGCCTTCTAGGTATTGAATTAACCAAATTAGATGTAATTTTATTAGTGATATTATTCGTTGATTAAAGCATTTTTTAAGTCTGTTTTAGATGAAATTGTATGTTTTCGAATTGATCGTTCCAGATAATCCCGCAAATGTTCAATAGAGTTAATATCTGATGATTGCGAGGGTGTTTTTAAATGTGCTGGCGTATTATATGCAATCCACATTCTTGTATTTTAAGCGGTATGCTTAGGATCATTATTTTGCATGAACACAAAATTATTTTCAATACCCATTTTTTCAGCATTTGAACGCAGATGAGTTTTTGAAATATTAATATACATCTTGTGATCCATTGTTCCGTCAATCAAACCACCCACACCTGCGACACTCATACAGCCCCAAACACATATTGAACCACCACCATGTTTTATTGTCGGCTGTAAGTTCTGAGATTTATACTCTTCATTTTTTTTTCTCCATTGTGAAGTGTCCACCAGAGCCAAAAATGTTAAATTTGCTCTCATCCGTGAAGATGATTCTATTCCAAACTTCATCGGTGTTTTTACGTAACTTTGTGCGAACTCCAATCTCTTCTTTCTATTCCTTTCATTCACATAATATCTGTGGATGCATATAATACGCCAGCACATTTAAAAACACCCCCGCAATCATCAGATATTAATTCTATTGAACATTTGTGGGATTATCTGGAACGATCAATTCGAAAACATACAATTTCATCTAAAACAGACTTAAAAAATGCTTTAATCAACTAATAATATCACTAATAAAATTACATCTAATTTGGTTAATTCAATTAGGCTAGCTGCAATAAAATTAAAGAGAAACCCTACTAAATACTAAATTATTAATTTATAAATATTAATTTTACAATTATTTGTTGTTTCTATTATAAATGTTTAAATTACTTGTACACTTGATAATGACGATAGAACTGTACGAATATTTATTATGCGTTCATTTTTCTTGATATTTATATAAATAATATGATTGTTTTTCTTAATATTTATATAAACAATATGAATGTTTTTTTTTGTTTATTTGATATTGTTGTTCTACAGACTTTGGAGAATAGATGTACCATGTTTGTTTAAAAAATATTGTTTAATAAATATTATTATTCAGCATTTTAGTCGTGATTAGTCACTATACTTTTACACGCACTGTATATCTTATGGTAGATGTTAGTTTTCTTTAAATAGTTCAGGACATTTTCTATGTGATTCTGTAACATCAGGGCTGCTGGTGATGTTATTTTGTATTTTTGCCTTTGAGCGTGGTACTTGCTGTATTCAAATAGTAGACGATGGATTGATATTATTTGGTTGCAATGGTTACACATTGGGGGTTCTGTATTTTTTAATAGGTACTCATGTGCAGTGTTCTGTTCGAAGTCTTGTCATAACTATTCTATCTTTTCTTTTCAAGTTATTGGCAGACATTATTTGGTAGAAATTTTGGGTTATTTCATGTGTTTTTGTTTTTTGAGGTGCTCCATATTCTGTTCCATGATTATTTTTCGGCATGGTGTAATGTTACAATGAGATTCTGACAAGGAATTCGTCTTTGGATGACATCCGACGAGGATATCACGGTGTGACGGTATCGAAATGGGAGAAAAGAAGAAAAAACAGCGATAAAGTGATTCTCGTCCGTAGCGCAGGAACCGCACTGAAAAGAACACTTTTCAAACTTGCACTAAATTTAAAAAAAAAACAAAGAAAAAGACACCTCGAAACGTTATTTTACCCGGGTGTCACTTCAACCCTTATTCCTATCCGTAGAAAAGGAATGAGTGTGGGATGTAAATAAAAAAGATGTGGACCAAATGAAGGACAAAACTAAACTGAACTTTATTACATTTTCTATACAGTTTTTCAGTAGAGTGTGGTAGAAGGGGATTTCCCAGAACGATGTGTCGGGTGACTTCGTGAGCCCGATACCTCCAGGCGCCAGCCGGACTCAAGTGGTCTGCGTTACAAGGGCGATGTTGCTTCTTTGGCTGCTGTCAGCTTCTTCGTTACCTTTCATACCCTGATGGGATCGAACCCAGGCGATGATTATGTGTTTGTTGTTGTTATGAGGTTCGTGAAAATATGCTGAATATTTAGGATGGCTTCATGTTTGATTTTACTGTTTATGTTCTCTATTGCTCTGATTACGCTCATAGAGTCTGTAAAAATGATAAACAATTGAGTATTGTTGTTTTGTGTATGGTGGAAAGCTTCGAGAATTGCACAAGCTTCTGCTGTAAAAATAGATGCGGCTTTCGGAAGATAGAATTTTTTTCTACTTATGTTTTCACAGATGATGGCAAATCCAACTCTCTGGTCAGTTTTGGATGCATCGGTGGTTTGGATATTTACTGCATAGTTGTTGGAAGTTATTTCTATGTTCTATACTACTTATTTGATCTTTGGGATATTTTGTGAGGTCAACATTCGTTTCAGAGATTTTTAAGATCCAACAATCTGTTTTCTTGTGTTTTCGTAGAATAGTTGGTGTTGATGTAATTTCAGCAAGAGTGGTGCACTTGGCGATTCTTTCATAGAATGGAATCGGTAACTTCGGTTTTTTGGTTTGTAGTTGCATGTATCTACTTGTAAATATATTATTATAGGTGGGTTTATCTGGAGTAGAGGACATTTTTATTATGTATTTTAGGCTTACAATTAGATATTTTCTTCTTTGATCCAATGAGGTTTCCTTCGATTCAAACAATATACTGTTTATTGGGCTAGTCCTGTAGCTTCCATTTGCTATTTTTAGGGCGGCATTTTGAGTCGGATCTAATTATTATTATATCACCTTATACCTAATTTATTGCCGTACATATAGTTTTGTGTCCTTCATTTTGGTTATGATATTCTTTACAAATAAATCAATTTTTATATGTAGTTTTTTGTGTGTAATATCTGTGTATAATATGTAATGGGAAAGTACAAATAAATCAAAAGATATTTTCTTTCAAGTCTCCTTGTTAAGTTTGTGTAACAGTATTTAGTAAGTTGGTTTTATATAATTGTTCATTCTATTTAGCTTTTACGTATCTTCTTCGACTGTGAAAATCTTTAGTATTTTTCTTATTGATTTATTTTTTTTATTTACGGAAACATGTCTCATTACAGAATAAAGTTGTAATATTTCAAAAATAGTAATCGATATAGAGTACAAAAATGGACAATTTAATTTAATTAATTATATACATATTTACGGATACATAAGAAAAACAATCTTTTTAATAACTAGAAAAAAAATAAAGAGAAATTGAATTACAAAAAATTAATGATGAAATAAATAAATAAAAATAAATCTTTTGAACAAGTGAAGAAAGTTGTGAAAAAGATCGTAGATTTGAGATACAAGATTCGAATTAGTGCAAAACTGTTTAATACAACTATGTTGGCTGACCGTACAAAGTGTGACAAGAGGAAACCGAGATGAGAACTTTAAGGCACCTTGGACTTAATATTAATTATGTTAGAAAAAGTCTAGTTATATTTATTTATTTCAGTTCTGTCGTAGATATGGCTACTCCATGATAGAATATTATCTTTGATTTCAAAAACATTTAACTTTTTCAGTAAAATCCGGTAGCATTCAGCAAAATGAGATACCGTGTCGAAAGCTTTTTTAAAAATCTATATAAGTAACTTTTTAACTGCGGTAGAGAGGTATTAATAGTAAATTATCATATTAATTAAGGCGAATCTACCATGAAACAATGTTATTCAGGAAACATAAGATTATGACACAATAGATTCATTTTATCAGCAATTAATTTATCAAAGATTTTGAGCATTACATTTTAAATACTGGTTAATCTGAAATTGGATACAATTCTTGGCAAAAAATTTCCAATCAGAAACACTAATACGAAATTTATAAAAAAATATTCATGTTTTAGAAGTGGCATATTGTGAACTTTTAACTAACTGAATAGAATAGTATTACAAACTAATATCTTAGAAGTAATGAACTTGTATTTATATTTTTGCGGTCTCTTCTTGTGTTTATATCTAACTTCTACATTTCTGCATTCAAGGAGCATACTCATTTTAATCGTGATCGAAAACTTTTTACCATATAACATTTTGATTCTTTTTTATAACAAGTGAAAGTTTATGTTATTTTGTCATATTTTACTCTTTAATTTCCCATTAATTTTAATTACATACAATAATATTTTGTACTTCTAAGACATGAATGTTTTACAAATTCCATGTCTCTGATCAGGAAGTTTTTGCTTGTATTAAACAGATTATTACTTTTAGAGATGGGAGAGAGACTTTCTGTTTATAAATAATAAAATTACAAACTTTGGTATAAATCGGATGTATATCATCAATGTTTCGACCACAGCTGGTGTCAAACATTTCGATGTATTTAAAGATATCGTGAATATTAAGTTTGATGTCACACTACTTTGTGACATACCAGCTTGTATTTTTCTTGAAGAAAATATGTTTGATACATGTTTGATTTTGGTATAGAAATATCTATTTGTAACATAGAAAGAAATAAGTGATTATAAATTTAGAAAGGATAGGTTAGAAAAGATTTTTTACGATATTTGTATTATAATAGCTCTTTGTGCTAGAATTTATCAAAGTATTTTCAGCAGCCAAGAATATTATAGTGTGATATTTATCTTCTTCGAGGGAACAAATTATATTATTTATCATTCTATTTATTTATATTATGATTTTTTTTTGAAACTGAATTGATGATCTGGATTTTGCTGTAATTTTATTCACAATTTATGAATAATAATTATTCGTATAATTTTATAGTTTCTTATTTATTAATTTTTAAAATAATTTTTGAAACTATTAAAAAGAGGAAAATTGGCCTAAGGAAAGATTGATCTTTGTGTATTTTTTACGATTTTCGATTGATATTATTTAAAATAGTGTAATAATGTAAAGTTGTCTATCATATTTTTACTATGAATTATTAAAGAACAATGCAATAAATATACGATGACTCAAAAGAGACTTAATAATTGCAAATGATCGAAATAATATTTTTGTAGCAAGACAGATCATGTTACATATATTTTATATGCAAATTATTTAATATTAATTATTTAAAGTGCTATTTAAGACATCAGTGCATCATTAGAATTTTGACTGAATAAAATTTTATATACAAATTTTAAAGAATTTGCTCTATAATTTGCTTTAAAATTATGTCTCTAAAATACATATTATAAGCTGAAATAGCCAAATATAACAAAAAAAGTTGTTAATACATTTTTTTGTGGAAATTTTTTGATAAACACGACCAACATAATAATGTATCACTGGAATTTTGTTTAGAATTTAATATTTCTTAGTATAATGCTTTATATTTTTTTCTAGAATATACATGTATGTTTGTAAAATTGAGAATGTTTAATATACGTGTTTACCCTAATTTTTATATGTAAATAGATACTTCAAATCTTTTATATTGGATAAATTTTAGAACTTTGAAATGAATTAATTTAATTTATATTATTTATTATGGAGAAATTTAACGCAAAAGTCGTTTCCTGGAACAGAATTGTGTTCAGAATTTAAGGGTCCACTGCATTTCCAGAGCTTCTGCTTTTCGTAAAATAGCAAATCTGTTTACCGTTGCTGCAGAGTCTTTGTACGTTTTCTTTCTTACTGCCTGCATTTCGGATTATTGTTTATTTCATTTATTTTTTAATGCATTTTGAATTATTTTGGTTAGTTACTGAATCTTCTTTAAGAGTCTCATTTGGTTTCTTAATTTGTTTATTTTAATACTTATCTATCTTGCTTGTCATCATGGGTATGTAATATTAATAAGCTTTTATTCGCCTATTCTAATGTTATTTTATATTCATTTATTTTTACTTTTTATTACACGTGCAACTATCATTACCACATTTTATTCAAATTAGTGATTCCAGTGATTTATTGTAAGACAATATATTATACAATCGAGCAAAGGATTCTACACTTATTATTAGTCGAGATAAAAGATTTTTTTTTTTGTTCGAAGCTTATTTTTCATGGAAAAATCAAGTACATTTATATAACTATTCCTGTATTTAAACATGTACTAGTAAGGAATTTGAATGTCATGATGAGTACTGATAATACATTTATTAATTGTTGATGAATACAAATCCTTGCTCTTCGAATTACAATGTCATTGATTGATGTCACGTTGTTCCGGCGCTTTATTTGATTGAAAGCTTGTATTATTTCTTTTTTTTAGTTACAAAAGATTTAACTTGTTTTCTACATATACAATTTCTGTGACACGATCCTACAGAAAGAAGTTCAATGAATTAACGTTTAACATGATCTTATCAAGCTATATAATTTTGATGTCGTAGTGATGTCGTTCATTCGATAGTTTTTGGACATCTTGGAAGAAGCGAATATATACGTGCTATATTTATATGATTTAATTTTCTAACTAATTTAAAATTCTAAATATAGTCTTAGAATGTAACATGAAATGTTGCTGATTCTTTTTAATTAATTAATTTATGAGAATAATTTAAGCTTAAATAATTAAATAATTTAATTATTTTAAATTTTTTGGCTTTAATATTATCTTTATTTGAGTAGCTTAAATATGTTATTTGAACAATAATTGTAAATAAATTATATGTTGAGTATTCAGTTTCACAAAATTATTATTTTCTGCGAAATATATTAGTAAGTACATACATACGCGTTTTGGATAAAATAAAGTATTAAGTAAATCTACGAACAGAAATGCAATTAGCAAAACATTGAAAACTTTCACTTAACATTGCCTTTATTTTTTCATTTTACTTTATATTTTTTTAAGAAATAATTTGTAGTAATCAATTTTATCACTTTCTTTTCTTCGTTTCTAACAGTATACATATGTATATGGATTAACAATATAATAAATTTTTTAGTTCAGTTGATTTTGTTCGTCTTTATCTGTGATATTGAATTTTTGCTTTAATTAAAATTGTATGCTAAAATTTTTTACATAATTTGAGTAAAAATGATTTGCACTTTCTAAAAATATGTATTATGTACTATGTATATAGTTATATATCACTTTGATTTTAACCCTTTACCAATATGCTTTTTTTTATTAATGTAGCTGACATTATGAATTTTTCATTTCCTCGCCTGATTTTTTATTGTTTTAGGCTTTATAGAAATCTAAAAAAATTATAGTTATTAATCACTACATCTTCTAAAATATTAAATTTATTTAATAAAATTGTGAATTGCTGCATTAAAAAGCTGTTATTTCGTAAAAAGGTAAAATTACTCATCTCGACGAAGATATATTAATATATGTAGGAATCTCGGCTGAGTCACCAATTTTAGGTATCCCGGACGAGATTCCAATTTATAGATATTTTATTAAATGATGGTTGTTTGGAATTGAATAATGAATAAGATTGGTTTATTAATATTAAATAACGAATAACGATATACACTGAATTCTTAATTCTCTCAACTCTCGATACACTCTGTTCTGTTTCTCGCAACTCTCAATTTGTTTTCTTATACGTCTTGACTTGTCGACACTCGCTCTCTGACCTCTAGATACGCTCTCTCCGACTTCTCTACCTGCACTCTCTTTCTTCTGCACAAAATTCGTCACTCGTACATACATACACACGTACACGCAAACGAATCCATACCCTTAGCCTTAGACGTTAGGCCTGAAGGGCTGGCCATAAATAGTCTCAAGGCCCAGGCCTAACTTTCTTTATTATTTACGTTTTACGACTCGGAACATCTGTAGTCAAGCACCAGGGAAAGTCTTGGGTCCTTTCCCAGAACTGCCTACCCCACATATATAAATAAAACTTTAGCTAAAATTTCTGCAATAATAATAAAAATTTAACAGAAAAAATTTGAGAAACTAAATAATGATGATAATTCCGGCAGTGCGGTGAATTCGAACATATTTAGGCAGATAATCTTACAAACTGCTTTATCAGAAATAGATTTATGAATAGACTGTCTTTTATATAGCACGATATTTAATTTATTTTTACTACATTAAAAATAATTAAGAACAAAAATATGTTTATGAGCCTTTTTCTATCCAAGACGACAATTAACTCAAAATTTTATTTGTTTCCAGGGAGATAACTTGTCTTCGTAATATGTATACATAATAGTTATTTTTATTATATTTAATTTATTATTTAATTATATTTATTTTATTATATTAATAATTAGTAATATTAAAATTAGTGACAAGTTGTGACTTTCAATGTGATGATCCGGATGAATGCATTATAATTTATGTGAATAAATTAAATAATTTATTGATTAAGACTTATTCTAATTAAATATTACAGTTATTGATTATTGATTTTTATTATTTGATTATTGATCATTATTGATTACTAGAAAAATTGCGACAATTTATTTATGTATATATATATCGTTAGTAACGGGCACTAATACTCTTCAATTGTCGCTCGTGATTGTTTTAGAAATGATTATTAATTGTTCATTTATTCTAATTCGAGGATGTATTTGTGATATAAATAAAATATACAAAATTTTCTAACAAATGTTTAATGCAAAAAATTGTATTTCTGTTTCAGATGTATCATTGGCAGAGTCAAAATGTTAAAGTTTGTGGAGTGGATGATATGGTTTTGCTCCCGAAAATTACCGAGGATGCTATTACAGACAATCTTCGGAAAAGATACATGGACGACTACATATTTGTATCTTTAAATAATAATAATAATAATAATGATTTTCTATTTTAGGAGAGATATATTAAATATTATTAAATACTGTACATATTCACGAATATTAAAAGTATTAAATTAAAAGTAATATGGCCAAGAGGAAATTTTCATCAGTTTTGTAACACAGAATTTAATATATTAGACTTAGATTTTAAAATCACATCGCAAAATGCAGTCGTTGTTTCTGAGTGATTTATTATGAAAACACATGATAAAAATGTCGCACACTGACATCGGACCAGCATTGTCATATTCATAATTATCGCCCATTTGACAGCATAGTAACGGTACAATAACATTCAACTGTCCACTCGTTTGCAACACATGAAATCATATTTCCAACTATCGCTTTTTTACAAAAATGTCTTTATTAAAGAAATCACTGTAATACTACTGAATATATACAAGTTTGAAATTAAATTTTTCGTTGTCCATCCTGTTCGTCGCCAATATATTGAATGTCTAATTGTCAATATGTGAGTAGCATATAAATAACATATGATCGTTACATGACCGGCAATACGTTCAAATTGCTATCGAGGTAATGAGGTTGATGTAGTTGTTAAAATAGATGCACTTTTATTAAAATATATGTAAGTATGTCAATGCTGACCTGGCGTTGTATTAGGATAAAAACATAGAGTAGATAACCATCGCGATGTATGTGACTAGTTAGGTGATTGAAAAAATAATATGCGACAGCATATAGATCGGCTCGCGGTCCGTTTTGCATAAGAATCTACAATAGATTTTATTATTTTCGCCTGAGAATAAATAACTTTTTAGTCGGAACATTTTACTACGAATATACTGAGTAGATCTCATAGTTGCCTGATTTAATTGACAATAATCTAGCTGCTGCTCACTAGACTATATACCAAACTGATGAAATAAGTTAATCAAATCTGGCAATTGAATTGCGAGTTGATCAATCACCTATTTATTATGCTGTCACATTTATTTTTATTGATTCGATTTCTCAATCAGCTGAATCAATCATTAACTGTGTGAACTTTTCACTATGTCCATATTCTTAAACAATTTTCCAACTGGTTTTAGATTCGGTTAGAATAAAGGATTTTAAACCAAGGATTATTTGAATAAAAGTTTGTCTTTTGGTAATAGCAAAATTTCATTAAGTATTAATAATGAATTGTATTCTTTAAAGTATTAATAATGATTGTATGATAAATTGTATTTTTCAATTGTATTTTCAAGCATCTGTTTTCATCTCCATCGCGTAAGTGATATTGCAGAATGTAAAAATAGCAAGATACGTAAAACTCTATTTTCGACATAATTCTTCTAATAAATTTAACATTAGATACACAATTGGTATATAAATATATAGAAAATTTAAGTGTTACAAATTCAGAAGCACGTAAAGGACCAATAAACCAGGGGATCAAGAAAAAATCTTTATTATATTCCGTTTTGGAGGTAATTGCAAAATCTTTTTTTTTCACTTATTTATTTATGTTATTATGTATTATTATTGTAACATTATAATGGTTTGTAATAACACGAATATTTTATCGAACATTGATCGCTTTAATTCCAGTTAGATGTTGCTCTAGTAATATTTGTTGAATTACATATTTAATCTCTTGTTTTCTGTCTCGAGTCGGTAAGAAAAACTTTGTGCTTCAAGACTTCACGTAGATGCGAACATTCTGTTGTTCAGTTTTTTCTATTCTTATGTCTGTTTACATTCTTGTTCTCTCCTGTGAATTCGTCAGTTACTCAGATACTTCAGAGTAAATTGTCTGCCACAAAATGTCGACATAATTTACGTTTATGGTTCCTGTGACGGTAACGCATTAGCGGCGAAGCGAGAGTACGCATGCCGATTTCTCCAAGTACTAAAAAAGTGTGGTTAATTTCTTATTTTCGTTACTTTTTACGTTCTCGCACGTTCATGTGCTGATTTATTAACCTCTTGTGCTGAAATGACATGCCACATATGTTGAAAGATTTTGGTCAACTCGAGGGAAAACTGATGTGCTATACACATTATCTCAAGAATACAAATAAGTCGAGCATGGCTTATCAACTCAGATTTTTTCAATGCAGTACGTCGTATTGCAAACACAGTCGCAGTCTTCATAAAGATATGTAAAGATATGTAAAAGAGTCGTATACTACTGGACATTCTAACAATACTGTCCGATACTGTATAGCTGTACAACCCGAATTTTTACTCAATTTTCAATATACATCTTCCATTTACACTCTTTTTATGCGAATCTCCTTTGACCTCTTAGGCACGATGCGCTACTATAGTGGCTTTCGCGGATGTTATCTTATATTACAACGCGCCACTATAGTGGCTCACTGTACTGACTCATTCGCTTACCATTTGAACTAAATGATGTTTTTCATTTGTCTTGCTTTACACGTTTTTTGCCCTTACAACATTTAATAACAGTGTTAACAATGTACAGACAGAACATATGTGTTGTACCGTGTTTTGAAATATATCACACTCAATTATATTATTAATTATTAAAGTAAATTATTAAAGTTGAAGTATAAGTTAAAGTATATTAACAAAAATTATAATTTAGTTATCAAAAAAAGAGGCTAACAAATTAGAACTCTATTTAACGGCACTTTTTTAACGTAAATTTCTTTTTGCGCAGTAAATTATAACAGTGCGGTACTTTATACGGATAAAAAGCTTCGATAAGACAATACTTAATTTAAAGGCCAGACGTTAGAATCAGTCTTAAACAGTCTTAAACAGTCGACATTAGCAACGGTATATTGTTCAATATATAGTAAATAAGCATTTTACTGCATTGTTCAGATTTATATTTTATATTGTAATTTTGCAATCCAGAAATGTTTAACAAACGTTCAATAACGGAAAGAAAGAGAAAACTTATGTCTTTGGATATGAAAATAAAAATTTTAAATCGATTTGAAGAAGAAGAAAAATCCTCAACAATTATGGAATAAACGAATCCGAACAGTCAAAAAAAGAAAGGAATAGTGTGGCCTCTTCAAAAACCTTAGTTCACAGTGTTCATCGTACATAAGAAATCCTGTAATGGAAAATATGGAGGAAGCATTGATGAAAGACAAACACGCAGAAAAAAAAATACCCATAAGCAGTTTAATGATAAAAAAACTGCATATTTTTAACAATTTGAAAAAATAAGCTTCAGCAATTCGTAAAGTGAATAATTTTTCTGGTAGTAGAGTATGGTTTCAGGAATTCAAAAAAAGATATTCGTACCTTAAATTCAAAGGTGAAGTTGCATCTGCTGACAAAGTTGAAGAATTTTTACCACAAATTATTCAAATAATTGAAGAAAATGGATATGTTCCGGATAGGCAGCTCTTTTTTGGAATAGATATTTAATACTGGTGGAACTTTTTTGGAAAGATAATCCCTGACATAACTTTTATAACACAAAATATAAAAGGTGTTAATGGCTTTAAGATCAACAAAGATCGAGTGACATTAGTATTTGGTTGTAACGCAGGGGATCACCTTGCTCATAAATCGAGTTTTTCGACCGCGAACAACGTGCAGACATAAATGATCTTCCTCTACATTGAGTGGCAAATAAACAGCATGGGTGACTGCTGACGTTTTTCGCAAATGGTTTCGTAAATATTTTATTGTAGAAGCAGAAAATTATATGAAGAAAAAAGGTCTTCCTTTCTTAATACTTTTAATATTAGATAACGCACCATGCCATCCATCCAACTTAGAGTATTCAAACGTAAAAGTGGTCTTTTTGCCATCAAATACAACTTCCTTGATGCAGCCTTTAGATCGAGATATAATTGCTATCTTTAACATTAATTACATTAAACGAATTTTCCATGATATTTTTAATAAACTTGAAAATGATGAATCTCTCATGATTCAGAAGTTTGAAAAAAATATACTATTTTAAATTGTGTTAAGAATGTTGCTTTGGCTTTAAGTAATAAAACATTCAACTTTAAATGCTTGCTGGAAAGCAATATGGCCAGAAGTAGTTGTACCAAATAAAACGGTTCTGAGAAGAAGGAATAATTAGTATTATTAATTTATCACAAAAGTTTGAAAAAGAAGACTTTCGCAATTTAAATGAGAGTGACATTGATGATTTACTAGTAGATCGCGAATTTGATATTGACTTAATTTAGTTTATATGATCGACATTAACTTAATTAGGACAGATGTAGCAATTTTCATAAGAAGGGGAATTGTTAATCAAAGAAATTACCATGTATGAGCTCATAAAAATCAGAGCACAATATATAACAAAAGTTTTAAAAATTTCTTTTCTACAAATGTTTGGCTCAGAATTTGGAACGGATTTTTGATTGGACCATATTTCTTGTCCGAAAGATCAAATAGAATCACATTTCTTGAAGAAAGTGATTTTTTTCAATTATTTAGAGGATATTTTCTTACAACAGCGGATTTAAATCTGAACGTAACTCGAAACTGGATATTAATTATCTACGACGATGAATTATACGTGGAAGAATTGTACCCTGGCCAGTCCGATCATCTGATATAAATTTAATGAAGCTTATTTAATACCAATAAATTCAAAAGAACACAAGGTGTCTAACTGAAATTAGAGCGCTGAGTGTTAGATCCAATGCTTGCGTTGCTATAAGAAGTACATACTACATATTCGATAATATGAATAAACAAAAGTGTTAATAAGTAAGTGAGAAAATAAGAAGTTTTGTTCTCTTTTACGATTATCTCCAAAACGCAAGAAAAATACCTTTAAAAACTTTTTTTCTTAGCTTATTGATTTACTCGCTGCGAAGTTGACATTTAAATTCAGAACTCCCTGTATATACAGTGGTTTTTATTTATTTTATTTATTTAAAACTTAGTCGAATAACTTTAGTTTTCTCCGCTCAGTAGAAACATTCTACAATTTAAGACAATAATTGTAGCTCTTACATTTCATATTTCTTTTCTATTACTTTATCTTTCTGGAACAATTTCAACTCATCTTTATTTGTGTGTGTACGCGAACGTTACAAAGTACGCCAAATTACATTTAATCTGAAAGATAGATCATTCGGTGATCGTTATCGATCGATACAAGCGAGACAGATTGCATGTAAGTGGATGATATCCCTATGAAAAATCTAAGCATCGGTTATTAACTAATTAATTTTTTCGCTAATCTCCAATGTCATGCGTTTCGTTCATATTGAATGAGTAATGTTAAATGTAAAATACGTTTTATAGTGTTATAATTTTTGTAGTTGTAGTTTTCCTTATCAATTTTTCAGGCTAGAAAATCTGAATAATGCCAGTCATTATCATTGCTTGAGATAAATGAAATATCGAAATCCTCAGTTGAAAATTTGATAAGCATACAAGTGCAAAAAGAATATAATAGAATGTAATAGAAAACAGAGAGTAAATCGCCCAGACATAATCATCAAGGTTGAAAATGTTCTAAATCAATAGTTTTTTATTCAAAGGATGGGGTGGGGATATATATTAGTGGTCTAATGTTGAAAAGTAAAGTTGAAAAATTAACTAAAAAGTTGGATCATTATAATTTTGAAGTAACGACTGGTTAGTTATCTTGATGAAAATATAGGAATAACATCGAGTTCAAGAAAAAATACGCTGAAAAAAATTGTACCAATACTAAAATGGCAATCCAAACTACCTATTTTACTTCGAATATTCTGTATGAATAATTATAACGCTCATGAAATAAGTCTCTCCCATTATACCATGGGAGTCGAATGACTCCCTGTGCTATAATCATATCACACTGCAATAAAGCAATGGATCACATTAGTTTATGTCGTTCAAACATGTCAGGAACTGATAAAAAGAAATTGTTAGTTATTGGGAAAAGTTATTGGCAATGTTTTAATATTTTAAAGGATTAAAAATCAACAATTTACCAATTGAATGCCACGTTAATAGAAATATGATTAAACTGTGATGTGATATTACAGCAGAAGTCGAGAAAAATTTTTAATTTTTGGCAATCATGTAGCACATCCTAAGTATTTAGAATTTTTGCTTAGCAATGCAATATCTTTACATAACCAATTATTGGAATTATAAATTATAAAGATGTTCTATTGAGTGTTGTATGTTAATGTGATTAGTAATCACATTCTACAAATAATTGAAGGTAATTTACTTATACTATTTTCTACAGCCAAGGAGCTTTGCTTTCTACAAGCAAAGATATGATTTGTAATTAAAAGTTGGCGAGAAATAATTAGTAAAGCAATTCAGAATTACTTATCTCACTACGCTTCTAAACACTCAAATTTAGAGAAAAAAATGGCAGAAACAGTCGAAAATAATTATGAAACTGTTTCATAGTTTCTAAGATACAGAAGCTATTTCAATTACAAGTTATGAAATATGAAGATTTTGAAAGTATCGATAGTACGATTGAATATTGGAAAGAATAGCATCAAACTGTCAAAATGAAGAATTGAATAAAGTGAAGAAAGCGAAAAAAATTAAAAATTACTAAATTTGAACAAATAGTATGTAAGATGTCGGAAAATTCATTGACGGATTACAATGTTTTTTCGTATAAGAAAGATAAAGATAACTCGTTATCATTACTAGACACATGCGTATGCTACTTCTGTTCATGCATAATTAGTCAAAAGAATGCATTCAAGAATACATTGAATAAATTCCTTCGTCAGCGAGTAATTAAAAGTAAGAACTCAATATCTTATCATGACTGGTAATTTTTATTGTTTAGTGTTGTAAATTGATTGGTAATACCCGATATTTAACTGAATGATGTAGAGATAAAACATGAAAAGAAAGATCACTATCATATAACACAAAGTGAAGAATAACTAGCAGAAATTATATAGTTGTAGTATGTATTATGCAGAAAATTATGAATTCTAATTTGGACACTCTCTCATAATTTTCCAAGTATATAATATAACCGTCAAAATCCATAAGTATGATATCTTTATGTAATTCTTTTTAATTTTTAGGTATTGTATTTTCAATTGTATTATTATTATATTTGCAACGTTTGTTTTAGACTTTAAATTGCTTTTTTATATAATTGTATTACAATTGATGTAAGTTAACATAATTTATCCTCCTAGCCTTTGGCAGCTTTAGACTTTTCCATAAATATTTGTTTGAAGGGATTAGATCCCAGTGGTGTACATCGAGTCTTATTTCAAGTGCAAATCCTAGCTTCATTTTTATAATAGTATCTCACTACGGATGAAAAAATTTACTGATGTTTTAGTCTCTTAAGAACGCAACATTGTGTACCTTGATTATTTCTTATGTTTAGATAAAATTTCTTGTGACATGTAGTTGCATTTTACATTCAAAATGTACATCCATACTCTTAAATGTGATAATTTTTTTCGTTCCATATTTTTTTCGGTATCTTTACAGCTTTATTAATAAATTGCAGTATTTATTGTTATTTGACCGTAGAAAATTACTTCGAAAATTTTTGCGCAACAATTAATTTTTACTATCATTGCAGCGCAAATGTAACTTATATAGTAATTTCTATTTTTCTATAAAATTAGTTGGAACGCTAACAATAAGATATGTGATTGTAGAAAATTCATTTTCTAGTATACTTTCAAAATAATTGAATCAATATATTAATATCAAACAGGTATAAAAAAGGTGAATTATTTTATTAAAGGCTAAAAATTTAAAGAATGCTAGTAATAATAATAATTTAATAATTAATTATTTAATAAATATTTAAAAAATACTAAAAAATATTAATTTATGTATGTCAGAAAAGTTTAAGAGACTTTGTAATCTTAATTCTGTAAAAATTAGCATATAAAAACAAGGAGAAACAGTATTTTTATTTTCATGTTCTTTGTTTTCATGCATAGATTTTATAAAATTAGAGTTCAAATATCTCCTAAACTAAAAGTCTTATAAAGAATGTCTACTGATTAGTGAATTAATGTATCAAAAAAGATATTATACCATTTAAAAAACTGAAGGTTGTATATATTACCTACTTATAGTACCGTACTCTAATTTCGATTAGAATAAGTAATAATATAGTAATTGCTCCAGCTAAAATTATGGTAATACAAATTGATCAAGAAAATAGATCAGTAAAACTATAATTTAATGAAAAGTTTATTATTAAAATTTTATTATATTAAAATTTTATAGTAGATGAAGTTCCATTGTTATATAAAGAAAAAATTGCGAAATTAATTGAAAGTGAATAATATAAATATAATGATAAAAATGGATAAACTGTTCAATCATTTACATTTGGATAAAATAAATTTCTGAATAATACTAAAATTAATGATACAATAAACTTGATAATATTAGTAATCTACCATTACTTATTCGAGGAAAAGTTAAATCAGGAGACTCCAGTAGTATTGGAATTGAAACATTTCTGAATCCTTCAATTATAAGTAGTAAAAAAAATTATTAAACATGCATAATTAACAATTATTAAATTATTAATTCATATTTCGGGATAACTTAATTCTACACGAATTAATAATCTCCTATGATAAATTATATGGCATCATGTTGCCTAAGAAAACATTACAACTTTTTCTTCTGCGAACTGCGAACATTTTGTTTATCATATGATTTATACAATACTATAATTTTTGTACTATTTTTTTTTTTTAAATTATTATGTTGATTTTACTAGATTTTCACTTATCACTAGTTTTAATATTCAGATTTAAAATTAAGATTAGGTGTCGTGTTAGAGTTCCTAAGAATCGCTAAAAAGCAAAACTTATGTTAGATAGAAAAAAATCAATATTAATAATAATATGAATAATATATATATAAATAATAAATAATATTGTAATATGTGAAATCCTTCGGGTCTGATGCTTCAATCATTTTAAAATATATTTCTATTGTTAAAGAAGATTGCAATTATAAAAATTAAAATAATTTCCTTAATAGTTATTAGACATGTATTGGCCCTGTACTAGTATCAATTAATCCTTTTAAGCAAATGCCATATTTTGGAGAGAGGGAAATCGAAATTTACCAAGGAGCAGTAAGTAATAAGGAAAGAATATTTATTAGTTACGAATTGATTAGTTACAATACTTGTAATTAAATTTTATCTATTTTAGGTACCATATGAAAATTCTCCTCATATATATGGATTAGCAGATAATATGTACAGAAATATGTTAATTGATAAGGAAAGTCAATGTGTTATCATCAGGTAAAATGTATGGTTTTATTTTATACAGGATGTTTCGTAACTTGTGGGACCCACTTCGGGAGCTGATTGTATGCCTAAAAATAATGAAAAAAAGTCATATAAGTATATGTCCTATCTGTCTTCGTTTATGAGATATAATGAATTTTCTGTTTTAATTACTTTTACAAAAGATGCTCGAAATGACTACCTTGCATTTGAAGACAAGCCTGCACGCGTCTTGTCATTGATCTGGTTACTCTCTATTGTTCCTAGTGTTTCTCGAATTTGTCGGAAGCCTTGCTCTATTCTATTTCGTAGTATTTCAGCATTTTCAATCAATGTTGCGTATGGAATAGATTTTAAATGTCCTCACAAGGTCATGCAATAGGACCTCTACGACCAATTCATTTATTTGCAAAGTATTGATTTAAAAATTGCCTAGCCACTCGGCTAAACTGCGGCGGAGCTCCATCATGCATAAACCGCATACGAAGTCTAATATCAACTGGAACTTCCTCTAATATTTCATGCTCAAAAAATCAACGTACTTTGTGCCTATTAGTTTCCCATCAAGAAAAAAAGGTCCAATTAAAAATTTATCAATTATTCCTGCCCATACGTTTAAACTAAACTGTTGATGATTTGAATGCACATGTGGGTTTTCTTCATCCCAATTATGATTATTATGAAAATTGAATGTACCATCCCTGGTAAAACTAGCTTACTAGAGTTTGCTCTGTTTATAAAATTCATTATATCTCATAAACGAAGACAGATAGGACATATACTTATGTTGATGTTTTTTCATTATTTTTAGGCATACAATCAGCTCCCGAAGCGGGTCCCATAAGTTACGAAACACCCTATATAATATAAGTTATAAGTTATATTTTTCAAAAAATATGCCTTCTTACTTCGAGATAATTTATTTTAATTTTATGAGATTTAAAATATTTCAAATGGAGATAACATTTTTATTATCTTTACATGGATTTATATATTTATTAATTTGTAACTCACCAGTTTATAACACAGCAATAAGTGACTTTATATACGAATTGTTGAATTCATCTGAATAAATGTGCTCTAAAAAGAAATAAATCTATGGCTCTATTAAATATAATAAATTTAACTTTGAAATTTCGCTTACCATTCGAACTGCAAAAAAATAATTTGCAACGATATGTATCGATTCAGGAATATTTTAATTTTGATGAGATAAAGAAACAGGTATACTTCGTATGTTTGTAACAGCTGTGCGCTCAAAATAGTAAATAGACAATATTGTTTTTCATCGGCAAGAAACAATGCATAATTGTATTATTTTATTTATTTACAGTGGAGAATCAGGTGCTGGTAAAACAGTTTCAGCAAAATATATTATGTCATATATTGCAAAGATTAGTGGTGGCACTGCATCTGTGCAGAAAATAAAAGATGTCATTTTGGAATCTAATCCTCTTTTAGAAGCTTTTGGCAATGCGAAAACTGTACGGAACAATAACAGTAGCAGATTTGTATGTTTCTTTTTAAAATTTTTTTATTCTGTTGATTATATAACTTACTTAATGTTATATATAACTATTGATATATAACTTACTTAATGTTATTACATTTATTTTATTTCAATTTTAACTTTCGATTTAGAAAAAAAATAAATAATAGTTGGAAAAAATAAATAATGTTAATAAATGACCAAATATTTTCATAAAATACATTTCTTTCAGGGGAAATATGTAGAAATACAATTTGGTCCTGGTGGTCAACCACGTGGAGGGAAAATTTCGAATTTTTTGCTAGAAAAGTCAAGAGTCACTTGTCATAATATCGGTGAAAAAAATTTTCGTATATTTTATCAACTTGTAACAGGCACAAATCAACAAATGAAGTGTAAATATCAAATATCTTATTTTTTTGTATTACTGGAAAAGTTATAAATTTATTTTCTCTTTTTATTTTATTTAAGTTATTTATACTTTTCTTATCAAATTTTTGAATAATAATTTTAATATTTTATATTTCTATTATACTTAGATATTCATTCTGATAATCTACATAATTTTTTTATAATATAGAATACAAAATTGAAATTTTTATATTTTGTTTTTGATAAATTATCATTAATTTTACATTGTAAGAAATGAATAAATCATCAGTCTTTTATGAAACGTTATATATTTTGTCGTAACAGTCATTAACATTTTTTGTAACTTCTTTGGACTTTAATTCTTTATCAAACAAAAATAACAAGATACACCGCAATTGCATCTCTTCGATCTTTGGTCTTAACATTTTGTACTATCTGTAAACATAAAAAAGATGAAATAAAAACAATAACAGTATAAACAGAACTTCAAAATAATGCTAATAGTTAACGTACTTAATCGGCGCAGTTACACAATTGGTTTCAAAGTGACACACAAAAAAACATTACTTTTCGCTTTACCTAATAATAGAAAAACTTGATAGTGCTTGCTATCTACTAATAGGATGTTTAAATATTTTCTTTAACAAAAATATTTATCTAAATTATTTTATGACTTATTGATATTATTAGTTACTCATATATTTTTATTATATCAAATAAATTTTCTATGCAAAGTTTGAATAATTATGTTTTATTCGTGAACCATTGCATTTCAAATAAAGATTTAATCATAAGAAAGTTTTTGAATTTATTTCACAAATTATACATTTGGTTTTAGAAAAAAGAAATTGTTAGGTTTTAAATTTGTTCTATCACATAATGTTTAGAAAAAATTATATAACATTATTTAAAAAGTTTAATATGATTTTGATTTTTTTCATAAAACAAAAGTATTTCGTAAATGTTTGCTTTCTGTTATTCATTTAATTCATTGGATTATTCTATTACGTAGATTAATACAGCCATTAAAATTATATAATATATCTTGTATATATTATGTTAAAAATTTTAGATATGTGAAAATACATATATGGATGTTATTGTTTTTATACTATATAAAATTTTGTATCTTTCAGCTGAACTTGGATTGACGAATGTTGATTATTATCGTTATCTCAATTATGGTGAAGGTCATAGAGTTGATGACATAAATGATGTTCACGATTTTCAAGCAACTTTAAAAGGTAACAATTTATTTACTCAAGCAGGAATATTGTAAAGATTATAGAAAATATAAAGATTGTATAAATTCAAATATTTATTCTAATTCTATTTATTTTTATTAAAAAGCATAGTCTGAACAATTAGCTTATAATAAAGAGCACTTTACTTTACTCTCATTGAAGAGACAGTCATAAGCTTAAAATGCATTTAATACCCATTATTTATTTAAATAAATTACAAACTTCCATTTACGAACTTAAATATGTATTTTAAAAAAAAGACATCAATGCGATACTTGACACTATATATCTTCAGGAAATATCTAATTTATTATATTCTGATACGTTATTGAAATTTCCAATTTTTTCGCAATAATTTAAATGAAAATCGTTAAGTAGTGATGATCAATAGTAGGATTTCAAATACTTTATTTGAAAAACATGTGATTCTCTTTTTCAAATATTACATTAATGTTTTTTTTTTTTTTTTGTCTTTTCAATGCAAATTTGAGTTTATAAGTAGAATTTTGTTGAAATATGTGTTGAAATAAGTGTTGACATTATTTTAAGAGCACATTTTCTTAATAAGAAATAGTAATCAATTATTTACCAATTATTTGTATATCTATAATTTCAAATCCTTTATATTATTAATTTGACACTTATATATCAAGTATAATGCTTGATATTTCTTACTAAAAATACTTGAGTACCCACAAATTTCGTCTCCTCTAATTCCTATCTTAGAGCATAAAATTATTTTACCAAAACAATAATGATAAAAAGAATCAATCTTATAAAGACTATAAAAAAGACAACTATAATTGGAAGTAATTAATACGACCATTTTTCGATAAATGTTTCATTTTCCAAAGTTTTTATAGATTATTTCTATATTTATTTTCATTATTTTATTTTTTTATTGTGAAAATGATTAACTATTACTTTCAAGAAGATTATTAAGTATTATTTATTAAATAAAAAATTTTGAGTTATTCAAAAAATGTAATACACAGTAAATAAGTAGTTAGTAAATAATAAGCGTTCACTTACGAACGTACTGTATTTTTGCAAGTAGATATTTGCAAGTCAAGATAAAATAGTTAACAACATATAACATAGATAATAAATATTTTTAAATTTTAATACTATTGGTATAGATGCATGTAAAACAAAGCTTTTTGCATCACTATCTATTTACTTTTGCTTTCTTTTCTTACAAGGAGAGGTTACAGCAGTTGGGAAGTCGATTTTAATGAAATTTTGTGTATCGATTCTAAAACAACTGTAATTTAACTATGTCCAACCATTTGCGTCAATACTCAATATTTAGAGAGATATTTAATGTTTTAGTTTCTTATCCCTTCTATTTCTATATATACTACTCCTGTGAAAGTCCTCAGTAGTATCGCAGTGATGAAAATCGTGGTATAATGGATTCGTACCCGAATATTTAGGGTTCGAATCCCACGCAGGGCGGGAATATTTTTGTATTATCTCTATTTTTGTTTTCTATTTTTTTTTTATTTTCTTGTTTTTTTATACAGAATACTGTGTTTTACATTTTTATAGTATCCCTAATTATTAATTTATTTAAAATATCAGAAAATTTCGATATAAAATATAACGTCGAACATAACAATTTCTATTAACTAATATTTAGTAAAGAACATTAAATGTCTAGGATGATAAGCGTCATAAAAGCATGAAAAGCATAAATATATCTCGCAGTATGAACATTTTATAAATGCCATATTTTTACAGGAACATTTTGCGTTTCTTACATCGTCTATGTTGTCGACATTGTGTTTTGCATTGAAATTGTCAATGATACTTTAAATAAATTAATAATTAGGGACATTATAAAAATGTAGAACATAGTATTCTACATAAAAAAAAAAAAAACGGAAAAATAAAAGAAAAAAAAAGAAACAGAGATAATAATACAAAAATGTTCCTTCCCCTCCGAGGATTCGAACCTTAAAACTGTGAACAAATCTATTATATCACCAGCTTTGCTACTACGTTGCTTATTATGACTTTAATAAAAAGAAGTATATATACCTCTGATGAAGGAATAAAACATTAAATATCTCTGTAAATATTGAGTATTGACGCAAATGGTTGGACATGGTTAAATTACAGTTTAGAATCGATACACAAAATTTCATTAAAATCGACTTCCCAACTGCTGTGACCTCTGCTTGTTAGAATTGAAGTTTATGGTGACAAAAAATGTGTTAGTAATTTTATAATTAAATTATAAATTAAATTATAAAATTGGTTTAAATGTTGTAGAAAATATAATGAAAATTATTGAAATATCTATTGTTTTGATTTTATCTTTTAATTCAAGCCAATTAATTTAAATATGTTTAAAATATTAAAAATATTGTTTTTTTGAAAAGTAATCATTGCTGTTACGAGATAATGAGAAAAGAACTTTTATCGGTTTTATATAAACTCAATGACAAATGAAACAAATATAGAATTTGCGTATTTGGGTAGTGAACAAAATATGAAGATATTACTTTTTGTTAGAGCAAAAATGTTATTAGAAATTTCAAAGTAATCAATTATGTAGGTCTTATTTATTAAAATAATATTAATAATTATTTATTAAAATATTATATATTATAAATATTAAAATAATTATTTATTAAAATTGTTAAAAGAAATTGAATCACATCAAAAGTAAATTTTAAAATAATTTAAAATAAAATAAATTAATTTTTAAAATAAAATAAAAATTATAAAAGTTTTAATAATTTCTCCTCTCAATAAAGTCTCTTCTTAAGAAAGTTTCCTTTATTAATAGCTTTTAGTTAAGAAATTTAATCCCTTACGTTTATTTTATTTTAAATTATTGATCATAATTTATTTGTTTTCAGCTTTAAATATCATGGCAATAAACGATTCCGAAATAAGTGATATTTTCAGACTTGTTGCGGGTATACTTCACATAGGAAATATTCAATTTGTTGAGGATGGAAATTATTCAAAAATTGCTAATAAACGATGTAAGTACAAACTAATTAAATAATTCTAAAAATTTATATAATATTTATATAATATATAAATAAAGAGTCTTATTAAAAATAAATGTTTGCTGACAAGATAATTAAAAAATCAGTCACATTTTATATATAAATGTATTTATTATATATGTGTTACATTCATAGATTATAGTTTGTTGAAAATATATATTTATTTTTTTTATTTTAATTGACATTACAACTATATTGATGTTTATAAAATAATGCTTATTTTAGAACTTAGAATTTGACCAATATATAGGGTGCCTCAGCATCAGGAATCCTTCATGAAAACATAAGTCAAAAAGAAAGAATAAAATTTTTTTATTTAAGGTTTCGTTTTTGAGAAAATGAAATTTGAATATTTATCAAGTATACTTGAATTTAATTTCTTTTTAAATCAATTATTTTATGTCGCATCAACTTCATAGATTATTAGCGACAATAGAAGGAGAAATTTTTTATATGTTGTTGTAGATCTTGGTGTGTTTCAGATATTGTAGCAGGCTTGATGATGTTCCACTGTCTATTAGGTTGTCTTTTAGGGTGAATTTGACTCTAAGTTGTTTCCTTAACAGTAGGTATACTTCGCATTGTAGTATGAGGTGGTCTATTGTTAGGGTCGTCTTGCACTGTTCGCAGAGTGGTTGGTCTTTTTTGGTGAGTATGTATTTGTGTTATTGATGTTATTTTTGTATGTCCGATTATTATTCTTGATATTACGACTTGGTCATGTCTTTTTAGAGTGGGTGGTATTACGTTCTTGTAGAAGTCATTTTTTATGGTTAGCAGCCGTAGTTTCACTAAGGTTTTCCATTCGTTGTTCCAATGTTTGATTTTTTGCTTTAGGTGGACAAGTAGAGAATCGAGTGGTAAGTTTGTGTTATGGTAGGGGATTGTCGAATTTGCTGCTTCCTTAGCAGCTTTGTCTGCTCTCTCGTTCATTTCAATTCCTGTGTGGGATGGGACCCATATTACTGTAATTGAGTTATTGTTTTTTATTGATTCGATGTAGGCGTTTTGGCATTCGTGGATGGTTGTATTGTTTGTTCATTGGTTTAGAATTGAGGCGACAGCATTTGTGGAGTCACTGAAGATGGCGAATTTTCTATTGTAGTATTTAGATGTGGTTTCGAAGGCATGTTTTAGTGCATTAAGTTCAACGGTCAGGATGGACGTGTTTTGGTGGAGCTTGACTTTTGTGGTGTTGTGAATGTTCGAAGACGATCGAGTAGCCGGTGCCGTTTTGGATTTTTGAGCTATCTGTATAGATATGTGTATAGTCTATCTCTGGAATAGCTCCCAGAACAAGGATTTAAATTTGTTAGGATTGGTTTGTTTTTTGTCATGTTTGCGTAAATCGGTGTCGGTTGTAATTATAGGGACAGTCCACGGCAGAAAACTGGGGTATTTCTTGGGGTTGCCAAGATGATCTTGGTGTTAAGATTCGTGTTCATATTGGGAAATTCTATTATAGAATGGAAGTGTTTAAGAATACAGGATTCTGAGGGATGCTAGAGATTTTAGCAGCAAACTTGATGCTTAGATGCATTCTTCTGATTTTTAGAGGAACTTCCATTGCTTCGCTCAGGATGTCAATAATTGGGCTGGTTCGGAATGCTCCTAATTGCATGGTGGTGTATGGGTTCGAGTTTTTTGACGGTTTGATGGCTTGCAGAGTTGTACACGATAGATTCATAGTCTATCTTAGTTCTTACTATTGTTCTGTATGTTAGTAGCAGGGTGTTTATATTTGCACCCCAGTTGTTTGCTGCAATTGTTTTTAGAATGTTGAGACGTTGGTAGCATTTCGATCTAAGTTTGTTTATGTGCGGTTTCTACGTTAGTCTGTAGTCGAAAGTTAGGCCTAATAGCTTGATTGTAGATGTCTCTTTTAATTCTTGTCCGTTGAGGCATAGATGAATGTTGGTGGGGTGTCTACGTTTGCTGAACGTTATCACTACCGATTTAGAGCTCGAGAACTTGAATCCCGTATTCAGTAACCACTTTTAAAGATTGTTTAGTTTGTTCTGTAATAAAATTTACAGAGTATGCTCTCTTTTATCGCGATGAGTGTGTTTCTCCAATTTAATTAATTCTAAACGTAACGAAGAAAAATAATTAATAGGAAGGTATGTGTGAAAATAAGTCGAAAATGTAGAATAAAATTTTTTTGTAAAATGTTTCGTTTTCGAGAAAATCGAATGTGAAAATTTATCAAGTATACGTGTACCAAGTCGATTTTTAAAGAAAAATATTCAAAATCTATTTTCTTGAAAATGAAACTAAGTGAAAAAATTTTATTCTACATTTTTTACTTGTTTTTGTATCTACAAACATTGTAGAATTTCTGTTAATTATTTCTGTTATTAATTATTTAATTATTCTTTTCTGTTGTGTCTAGAATTAATCAAATTCTAATATATATGATAAATTTTCAAATTCAGTTTTCTCACAGAAAGGAAGCATTTTACAAAAAAATTTCATTCATTTTCGAGTTGTTTTTTCAGATAGAATCTCCCTTCCTTCTCTCTTCATTTATACTACTGATGTTGGAATATCCTGTATATATGAATAACTTGTCAATTTTTTCAGTAATTTACATTTCATTTAGAATTGAAAATTATAAATATTCTTAATATAACGTTAATATATAAAGATAAAATAAACAATATTTACATATAAACCGCGATAAAAGAGTAGCATACTCTGTAAATTTTGTAATATGTTTGGAAGGATTTTTTTTCTCTATACTTCTTCAGTTTAGTTCAGTTTGTCAACTTTAATGCCCTAGTATATAAACAATTTTTATACATTTCATGGAAAATCAATCTGACAAAATGATAGCACACTTTATGTACATATTTTTATTTCACAGTTAAACTCGAGTGAATGATAGTGAATCATTACGCGAAATATAGAATATACTGCAAATTTATATAAAAATTATATAAAATAGGCCGCGGAAAAAACTATCAGATAGTGAAATAAAAATAACTTTAGTGCTATTAATTATTTTCTTTCAGAAACAGCAAAAGTAATTAAAGGGAGTTATAATGAATTTGCTTAAAAATTCACAAAATTATAATAAAACGAAGCCTCCAGTTCTAATATCACGCGGAAAATATACAATTCAAAAAGCAACACCGAATATGCAGGGCGTATCAAAAATAAGTGCAAAAATAATTTGGAATATTAGAGCATATTAGATCGTATACTTCTCGATCGGTGAAAATCTGTAAATGAAAATTCCTGCAAAAATGATTTTGACCTTGAGAATGTCAAACTATTTTATTATTGCATCGTATTCTACTCATCGAGGGGAATAAAATTTCGACGAAACCATATTGAAATAATATTAAAGCTCGTGGAAAATAATATTAAACTTCAATGCTTATTGAGACAATAGCAAATAATAATAAATTAAATTATGATTTGATGATGATTTGATTTTTTATCGGAAAAAAAAGTTTTGGAAGATGTATATTACAATTTGTAAATTCACTTAATTGATTAACTTTTATTAGCTAATTTGATTAACTTTTATTATTCAAAATATTTTTTCGTTGAATTATCGGAAGTGCCTGATGACAGTTACGTTGTATATTGTAATTTACATATAGAATCAACAATGCTATAATTATAATTTTAAAAACTCAAAATATTTATTCAATCAAATTATGACAAAAAAAGTAAAATAAATCAATTTTTTAATAATTTATAGATTTTTGAATAATTAAATATTAATACACATTAATTTATTACATTACACATGTCAATGTATCGATAGTAAGTAACTTTTGAAAACAGATGTTCAAATTTTATCATTACAATAGACATGTGATTTTTTTAACTGTTTTGTAATGTTATTTAATTAATTATTTTTTTATATAAAATTAATCTAATGAAATTGTTATTAATAATTCTAATTAATAATTAATAAAATTAATTTAATGAAACGTATATTTGTTTGTTAGAATGTTTTACAATGAAAAATATTTAAACATTACAGCTTCTCGTTGCTTATGCAGGATTAAGAAAACATATGATTGTTTATAAATATTTTCTGTGAGAAAGAGAGAAAGACAGAATCTTGTGTTCTAGAACTAAAGTTTTCGTGTAATATACAATTTGAATCTATGCAATCTATCTATATCTATCTAAATCTATACGAATTTATATTTATTAGTACAATGACATTCCTATTACACTATATGTACAAAATGTTAGTTTTAGATTTATTTTATCATGAATTAGTTGTTTGCCTGAACAGATTATATTACTATAATATAAAGCATATAGAAAATGAAACATTTATTACATATATATATATTATATATTTTTTCAGGTCTTGATTTTCCAGCCCATTTGCTCGAGATTTCAATAAAGCAATTAGCTCAAAAATTAATATCACGCGAATTTGAATCTAAATGGGGAGGTCAGTCTGAAAGCGTTGATGTTACATTAAACGTAGAACAAGCTCTCTACACTCGGGATGCTTTGGCGAAGGATATCTATACTAGACTTTTTGATTACTTGGTTAAGGTAAGTGTATATGAGATCTGTTAGAAAAGTAATAAACTGTTGCTAAGAAATTGTTTATTATCTACTAAGAAAGAAGATGATATTCATAACTTAAGTAACCTGTCTCTAGAATTCAAACATTATTATTTCTCTTCTTATATCAAATTGTATACGTGCACCCATTTTTACATTACAAAAATCGAGGAATAGAATTTAGAGCAACGATACACGTAAAGTTGCATGAAAATGCAATACAAACGTATCAAAAAATTAACAGAGATTTATAAATTAAAGAGCACATTTTATCAAGAGTACAAGATTTTATATAGTATAAGGAATTTTTAGAAAACCGAAAATGTGTCAAAAATGAACTGTGTTTTGAAAGATTGACAACAGAAGAAAATGTGGAAAAAGTAAAATTAAAATTATACTATCACGTATTTTGAAGCACTTGAAAAACTTTAAGAAACAGTTCGCCATATTTGATCAAACATTGGAGACATGGATGCTCCATCATAATATCCCGTATTGCACTGCATCATTGATAACGGAATTTGTGTATTCCGGGTATTTCCGGCAAATTCTACAGACTTCTTTTTTTTTTAACCAAATTGAAAGATAAGGAAGAAAACCATTATGACTGTTGTACATGGGTAATAAAATAACAATTATTCTTTATGTTTTAAAAATACTTTTTATTCACTGTATGTCTATGTTGAAAGACGCATGTTCTTTTAATGATTAGCAACAGATAAAGCAACAATAAAGTACGTAATGCATCGATTCATTCAAGGCTATATCAGCTCTATTCTTCCATTACGAAGTATGAATATGAATTATCTGACTTTAAATAAAAGATTAATTTTTGAACATATTTATGTTAAACCAGGAATTTATCTTGAACAATCAAGAAAAAATAACAAGCTAGTTGAAAACTATAAATTTATTAAACAATTTCCAAGAAGAAACATCACCTTCAACACTGTAAATAAGGGAATTATTTTGAAGATGACAATGTAGTTTTGTCATTATTTTTCAAATAATATTATAATATATATTGTATAATATGTATAATATTGTATAATATATTATATTAAATATTTATATATTATTTAATCTATATTTTATGACTCTTCCACTTTTATTTTTGATTTCAAATTTTTATAAAAGAGAGATTAAATTTTTTGCTATTCTTGTAGTGTCTGTTAACATAATCAACAATATTCTTAGATTTTATTTATATCAGCGAATAAATTTGAACTTAGCGTCCCTCTTTCGCGCATGGCATACTCCAATCTTTACTATTATCAATGGTGCTTTCTAAGTTATTATCTTTAAAATCGGAAGTAATAAGGGATTACAACGAGACTACAAATTTGAAGGATTGTTTAAAAAATTGATAGTCAATTGTTTAAGAATAACTATATCTAACTATCCTTAACTTTATCTGTTTGAGGAGGACTCCATCTCGTAATAATATTATGAACAATAAAGAACCGATAAAGAGGCGAGTCTCTCAGAGACTATTATACTACAAATTAGTGAATTATTAATTCCGCCAAGAGTTAAAAAATATATTTAACCACAAAGTGTATAAAAGGTGAAAAGAAAAATGATGTATTCTTAATTTTTGCGGCTTTCCCACACGAAAAATTTGCAACCTAATTCGCATCTAATCAAACTACTTGATAATAGAATTAAACAGAATAAACTGAGATTATAGAATTAAACAGAATAAACTTAGATTACTTATTGAACGCATGTGATTAATCCACAAATTTTTAATAACAAAGCACCTTTTTCCCAGATCTAAAACTTGTGAGTTAAAGAATTTCTGAATGCACGGAGCTGAAATAACAGTAGTGACAGCCAAAATGTCTAAAAAACTGGCATCTTTAAAATAGAACGAATTTTTAGAATTCCTATATACGAGCAGCAACTTATACAAATAGATTTAAATGCAGATATGATTGACCTCAATATATAACAAAAAAAGCCTTGATCGAATCGAAACTAATATGTTTTTCATTATCATAAATTTCGCATTTAATGAAAAAAAATATTTTTGTACAATAAAAAATAATTTTTTGCTTCATGGTCTATGTTTTTTTATGAAATGGTCTATGTTTGATAAAATTATTTTTATGCAAATTCATGTTTTTTAAAATATAATTCAAAAATTAAAAAATTAGAATAAAAAATTGTGTTACGTAATGTTCCTTGAAATGCCAAAAAATTTAATAACAAATGATGATGATGAAAATATGCTATGCATAAAAAGAGATTTTCAATTGAAATTTAATATATTATTTTGAAGCTATTATTTTATAAATTTATAAATATTAGTGGAAAATGGTTTCCATGATGTCTTTATTATCTGTTTTGAGCTTGATAGGAAAGTTTATTGATTTTAATTAGATGTATTTATTTTTAAATAGTAATTAAGATTATTTAATTAAGATAATTTATTTTATTTAATTTTTATTTAATTTATCCTTTTAATTTCATTTATATATTTTTTATTTAGATTCTAGTAAACTTTAATGTTAGAGTGCAACATTCAACAATTATAAATTATTACAAAAATATTAATTTTTACATATATATATTTACAGAAAATTAATGCAGCTATGGAAACCAATACAGAGTGCCTTGAAATTGGAATTTTGGATATTTATGGATTCGAAATTTTTGAAAAAAATGGTTTTGAACAATTTTGTATAAACTTTGTGAATGAAAAATTACAACAGATCTTCATAGAATTGACCTTAAAAGCTGAACAAGTGAGTACAATTTCTATTTCAAATTTTTGATGTAGTTTTATAACCCATTATATTAGAATTCTATTTATATAGAATTTATACAGAATATTCATTTATTATATAAACATAAACTATTCGTTACTTGATAACTTCAGATAAACAGATTTTTACTATTTGTAAATCATTTATTATTAATTTATAAAAATTATAACGCCTTTTTTTAATTTGTGCTATTTATAATTTTATATTTATAAAATAATTATTTATTTATAAACTAACTGTATTGTATGTGTGTGCGTGCGTGCGTGTTTAAAATTGCTTTAAAACAACATTATCGGTACTAATTGAAAGCAATCTTCAATTTATGTATCTCATTGCATAAAATCATTCTACAAAAAAGATATAAAATATATCTATCTTGAATCAATTTTTGAAGTGGACATCTTTCTTCTCTTATTTTGTTTTATTTTATCTAAGACAATGTGCAATGCATTATAATTAAATAAACAATATATCATAGAAAGCTTCAATATTTTTTGCAAAAATATTATACTTAAAATTGATGTAGTTAGTATATTTTATCTTATTGCTTATAAGACAAACAAGAATTTTGTAATTTTAGAATTTTTTATGTAGATGGTTTTGTATGAACTTATACAGTCACAAACATACATAAGTATTGGCACACCTGGCTTTTAACGATATAAATCCTTAAAAATCTAAAAAAAAAATAAAATATCCGATTAATTTTTTCATTAATCATAACTACCGAGTCTCTAATCTTACAATATTACATAAATTATTTTTTAACTAATTACATTACAAAGAAAATAAATGAAATATACATTAAGAGCAGTTTTTGGTAAAACGAAACTATTGGCACATTTAAGAACCATGCTTTTTCATCTAAATTAGAATTGTTCTGGCGCCTTTCTGAGGCGGTTAGCCAGGTCAATTCCTAAGAAACCTCGACCTTGCCGAGAATTGCCAGATGTTCTGTCATACTCTCATCCAAGGACACTTTCTCTTGCCTTGAAGGGAGAGACAGAATGTGGAAAGGCTCGGTAGGGCAGAAACAAAGCCCAGCCTAGGAAAAGGGATCCTTGACTGGCGCCATAAAATCGCATACCATTCTTGAAATCACGTAAATTCACACAGCATCAGTCACTCAGTCTCAGTCGTTCAGTTAACACAATAAAAGTGAGTTTTCCACGAGGAAAGCTAGCGTGCCCATCTCCCGACTCATAACACACATATCCACAATTTACATTTGTATATAATAATTAAATATAAATATTTAAACTATATCGCATTCATTAAAACATCTCTCCGGCGGCTGTAAAACGAGAGAACGGCAGCGATGCGGGCAGCAACTATCGTTCACCATCGCGCTGAGTCGTAACAAGAATGAAATGTTTACAAAGTTGGTATGCAGTTTATACCTGAGGTTTCTCCTACATTCAACGCTATTCATTTGTTTCATAAACAGTCAACTGTTCTTAGAAGAAAATACAGAAACCTGCAAGATGGGGCGTAAAATATAAGGAACTAGTGTTTCAAAACGAAAAATGATACTAAATTTATATAAAAACTCTTCGCTAGGCAGTCAAACAGACAAGACGTTGTTTCTACCGCTCGCGAGTTGTATGCACAGCAGTCCCCAGTGATTTACAAATACATACGAACACGTACAAGTGTACTAACAATAAGTGTGATGAACATAAAGCGGCCGATTGGGCTGCAGTGGTATGAGTTCATGTCTGTGTAACAGCAACAGAATGAATACTGAACCAGAAATGCCACCAACCAGCTAAATATCTCAAGATCGGGAACACAACACACTGCTCAAGATATGACGAAAAATACTCCAGAAATGAGCACACACAAATACTTACACAAGCGCAACCAATAACGTGACTACAAGAAATACCTACAAGTAACACATACAGTGTGTTTACAGTAGATGACACCACAGCTGACACCACCAACGCAACCGAATTAGAGAAACCTCCTCCTATCTATACACAAGCACAGGTTATCAAACCGCTAGTAGAATTGCTAGAGCAACAAGCAAGGATCAACAACTTTGTCTTGAAACAACTAAAAGACAATCAAATAAAAATCCAGTTAAAGAGGTCAGAACATTATAGAAAAATAGTTAACGCACTAAAATCCAAAAATGCCGATTTTCACACTTATCAACCCAAAGCGGGCCGAAGCTTCAAAATAATATTCCGTGGTGTCACGTGCCGATCTAAACTCGACGTATGAAGAGCGTGGAGCAGATCGGTGGCTTGCTGACTTTCAACGTTAATGAAAGTCAGCTGGTTCAAATAAGAGTTGGTTTGAAGTTGGAATGGTAAGATTAAGGAATGTAGTTATTGTAAGAGAGTTTGAATTCGTGAATGATAGGATTTGAGTCAGTTACTCCAGAATTTCTGTGCGTACTGCACGATTGCAAGAAAAAAAGAAACGCATTAACTGCGTTTTCCTTGTGCGTTCGTCTTATATATCCGTAGACTCTATTGTTACGGGATTAGGGAGATATGCTAGTTGCTGCCAGATGTGAGTGAGGTCGGTCCCAAAAAATAGTATTTGTACTTTCCGACGGTCCCGGAATGTGTCCCTCGTAATCTATTGGATTTATGAATAGTGTAGAAAAGTTGCAATAAAGACATTCGCCGAGCCTTAGAATTGAGAGTCGGGCATGACTATAACAATGAACTGAAGTAAGGAAAAAAAACATAAAGTACGGTCAAGGCAACTCCCTGGAAAAAATAGTGAATCTAAAGGTTTTATTCTTGGCTCGATGAATTGATTTTTCGCATCTCCTTTTTTAATTTGTTTTATGATGGGGACCATTGCAATGACGAAGCTTACCGAGCCTTGGAATTGGTAGTCCAGTATAACTAAAATAGATGATAGAAGGTAACGAAAGCTATAAAATATGGTCACGGAAAATCCCTGTTGTCAAGAAATTAGAAATTGGAAAATTGGAAAATTGCTTTCCTTGGCTCGATGAGTTTGCCCTTCGCGGTATGAACCCCACCTCTATTGCGTTTGGTAAGGCCGAACACGTGGAATTAATCCAAAAACAAACCCAACTAAAATTACTGAAGAATTAAAACAACACAACCACACTGTTAGAACAATAAACAATAACTAAATACAATACCAAACAACCATTACCTCCATTCGCTATTGAACTCGAACCAAACAATAACAACAACGACATATACAACATAGACAAACTATTAAACACTATTATAAGATTTGAATCGTTTAGACCAAAACGCGACATACCTCAATGTTATCGCTGTCAAACATTTGGCCACACAAAAACTATTGTAACAAAATACCAACTTGCATTAAATGTGCAGACAATCATCTAATAGCGTGGTGTCCACAACAAGGCAGAATAGATAACGTTAAATGTAGCAACTGCCAGGCAAATCACCCTGCAAGGTACAAAGGCTGTATAGTGCGAAAACAGTTACAACAAAAACTATTCCCTTCCTTAAGAAAAAGAACTGAAACAAACAACAACCACTTACAATATAAACTAGTACTCACTCAAACATTAAACAACTCATGTCACAACCAACAATACTTAAATGCAAGCAATAAAACGTACGCTCAGATAATTGCTGAAGATAACACACAGCAACAAATTCAAACGCCTAACACTCACACGAATAACCACACTGCAAGAGAATTTACAGAACTAAAGCAATGACCAATTTAATCGATAAAAAACACGGAACTCATAACAAATATGCTAACAGAACAAACCACGCTGCTACAGCAATAAACACAGCAAATATTTACAATGTTACAACCACTAACAAAAATCGTCAATAGCAACAAATAATGGATAGAAAAATTAAAATAGCAGTATGGAACAGTAATGGGCTACAACAAAGAATACAAGAACTCAAAGTATTTATCCACACTCACGATATTGACATCATAGTAATCTCGGAAACCCGATTCATAAACAAAAAAACTATGTAAAAATTCCATACTTCACCATATACGATATGAAGCATCTATCAGGGAAAACACACGGAGGATGGTAGCAGATCCACTTACTTAGTTTTACCAGACACGACTGTGGTAGTGGTTACCATAAATAAATGAATATACATGATGTTTGTGTGGAAGAATGAGTGTGGCGAGAGTGAACGTATAATTGTGGTGTGGTGATTTGAGTGTTTGAGATATTTCATGGCAGAAGAAAGAACGAATGAGAGAGATGTATACGAGAACAGTTGAGCGCGAGCATGGTGACGAAAAAACAAGTGCGGAAGTTGCCCAGTCGAGAGTATGAGAAACGCGAGGCTTGAGTGTAGCAGAGTATGGGGGTCGAGACAAAGTGTGAGAATTAAATATTATGTGTTAATAAGTTAAATATGTGTATTTCATAATTTGTATTAAATCTATCTACAACTAGTGTGTTTATCACTACCTATAATCAACAACAGTAACAATAGAAACCTCAAACGAAGAAATACAAATTTCAGTAATTAACTCACCGCAAAAACACAAACTTGCACCAGAACAATACAATTTTTTCAAATCTTAGGAAATAAATTTATAGTCGCGGGAGACTTTAACACTAAAAACAAATACTGCGAATCAAAAAGAACAACAGGGGAAAAACACTACAGAAAATTGTAGATAAGTTAACAACATTATCTCCAGGTGAACTCACTTACTGGCCATCAGCAATGGAAAAAACTCCTGACCTATTAGATTTTGCTATAGTCAAAGGCTTAAACAGAATGCATTTCAAACTATCGTCAAGTTCGGAATTAAGCTTTGATCACACATCCATAATAATAAATTACTTGCAAAATCCAGTACAAACAGAAAACGGACCCATCCTAAGCACAACAGACTAAAACAAATTTAAATCAACACTCATTCCACTGAGAACTTCAAAAGACATTGATGGTGGACTACCTAACGAGAATAATCCAAGAATTAACTTGGCTATCCACCGCTGCCAATGACAGGAAAAGTACTTGTCTATCATACCCAGATCAATTACGAAAGATAAAACAAAAAAGATTAGCAAAAGCACAATGGCAAAAACATAAAACACCGGAAACCAAAAGACAACTGAATGCGCTCACTAAAGACGTTAAAAAATCATACAGGAACATAATAACAAAGAATTTAACAAATATCTTTCTAACCTAACGCCCAGCGAGGACTATTCATTGTGGAAAGCAACAAAAAAAAACCAACAGTGCCAATACCTGCAATAAGAAAACCAGATAGTTCTTGGGCAAAGACCTCTCTAAAACAAGCATCCGCATTCACACAATACCTACATCAAACCTTCCAACCCAACAACACGACATCGGAACTAATAACAACAAATGATTGAAGAGAGACATTATAATGCTATACGCAAAACTACAATAAACGAAATAAAAAAATTGATCACAACAATTAAACCTAACAAAAATCCGGGCTTCGACTTAATTAGTGGAAAAATAATCAAAGAACTTCCAATCAAGGCTGTCAGATTCATCACAATAATATTCAACGCCATATTTAGATTACATTACCTCCCAATTACATGGAAGCTTGCCGAGATAATAATGCTACTGAAACCTAATAAAAACATACACAAACCATTTTCATATAGACTCATTTCCCTGTTACCCATATTTTCCAAAATGTTGAAAAGGATACTGGATACCAGGATCAAAGAAACAATCAGCAGCAAACATCTAATTCCAGATCACCAGTTCGGCTTTAGAGAAAAACATGCTACAACAGAACAGGTCCATGGAATAATTAACAAAATTAATACCGCTCTGGAAAGCAAAAAATACTACACGTGTTTGCTTTTGGTATAGAAAAAGCATTCGACAAAGTTTGGCATGCAGGACTACTCGAAACCATCAAGCAGCACTTTCCTGACTCAATTCACCAACTACTGAAATCTTATCTAAGCAATAGAACGTTTTATGTAAAAGTAAACGATGCATACTCAGACATACAAGAAATAAACGCTGGCGTCCCACAAGGAAGTGTATTAGGTCCAATACTCTATACCCTCTATACGGCAGATATTCCTACAACATCAAGTAGCACAACATGTACATTCGCAAATGACACAAACATACTAGTAAGACTCCCAGAAAGCAGTAAAAATATTATAACACCACATAGTATTATTAGAAAAATGGCTAGACGAACGAAGAATAAAGGTAAACCATAGCAAGTGCAACCACATCACTTTCACGAATCGAAAAGGTAATATTCCAAACATCACATTACACAACAACGTAATTGTAGCCACAAACTAAAGTGGTAAAATACTTAGGACTCCACCTAGACTCGAAGCTATCATGGAGACAACACATTTACAAAAAGATACATCAAATTAGAACTAAAAGAAAGGAAATGTACTGGCTCACCAATCGACGCACGAAACTAAGCACAGAAAACAAACTACTAATTTACAAGACCATAATAAAACCTATTCGGACGTATGATATCCAACTATTGGGTACCGCAACCAAAAGCCACATCGATGAAATGGAAGCTATACGATCAACCATTCTTCGAACAATAGTAGACGCACCATGGTTCATTAAAAATGAAGAGTTACGCAAGGACCTTTAAATCCCATCCATAAAGGAAGAAATACAGCGAATATCCACCATATGTAGATTAAGAACAACAAATCATCCAAATCTGTTAGCCAATTCTTTATACACACCCAATATCAAAAGGAGATTGAAGAAAAAACATCCGCAGGACCTGATGACGTAAAATTGATTGCATATACAAGAAAACTGCAACAGTGCTATTCAAATGGAAGAAGCATTCACGCTACCTATCAACCTACAACAAACTCGCCGAATGTCTCACGAGACAAATTGCAGGAAGATACTCTAGGGGTTACATAAAAAAAAAATTTATACAATCAAGGGTATTTGTATTCTGCTATAGCAGATATAATGGAAAGAAGCCGTTTTACAACACGGAGTGTAATCAAAAGATTTTCTAATCAAAAAACTGTAATAAGTGCTCCGCGATGTGGGCATCCAGAGAAATTAAGTGTGCGAGAAAAAAGATAAATCATTAACGTCGTGAAAAAAACACCACCACCAGTACATCGTCAGAAATTGCAGCAATCATAAACAACAATTTTAATAAGTGTGTTCATCAACTATTCGTCGAGTATTGAGAAATGCCGGGTACCGATCGCGAATTGCGAGGCGGAAACCAAAAATTAGCAAAATTAACACGAAAAAGAGATTACAAGACTATATTACGAAAAGAACTGATTTTTGGGATACTGTATTGTTCTCCGACGAATCCAAATTTAATATTTTTAAAAGTGACGGATATTTTAGTGTGAAAACTCCCAAGAACAGAGCTAAATTCAAAGAACGTGCAGGGTAGCGTAAAACATGGAGGTGGTGGGGTAATGGTTTTGGATTGTATGAGCTCAAGTGGGGTAGGTGAACTAGTATTCATCGAAGACATAATGGACAAGTGGGTTTATTTGAATATTTTAAAAAATAATGTAAAAAAAAAGTGTAGAAAAATTAAACCTGGGAGACAATTTTGTCTTTCAGCGAGATAATGATCCAAAGCATACCGTTTATATTGCAGGACAATGGATTATTTTTAATATACCACATACACAACTTACCCCACCACAGTCCCCTGATTTGAACCCCATAGAACACCTTGGGCTGAATTGGAAAAATGTACATGAAATCACCATATTACCAGCAAGCAATAACTAAAAGAAATACTTTTAACAGAATGGAACATTAGGGATAGAAACTGAACAAAAGTTGGTCCATTCTATACCAAAACGTGTACGAGCTATAATACAAAATAATAGATTACATACAAAATATTAAACAAACTTTTATATTATATAAAACTATAACTATGCCAATACTTTTGTTTCACCAAAATGTGTATTTCATTAATTTTCTTTGTAATATAATTAGTTAAAATATAATTTATGTAATATTATAAGATTAGAGATTCGGTGGTTATGATTAATAAAAAAATTAATTGGATACTTGTCTTTTTTTTTCGATTTTTAAGCATCTTCAAAAGCCAGATGTGCCAATACTTAAGTTCTGTATAAAAAAATACATTGAGTTTATAGAAATATGTGAAAGCAGAATTTAAATTTAATAACACAAAATTCATTCATTCGTATTACTAACCTAATTTAATATAAAAGGAATCCTCAAACGAAATACTTTTGTTCTTTATTTTCATCTTGTTTCAACTTATACAAGATATTTTCTACTTTTCCGGCAAAACTGTAAAAGCATTTACAAATATAAGAAAATAGTTCATTACATTAGTAATGTTAGTTTTTATTATCAAAATAAGGAAATAGTTAATACATGAAGTCTGTTTATAAACGTTTTGTTATAAAGTAGGTAAATTTCAACACAGCTTGTGAGTGAAGATCTTACATCTTTTACTCTACTTATAGATAGCATTGTCATCCGTTCCGGTTTTCCGAATTTATCCTAATTTTTAAGATATTTAGGGACGATATTGGCTTGCTTATCTGTTCTATTTGATGATATGGCATATATCAGATGTATACTGATACAGTAGACAGCAATGCATTCGGTTTTTAAGCATTCCATTCATACCGGATGCATCAATACAGACATGAACAAATGAATTATCGTGTAAACGTATTCGTGGTAACGTGCATTATTGAGATTATAATATTTTAATATATTTGAAGCACAAAAAATACTTAAACGTGCTCGGATATTAAGCGAAAAAATTCGGGGTTTTAATGTTCTTTGTCCTAGATTTGTGGTTTTACAAATAGTAGCTCTCTTATGGAGAGATGTAAAACAAAAGGTATACAGAAATAAATACACGTGAACATAATATATTATTATTACATTATACGTACAAAATTAATTCAACAAATTAATAACTTAAAATTCTCAAAATGTAATCAATTCCATAATATATAGATATTAAAGCTTACATCAGAAGATTCATTTTGAAATGAGGATTTAAATACTTTTAACGATCCTCACACATTAAAAAATATCGTGCAAGTACAGATATATTCAAATTTACTCGTTCAAAATTTATTTACAGCTTTGCAACGAAAAAACAAACGAATTTCACATAACATTTTTTTCACTTGTAAATTTGCACTTACATTTTCACTTGTAAATTTGCACTTACATTTTCACTTGTAAATTTTATCAAAAAAGTAGAAAACACTCTGAATAATTGTATTTTAATGTAAAATTTTCTCGCAACAAATTAAAAAATATAAATTTTTGAAATTTATATATATATATTTTTATGTATTTATTTATTTATTTATTTAATAAATCCTACTGGATGTTTTAAACACGTATTTTCTAAAATATATAAATATGCAAAAATGAGTCGAATAGAATAAAGTTTTTTTTATTTGGAGTTTCGTTTTCGAAAACATTGAACTCGAAAATTTCGCGTGTCATATCTACATATTATTAGACATATTACGCATATTTACATATTATTAAATATATTATTAAATTGCATCACTGATTTCATTTATCTTATTTATGTTAATAAAATAATAAAACAAAACCGTATATTAAATGTTAGAAAATCGTTAGAAAAGATAAGAAAGGGGAGGTCAATCTTCAAATTCATAATAAGTTCAGTTATAAAATAAAATTTTCTATTTTTTGCATACCATGACAATTTGGGCTACAGTCAAAAAAATACCAATTAGTAGTCGAAAAAATATTAATAAAAAATGTTATATCAATAAAAATCTTAATAGAGCAATCTATCAATTGATGTCAGAGGTGTCGGAATTTCCACGTAAAAGTTATGTTCCACTTAACTTATATAAAGAAAATAATATAATTATGCCACTCGCATATAATTTATAATTAGACATATTTAGGTACAAATTCACCCTACAATCTAAAATTTTAGAAAATTAAATAATGGTTGTTTCTGTTTTCTATGTTTTCTATTAAGGAAAATCACCGAAAACAATTTATCGATATGATTCGTTCTGGTCAGCTTCCAATACAATTACGGAAAATGTGTAAATATACATACATATCTATGAATTATACGCATATCAAAATATTGAAATAAAATTGATTTATGTGCAAAATGGACATAATTATATTGTTTTTTGTGATCATGTGTTCGATGATAAATGTTCTAATAGTACAGAAAACGAAACAAAGACAAAGCGACATTTCAATTAATAGCAAGGAAGTTTATTTATGCAAAAATAAAGAAATCGAATGATCGGAAGTATCATCTGCAACTTATAATAATTTCAATATTTTTAGTGTTCGAATGAAAGTCACTGCATATATTTGAGGTTTTTTAAAATCTGATGAGTATTCATTTACATTTCAGTTTAATCATATGGATATTTATTATCGCAGCGTAGTATTGAGATGCAATTTTTAAAATTTGAATGTATTTTTGTGTGTATATATATATATATATACATAGTTACAAACAAACATAATACATATATGTATGTAGTTACAAAATTGACTGTTAGCAATTATAAATATTAATCTGGGGATCTACACTAATTAAACTTACTTAATGTTGAAAGTTTGTAAATAATTAGATTCGTTTTTTGGACATTTTATATAAAGTATCTCGTCGTGATGTACAAATAAATTCATCTATGAAACTTATGAAAAGCTATTTAAAGATATGATTTTTTTTAAAAAATCATACTGTATATATATATATATATATATATATAACTTGAAAGTAAAATTATTTTTTTTTAAATAGGTACGTAAACCACTTTGAAATTCGATTATAAAATAATTTAATAATTTTATTTAGATATTCTATATGTTTTGTAAATTCTAATATTTTCTTCAACATTCACTGTTATAATAATTTTTTTTAGTTCTTAAGTTTCTTTAGTTTCTTTGTACCTGTTCATAAAAATGCAAGTTAATAAATATTCTGAAAACATAAAAAATTTCATCTAAATTTTCTAAAATACGGATAAAATATCTTTCTGTGATTTAAATACTTATTTGGCATAGAAAGTAAACTTAAGTAAACTTAAGATATTTTTACATTATATTCCAAATAAATAATCATATATTTGATATATCATCAAACGTTCGAAAACCTGTATCTTGGTAATATATTTGTTCTTTTTAAGGCATATCTTTGAACAGGCGTAGTTTGTGTCATTAATATTTTATTTGGAAATTTAGATGGTGGAGCAGGTATTTGTTTCGGTAACTCGCTCGAAGTAACAATAGAATTCTCAGTAGTGGATAGATCATCTAAACCATAAATTATAGTTACTTTATTAAGCTTCTTGGTGTCGTTCTTTGAATTATATTTTCGATATTTACGTTTCGCATTAATCTTATCGTGATGAAATTTCCAATCAGCTTGCTTTTGCAGAGGATGCGTCGCTCTAAGAAATTCTATAAAGTCGTTACTAGAAGTCGTTTTCGAGATTGCGTCTTTTCGAAAAGAATCACTGTGGCCTCGTAAGTTTACATAAACCTTTGGTCTGTTGTTCTTTAAATAATAAAGCTTCTCATCAACAGCTTGAAACTTCGATGGACCTATTAGAACGTGTCTGTCTTCGTTAACTGTGTTTGCTTTAAGGCTTGGACTTACGCCAACGTCTCTCACGCCGGAAACTGAGCGAGGTATCACTTCTGGATTTGGATAACTTTTATTGCGAACTTGTTCGGATTGTTTCAGCATTGCGTGTATGATATTTTGAAGGCTGGTCGCATCCATTTCATCTGGGCTTTGAAGTTCAATCTCCACAAGACTGAAAAAAAAATAATTTAGAAAGAGAAACATTATCGTGTCTATTATGATTTCTAGTAAATTCAGTAAACGAAAATATTCTAGTGAACGTAAATATAGAGAACATTTCTTCTAAAGATAAATATAGAGAATGATATCAAACTGTTTCATTATTAAAATTAATGAAATTTGATGGTTCATTTTCTGTGCATTGATCACATATAAAGACATGCAGGAATTAATAAAGAATAACAAAGACAATTATCAAGTTAATATTAATTATAAGTTCCAAATTAATATGATTCAATTACAATCACATGACTTGAATATAAATCATATGTAAGTAGTTTTCGTGCCTCCAAATCTAAATTCTCCATTCTTTATCTATATAGCAAAAATATGTTAAGTTTATTTTCATTTTTGTAGTGGGTGAGTCATCTAAGATTAAGACAAAAGTTGAATGGTTTTTTTAAAATGAAATCGTTTATTTTTTAATATACTACTCGATTTAGCCAGTCATTCTCTGTAAAAAAAAATTTCAAACCATTTATATTGAAAAACTATTCAGGAAATAATTTAATTAAAATATTGCAATGTGATACTTGTTCAAAGTCGAATTTCTTTACTTAATTTCATGCTTTTTAGATGATATTTTCTTTCTTATCTTTTATTTTGAAACGTTTAACAATAATTCTTTCTTCATTTGCTAACAGTATTGTTCTGTTTGCATTATATTTTCATCATAGCTTACAGTATTGTTCTGTTTGCATTACATTTTCATCATAGTTATTATTAAAGAAGTGACATTGTTATATAATTCAAACAAGACTGATTCAATTTTCAATCTAATTTTGATCTTGTCACAAAAAGTCATAGACAGTATTAACTACATATAAATTCCAAAAGGATATTTGTAAAATTAATAGATAAGTATAAAATTAATAGATTAGTATAAATGAAAACAGAATTATTAAAAGTGAATGAAATCTTTTTTCTTGAAGATATCTAGGTAACTCAAAATGTATCTGTTTTATATTAAGATTTTAGAACGATCAAGATACGTGTTTCTAGTCGCATTCTAAAACCTTTATAAATTTTATGAAGTGTCCAATATTTATTACAGATAAACATAGAACTTAAATATATTTTTATTCAGATTTTATTGGAACGCAAATATATTTTTTGTTTTGATATCACTCTAATACGTTATTTGTGCTTAGTTTGCAAAAACGTTTTTCCATCATAAAAGTAATAAAAATATTAATTTTTTTAATCGAATCAGCTGTCTTGTAGACAGTAATACATATATATATTTATATATATTTATATGTATATTTATATATATTTATATATATTTATATATATTTATATATATTTATATATATATTTATATATATTTATATATATATTTATATATATATTTATATATATTTATATATATGTATTATATATATTCAGAGTATTTAATCCAAGTTTATCATCTCAAATATCTTGGTTGTCTTTAGAGATATGAAAAAAATTTATTAAAGGAAGTCATTCACTACAAAGGAAGACATAATATAGTAGTAATGATTTTTCTTTTTTTTTTTATAAGTGGAAAGATTTCAAGAATTTCAGAGCCACCTCAACTTTTCTAAAAAAAATATGTTTTTTCATTCGTTGACACGTTGATCGTTACGATGACCGACAATACTTTTTAGAATTAAAGAATTAAAAAATTAAAAAATCAAAATAAAAAATTACAGAACTAATAGATTAAAATAAAATAATTTTTATTCATTAAAAAATTAAATGTTATAGTGTAACATATTTCAAACTATGGTCATTCCTATGAAAAATTATATAAAATTCGTATGATGCTCAACGTGTCAATCGATGTAGCTTGATATTCTTTATAAAAAAGTATTAACCTATATGTTGAAAAATTATTAGTTTAGAAAATATTTCAGCCTTAATTCTGTAAAATTTATCATATGAATGAAGAACTACGTTCATATTATCTATGTCTTTCATACATGAATTTTATAAAATCAAAATTAAAATTTTAATTTTAATCGGACTGTATCGATTAATGAATCGTATCATTCTATTTAAAAAAGTGGATTGAAATTTCCGAGATCCCTTCACTTATAAAAAAAATTATTACTGTCATATATAATTTTCTCTGTACTGAAACTTTAATTAATAAAATTTAGTTAATAATTTTTTTCGTATCTCCAAAAACAACGGAGATATTTGAGGTAAACTTAGGTGAGACATCCTGCATATATGTACGACATAAAACAGTATTCGTACAAAACTGCTGTAATTTAATGTGTTTATAATATTTTTTAAGTAATTAATTTATAATATTTTTATAAAAAGTTGATGATACTCAGTTTTTTTAGTATTACTTGATATTTTTTATTATTACTATATAATTGAGAAAAAAAAATAAAAGCAATGAAACCATTTAATTATGAATACATAATCAATACCTGTAATCGTTGGTATTTGCTCTTTCCATCTCGGAATTTTGTAAAAAGTTTTGTAGAGATTTTCCCTCGTAAAAGTTTTGTTCATTTCCTTTTCGACTAGAGTGTTGGATGTAATTTGGTGAAGAAGGTGGCCTTGGAAGAACCATTGCTGACAATGATCGCTGTATAAGTACAACGAACACCGTTGCCGTATAGTAATTTACTGTCACTAACATTCTGGAATGCCATTTTACATTTTAAAACATTCTGTAAATTTTTAAAAAAGATAATTATAGATACATTCCCGTCTATAAATCATCAGTACTTATTTCGAACAAAATGATTATTGCAGCATTGATATAATACTTTCGCATGACTTTGAGTTCAGTTTTATTATAGTTATCAAGTTTACAGCAATGTCTTCAAGCGAAATTAATAATATGAATAGATATATCATTTTAATAATGTGTCATATCAATATTGAAATTCAATGTCTTCAATATAAAATAACGAGTTCATGTACGAAAATAATCTAATGAGAAATTAATACCTAATTGTATTGTGCCAATTATATGGAAATCGTTTATTGAAAATTTACATTCAATAAGAATTAAAAAAGAACAGTATTATGCAATCAAACAACGTCGTGTGGCAAAAGATTTTTGGGGCGAAACTTTATTTAATATGACAAAACGTGTATTATATTTATCCAAAACAGATTTTGAGGATTTAGAATTTTATATTTATATTAATAAAATAAAATTTGTATTATATATATCCAAAACGCATTTCGAAAATGTGAAAAAATTATTAAGAGATTAAAAATTAATGAAAAATAATGGAATTGAAATTATGGTATGGCCTTTACAATAGCGAATGCTCAAGTCATTTTTAGTGTAAATCATAATTATATTATAATTTTATTAAATATTCATTAATTTATGAATGGGAATGTGTGTTACATTATATATACAGGGTGATTTATATAATTTGCATACTTAGAATAACTTTTTAATTATATGTCTAGTGAAAAAGTGTTTCATACAAAAGTTATGTGGTTTTGAAGGAGGCAAAATATGGTGTATCAATTTTTTTGTTTGTGTTGAGGGGTTTTGAAATTTTTAACATCACCTCTATTTTCTTAAATTAAACTATATATTTTTTTTCGTCAAAAATCGAAAGAATATTAAATTCTAAGTAAAAGAATAATAATCCATTGGTCCTAAACCTAATAGTTAAGAAGATATTTTACGATAATTTGTCTTAAAGATGAGAACTATCGATTCGATAATGTTTAAACACCAGTGTTATTAGTTTACATTCGGATGTAGAATTAGTCACATTTAGGCAATTCATTCTGTTAGTTGAAATTCTATTCCAAATTCTAAAATTATTGAAATTCATGCATGATTTTTGCAAAAATAGTTAAGGCTAAGAATACGTAGCATTTGTGACATGGATGTGCTCCAATCCAGCCTGGCAAATTGGGAATTTCTAAATCATTTGACCACTTAAAAAATTCCAAACTGGGTACTCCAAAAATCGAGTTAAATTTGCAGCAATTGTTTTTGTAGCAAGTAAGTGTTAATAAAAGTTTTTTAGAAAATATATTGTTTACGAATAAGCAACATAATCTTGGTAACATTATTTGTCGGGCACGATAGAAAAAAAATATACAATGAATTATCAACAACAATGAACAATATGAAACAGCGAATTTTACAAGCATATAGTGTAATTAGTGTACGATCAATTCAGAATACCGTTAATTCGTTGATTCCACGATTATAAAATTGTATAAGTGTTAATGATAGATATGATAGATAAATTTCATTTCATTAAACTTTATTTTATTTCAATGAATTATCCCATGTAAAAGTAAATTTGTCTCATTTGAATCCAAGATAAACTTATTTCTACTAAGTTATTTTTCAAATAAAGATAATAAATTAATGGAAATGATTTGGATATCTCAAATTATTTTCAATTCTTATCTTCATTTTAAATAAATTGATATGTATTTATCAAATTCCAATCCTGATATGTATTTAATGATATACATCTATAAAATAATATCAAAATTTTGACACTATTAACTGCAATTTATAAATTGTGATTTTTTCTGGTTGGAAATCAATTAAATTATTGTTAAAAAAAGACATTTATTCATTGAATGTTGAAGTTATTAAGATCCTGCGTTATTTCTTTTTTTTTTTTATTATGAATATTGTTCGCTTTTGCTACAGTAAGAAATAGAAAACGCTCACATGTAGCACTGTTCGAGTGTGTTATAATAAATGCGCAGTGAAAGTTTTACCTGTTCGCAAGAACAACCTTAGGAACAGAATAATGCAATTTCTCTTGTTTCAGTTGCATAAGTCACAAATAATATAATATAATATATTCTTTATAACTGAATAAAAAGATTTAAAAATATATTTAATAGGAAAATCATTTTACATATAAATGAATCAAAGTCGAAATTTTGCAATTTTATATACTTTTCCAACATAATGCGTTGAATTGAATTGTTACATTAAATTTGTATAAAAGATGTAAAATTTTTAGAAGAATATGTTTCTTGTATTAATTAATACAAAACAATTAATCCTGTTTATTGTTAAATGTAATTATAATTTATAAATTCTATTAAACACATTAAATTATGTTCAATTATAATTGTTAAATATATGATGGCTTCAAATAATATTAATTAAAATAATTATGCTTGTAAAAAGTACATAAACTTGCAAAAATAATGTATAATCATTCTTACAGTCGTTTTTATTGTTAATACAGTTAATACTATTCTACAATGATTTCTTTAATAAAATGCCTTTAAAATATTGAGTATTGTTACATTAAATTTGTTTAAAAGATGTAAAATTTTTACAAGAATATGTTTCTTGTATTAATTAATACAATCGTATTACATTACATAAGAAGATTTTATGTAAAAAAAAATATTTAAAAACTTGAACTTGAAATGTATGTTTTGTCAAAAAGTAATCAATATCAAAGTTTATGAAATTAGATAAGAATAATTTATAAACTACCAATAATCAACACATATTTTGTTTTGAAGTATGAATATTAAGCAAAGTAAAAAAATATTGTCTTTAAAACTTTTCTCTTTTGTAAAAGTTGTGTTAATGAGATTACATTCTCTCTCAGATATGATGATTCGTTCCAATAAACATCGAGTTCTTAGGTTTTATCAAGCAGTCATGATAGCAGTAGTGGTTCAATTCTTTCAAGTAGGTCACTTCATTCTATTATTATTTAATGTTCTATTATCATCTTTTTTATAATATAATATTTTGTATATAATATATATATATATATATATATATATATATATTAAAAATTATAATATAAGTAATAAGAAAGCAGCTTTAAACAATTATTATAATTCGAATATAGTTTTCACCTGTATTTCGTATCTCGTTCACAATTGGGAAAAATTCATATAGAATTCATAAAAAATTCGTTAGATAACAGGACTAAATATACAGAAAGATACATTTTATCTCTCTACATTTGTTTTTAGTTAATTAATTCAAATAAATAATTATTATGTTTTATATCATTAAAATTGATAATGTTAATTTTATAAGGTATGAATTTGCTTTAAATTACACTTATTTGTATATAATTTAATGACAAATGAGTAAATATAAAAATTTAGAAGTATATTTTTATGTATTTTTGTATATAATGTTTGTATATATATAAAATATATAATATATATTGTAATTTTATAATATGTAACGTAAATTGATATATATATATATATATAATTATACATAAAAATAAATTATTAATTACAATTGATTAATTAATATTACAAATAAGCTTAGTTCATTGAGTAAAGCTTCCTTTTTTATTCTTAAATCGTTCCATGCCGTTTAATGTGGAGGTAAATTCTATACAATAATATTTACAATCATGTCTTACTATTCGCATAGCAGAATAACGGAAAAGCCCTTTCCAAAGAGATCTATGGTCCGAGTTCTTAGTGGGTGTGGTTCTTTCGATGTAGGTTCGTGTTACAGTGGAAACAGGTTCTTTTAAAAAGTGCAAGTGCATTCGTTGCTCTGGTGAACGTACTCGGTTATACTCGGTGAACGTAAGAGTCCACGTGGAGTCTGCCTGTCAAATGATTCAGGTTTCTATCGGCAGTTATGTTATTTGTCCACTTTCAAGTTTTATTTTTTTGTTTAGTATACTGTGCTTTTTACTTTTATTTTGATCGATTATCGTTATTTTTGCGCTTCATACTCTTATTATATTTTTAAAAATTATTTTATAATAAAATTTTCAATGTTTCGAAAAATTAACGATATTAAAAATGTTGTAATTTCTTAAAAAGAAATAAATTTGGCCTTAAAATTAAACCATGAGGCTTCTGCTTTTTAAAATGAACAATTTTGTGTTCATTTTACACAAAAATATTTTTGTATCATGTGATAAATGCGAATAAAGATACTGTTTTTCCTTAAAAATGCTATAAATTCAAATGCCTTTCCAAAGAGTGAAAAATTTGTTTCATGACTGAATGCACCATTTGAAAATTGAAGAATTCTCTTTACAATGGATTCCTAATACGGTAAAATTTCTTTTCGCTATGTTACTGAATTTTGAATATATCCAAAAACGATGAAAATTCAACAAGGTCTTAGAATTTTTTGAATTTTTATCTTCTAATTTTAATATTACTACTATATACAGTAGGATCCCCTATAATGTGTTATAAAGATGAATAATATTTGTACACTCAATGAAAAACTACAGACGCGATTTTTAATTCACATTTGTTTAGTTACATGTATATCGTTTATAGACACATTCCATAAATACACCTGCGGATACCTGTATTTATGGAATATATTTGTAAACAATACACATGTTACCAACAATCTTAAATAAAACGAGGAACGAAACTTGTTATTTGACAGACAAAATTTTGACGAAATGACACAAGTTGAGAAATAGGTATGAATATTTGGGTGAAAAGGATAGATTGAATGAGTGAATAACTAAGTTAAAAGAAAAAAAGAAAAAGAACAGACAGACAATATGCAAAAAATATAAAATAGTGAAAACAATATAAAAATGAAGGAATTAAAAGATCAATAAATGTCGCAGCAGAAAGTCTTTTTCAGTTGAAACAAACTTGCGTGTAGAACTTGTTCTTAACAACAACGATCATCATAGCTTTGAAATCGAAATGCAATCCAAATGTCCCTCAGATTATGTTGCTACAGTGTAGATATAATTTTATAAGTTGATGTTTATTAAAAATATTAAATATTCAGCGAGATCAATAATGAATCAGTAATAAAGATTCGGAGATGATTATTATATCTATTTTGAAATCATTAATATAATAAATTACGGGCAAATCTACAGTAATTTAAATTAATTTATGAAACGTCAAGAATCATGTTTAATGATATATTTTCTTAAAAATTTCTTATAAATGTAACAAAATCTATTAAAATATGTAGGCATAATTTCAATGATAGAGTCACACTAAAATAAGAAGGAATGTTTATATAGACATGATCTTATTCCTAAAGAATAGAATCGAATTTCTGTCTTTCAATAATTCTTTTGATAAATTGACTTCTTCACATAATTATTTATAAATACTGGCCATGAACGAATAGCCAACACTTAGAAACTTATGTTTGAGCTAAATATGATTACTTCGAACAATTTCAGGTAAATAATTGATACAATATAAAAACGGTTGAAAAATCTCAGAAACAAGATCGAATCGGTCATTTATCATATAAATTTTTTTCCTTATTTTAGTGTTCTGAATCCTATCCTGTTATCTTTTTCTTTTTATTTTTACAATCATAATTTGTCTAGATTTGAGATATAAAACGTAATCGTGTACACTAATTTTTTATTCCCTCCCTGTTTTTTAATTCGTTGCTGCAAATGACAGCTATAATCGTCAGATTTTTATCAATATGCTAGTAAAGAATAGCTATCGTCACGTATGTATATTTTTACTAAAATAGTAAAAATTTTACATATTTTATTTCAATAGATAACTGTCTTAATACTATTTGACACTAAAATGGTCAAAATAATCAATTTATAATTTCTTAAAGTAGTTCTACAGATTTACAACGTTACAATTTTAGAGATTTAAATGATGTTTGTAAAATATGCATAAAAGTTCTTTATTATATTATAAACATTTTTGTCTTACTTGCATTCTAATTTTAGTTTTAGTATTAAAAGAAAATTTGATGTCTTGAATTTTGTGCATTAATTCAAAAATGTACATACAATGGCTCCAAAAAGTTTTCATACACACGATGAAAAATTATCGATATTTTAACATTGTTAAAAAAAAATCGTACAACAAATTTCAAGGAATCGTTATAAAGGAGAAACTTTAATCTTCAAAAATGTGGTGGATTTAAATATGAAAAAAATTTTTTTAATGTCCATAAAGACGTTTAAATCTGCAAAATTTTGTAGAAAAAAAGTACTTTACTTAAGTTTTTTCGAAATGATGTAAAAATATTTTTGAAGAAAATAAACACAGGATTTTGAAAGTTGTACGCTTTAAAATGAGTACAAGATTAATAAGTGATTGATTTTTTTTCTTTTTTTTTTAAGAAATTAGCACAATTTTTATCAAGAGATTACTAATTATTAGTCAAATTATCGATACTTTAGATTGCTATAACTGCTAAAAAAAAAAAAAAAAATTGTAGACCCATCAATCCTGTATCCGTTTTGAAGCATGAAGCTTTTAGTTTTGTATTCGTTTTTACATCATTTTGGAAGAGATTAAATAAAGATTTTTCTTTTTTTCTCAAAAATTTTACAAATCCAAACATATTTAAAAAATTGTTTTTATAACTAAATCCACCATGGTCCTGAAAATTTAAGTCTATACTTTACAATGATCCCTTAAAATTTGTTTTACGATTTTGATTTTTTCATGAAGTTTAAAATTATTTTAAAATTTATTTTTTATTTTAAGTGTTATCTTAAGTATATTCTTAAATTAATTTAAAAAAAGAGAAGTGTCCGTCAACTAGTTAAATTAACTTGAACTTTTTCCAATTACGCAGAATATCATATTCGAAGATTTAAAATTTACCAGTTTTCTGATATTTGCACTAATTTATTTTGAGACGTAGATTATTTTTTTCTCTTAAACTCAGTAGAAAACTAAGATTAAAAAGAATATCTACGTGTTGTTGTATAATTGAATTTATAACAATTTGTCAAAGTTAATAATTCTATGATATATTTTTGATGTAAGAATCAATGTGTCATAACGAGAAATCTCAAAATTTCAATCATTCGGCAAGTTTTGTCATTAAAATTCATGCTTATCAAGTCATATGAAAAATTGTACCAATAACGACTCAAGAATTATACATATGAGACTTTCGATTACAATTGATGAAGAACTTCTTGAATTAAACTTTAAAATTGTAAGGCCGTACAAAATAATGCAAATAATAATTACATAGTTTCTACAAAATGTACATAGTATTGTTAATAGAAGTAAACTACTGATACAATCATAATTGAAAGTGTGATCATTTTACGATTAATGATTATTAAATTAATCATTACCTTTGATTACAATGATTTTGATTATTTATTGATCAGATTACATTTTGCACAACTTTACTTCCGAGCAGATTTTTCGGAATTCGGATTATCTGTAGTGATTCAAGTTTCCCGATGCCGGTTTGCTTATTCTGTCATCGTTAATTCAGTCATCATTTGTATTCTTCCATGCTATGTGTGCATTGCGTTCGATGGTCTGGCATATGTCAGACGCATCTATACTGATACAATAGCAATTTTTAAGTATTACGTTCATATCAAACACATTGGAAACAGTCTGTGCAGATGCGAACGCAGTGCAGTTCGAATAAGCTGTCACATCATGCAATATGGTAACGTGCAATATGCTAAAAAATATCTGGGTTTCAAATGAAAAAGATCACCTAAAGGGCTTTTTAATGCTACTTTTTGAATGCTGTCCCAGATTTGTGTTTATAAATGGCAACTCTATCCTCATCGGATTGATGCTTCTATTATCACATGCTGACATCAATCTTTTAAATAGTTTCTCTTTCTTTATCTCTATTCATATTATACATTATTCTATTATACATTATAAACCGAACTGTTATCACAGTTTTATTCGCAGGTTGACTATCTATTTAATTTGTAGAGTTCATATTCATTTCGTATTAATAGTGATCTTACTCGAATAGAGAATTAAGATACTATGACTCAGGTGACTCAAAGAAACCATTCGAAAAAAAAGCTTTGTATTACTACGGTCATACAATTTTCGGCATAGTCGTTAACGAATAATATTCAAAACTTGAATAATATTGAATAATAATAGTTTTAAATATTATTCAATAATAATATGATAAATAGTTTTAATATCAAATATATATCTATACAAATGATCAAGTGATATTCTGTTAAACTGCAATCTGAAGCTATATAAAATCACTGAATAATGAGAAAGAAGTTAGAAAAATTTTGAGTTAAATACAATATTTTTCAATTAGGAACAAAAGCAAAGAAAAATACAAAGTGCAAGAAGTGTCTTCGAAAGAAACGAAGATGAAAGGGAAAAAAGCAGTTTCGTGTTTATGCAAGTTTAGATAATCATAAAAATATCATCAAATACTAGAAGATGATACTAAAGTACTTATAAGCATAATAGTAGAAGACTAGCTTAATTTGCTAACAGTTTCAGCAGATTTATCAAGGTACAATCTAACTATAGAAATATTCAAACAATGTTTTCAACAATTAAGTCACAGCTTCATTATATAAGGAGATTTACATATTGAACAACAACAACAATAACAAATTTACAAAGTGTTTAATTAAACGGAGAATTAGATAAATTATTCTTAAGATATATCTTATTTTTCACTACAACAATTAACAGAAAACTTTCTGCATGATTTTCAAAATAATTTTAATGTTTCTACATAATTATTTCATCTTTTTACATCGCAACAAATCTACATATATCGAATTAAGTGTATACAAAACAGTTATTTTTATAAATATGCTAAAACAAATGTCAATTTTATTTTAGTAGAAATTCGACAAAGTTAATATGAAATTTAGTTTATAAAAAATTCAATAGTTTTTTGAAATAAACTCAATTAAATATTACAGAATATATTTATAGCTTTTATGTAATAACATACAAAATACATAAAATAGTATAATGTATATAATATATTGCAATAATATAATAATCACATTGGCTTTTGAAACCAGTTATTTATTATCCCATGGCTAAAAAAATTTTTGTCATTTAGTAACAAAGAGAGATCTAATTATTGAAGAAATCCTTTTTAAATATAAAAATCATCAAGTGCTTTGATACTAAAAAAATTCAAAAAGTGGAATTAATCATTTTGGCCTGCAAACGACTCATTTCATAATACTAGTAATAGAGTATATACCTTAGAATAAGTACACGCGTGTTTCTTTTTTTCATTTTTTGTATATAGTGCAAATGGTAGTTTTATTAAATTTTATTAGATTTTAATAATGAATAAATTTTGAGAAAATTTGGACTACAAACATATTCATAACATTATTATAAATCGGAAATGTGTGTAGTTTTGATCAGAAAAATTTTAGATTAATTTCAGCATTTTGATTATATATAAATATTACAAAATAGACTAAAATACTATATAAATTGTTATATTTACGTTATATTTACGTTATATTTACGTTAATGTATTTACGAACTAGCATTAATGATCCAATTGAGAAAATCAGTTTCTAGAAAACTGTTTTGAACCACAGATGAAAAGCAAAGGGAAAAAACGACGAATGTCCATTTTTCTTGATTTTCCATTTTATACATTTTATTTGTGATAACTGAAATTATTTTTATAATATCTGATTTATAATATCTAATATCTATAATTTGTTATAATATCTGATATGTCTTCGTAAAACAGTGTTAAATATTTGGCGTACTAATTTCTTTATAATAACATTGTAATATATATAAAATATATGATAATAATATGAATAATATGAATAATAAATATGAATAATAATATGAATAAAATATATAATTCTCTTTTAGAAATTACGTCCATAAATTACAAAAATTGACATATTGAAATTTATCTACCAGTTAAAAGTTATTGCTTTAATAAATTGGAAATAAAATTATATCAGCTAGCTTGTACCAAAACAGAAAAATTATCATTATGTGGTTATTTATTTTTTTATAATCTTCTATTACTAAACAATACATGAACTATAAGTTCACGCTAATAATAAGAGATATCACAAAAGTTGATTTATATGTCTAAAGAAGATATAATCCTATAATTTAGGAGTCCAAATTGTAAATTTTTTCTTCACTGTTTAAATATTTCATTATTTATATATTTAAATAAAAAATTATAATATTCCATAAATTTAATAAAAATATTATTTGATTAATTATTACTATTTGATTACGATTTAATTAATATAACCGGTAAATAACTGACGTAATAAATTCTAAATCGGACTCATTGGCTAATAAAAATTTTGCCTTCAATTAATCCCCAATTTCTAGCTCATTAAAACATTTCATTACACAAATAAAAACAATATTTAACTAATAATATTTAGCAAACAAATTATAACCAATTATAATTAAATTTATTACTAATATTAACGTTTTTATTTGTGTGATGAAATATTTTAATTAGCTAAGAATTGAGGGCTAATTTAAAACAAAATTTGAATTGCCAACGAATCCAATCTAGAATTTATCTCGTCAGTTACTTATCGGTCATATTGCAAATAAAAAAAGTTACTTATTATTTTACATAGGCTTTAAATATTATAGAAGTCTTTACATTACAAAAAATTGTTAATAAAATTTTCAGTAATATTTAATTATATCTAATTAGTTTTTCAGTCGTATTTAATTTTATTACAATTATAACACATCATGTATATGTCACTCGCGTTTCTGTAGTACTTACCGTTTAAAGAAACGGAAGTCAAATGTTGTTAAATACAGTATAACTATTTGTAATTATTTTGTAAATAGGTACAAATAATAAAGGGAAATTTTTTAAAAAAGTCCAATTATTAATGAAATTGATAAGAATGATATTATTAGCCAAAGTATTTTATGCGTACCTAAAGTAGAATAGTGAAATAGGTTAATGCGAATACGATCTACGTGGATCACTCAATCTTGTAGGTATAGCTGCGGTTGTTTGTAGCTATCTAAAAATTGGTGCACGTTACTCCGAGATACAGTGATCGACATCAACGTTGTTTCGTTGTAAGTTAAAACTATATTAACGAAATAATTGATTATCACTCGTGATAACTAAATGTCACTGGATCGCACATTTTCTAACGTACTAGATCTATCAAATAATTTATCGATCATCATTTGCACGTGAATTTCAAAACGATTGAGCACATGTTATACAGGTGATGGGTCTGTTTGCACTGCGGCCAAGTATCGAGTGAAGGTAATGAAATAGCTAAATGAAACGTTGTTCCTCTCTCTTCTTCTCTTTCCCCCTACCTCTTTTTCATTCTATTCTTTACTTTCTCCTTTGCTTTCTTCTTCTCTTTGCATATGCTTTTTCTTATTTTGACTACAGTTTTTATATTTGATACCATACACTGCTCTGCGTAAAATTTCCACATTTTGGTACATCATGATGTTGATTTTATCTAAAATGATTAAACAGTGTTATTTTACTCAAACATAATTTTCTCAATTGTTTGAATATGCAACATATATATTAAAATCAAACAGTATCAGAAATTTTATTTAATCACACATTTGTATTCATATAAACACTTTCGTTCAAAAATCTTGTAGTAGAAGTATCGCATTTCAAAACTAGAAGAATTCAAAATTAAAAAATTATATTATTCACTTATATATAAAAATTATATTAAATCAGATGATATTTTATACGATACATGAAAGAATCTGTCAAGTGTTTATATATCAACGTGAAGTTAAAAAATTTTATTATCAATTATAAAAAATTTTTTAACAAGAATATATAATTAACTTAATTTTTGAATGTTATTAGTTTGAAATTAACGTAGGTACGAATACGAATTTCCTTTATTCCCATAAATTGGATGCGCAATTGAAAAACTTCATCTACAATAAATATTGAAGCACATTAGAGATAAGAGACATTTCTTTACATTTCTAAGCTTTCAAGAAGTGTAAAAAAATTTTAGATTACGTAATAAAGCTTTTGTTATATTATACAATCAGTTTTTAAATCAAATTTTTAAAAGGTTTCTCAATAAGAACAAAAATTTGTTTAAAAAAATTTACGGATGAAATTTTATTGACGTCGTTAACGGAGAGTTAAAAATAAAAACTTTTTAAAAAAATTTTTGAACAAAATTATATATGTTACTAAACTTTTATATTAATATAGCATATTACGTGATGTGTCATATATATGTCATGGTAATTTGCAACAAAAATGTATTCTTATAATCGTATATGACATATAAATGACATTAAATTTTTATATCATCAATTCTCATTATTCTGATGAGATAAAATCATCAATGAAATATATTTTGCGATCGTATATATTGTATACTCTGTATATTATATTACTGATCATTTATTTACCTCATCAAAAAATATCATTGTCATATATGTACATATGTATATATGTACATATGTACCCTATAAGTATAGACATATAAAAATAATTAAATTATGTTTATATTTTGAATATCTGTAATTTTGATTTTTAATTACAAGAAACACATTACATATAATTACATTATAATATTTCCGTCGTTTGCATTAAAATATTCGAAAATAAAAAATTAGTTTTGAAATTTATATATTGTTAAAGTAATTGTTAATGGACACAATTTTTAAAATTTTAAGATGAACCCGCTTTATAATATTTCAAAGGATTATGACTAATAGATCATTAATTTATGTCTGTTTTTTCCTATTTATTATATAATTTGTAATTAAAATTCTTCTTCATAAAATTCAACTTATCGCACTTATAAGTAAAATAATGAAATTTTTCAACAATTTTCAATTTTTTTGAATTTGTCACATCATTACAAAACTATATTTTGACAATAAAATGACGCGATTATATAATATAAACCTTTATAAACATGCAGTATACATACATATATTTAATTATCATACATATTAAGTCACTCATATCAGAGCTTTTTTACACGAAATGATTCAAATTAGAAGATTTCATCACTTTTAAAATGAGGAGATTAACGGTTTCCTTATCCATGGAAATCTCTTAGTAGAAGTATACAGTTGCATTATAATGACGGAACGGTTTTATTTTCAACGGTGCAAAAGATGTCACAGGAAATCCTGTTATTCAAAGCTAAGAAAATGGGTTAAAATGATTCATTAAATACTTAATTTGGAGCACCCTTTAATATTAAGATATCTTTAATTTAATATTAAGATATCTTTAAAATAATGCTATATTTTTAAGATAATAGAACACTTTCTTCAGATTTGCGATATAATTGTCTCATTTTCAACGTTGATCTAGAATCTATACAATATATTTGACGCAGTATCGACTATCTGTAAGCCAAATTTCAGCTGTGCTACCCGTTAGTTTTTACATTAATTTTAACATTAATTAAACATTAATCTTTTATTTATAGCAATTGCATGATTTTGTACTTTACATTATTATATAGTTATTTCGGGCGTTATTAAATTTTAAATTCTCGAGACTCGAATCTAAAATTTTGTTCAAAGATTTCGAAATTCGAAACTCTCAGACTTGAAGTGCTGATTTTATTTTGTAAGAAAAATTTCTTGTTTCAAGAATTGGAGTCGACACTTTTATATAAATTTTTATGAAGTTAAACAAAATACAAACAACACGCATAATAACATGCGAAAACATCTAATCTAGATTCTTAATAACAATAATGTCCTAACTCTTTCTGAATCTAATCTACTTCTTTTTTTTGTTTCTTTGCCGAAAAATCTTACAGAATATGCCGTTGCTGATGGTGTAATAAAATATTTTTTTGATAATTTCTTTAGATCTGGATATTTTACATTATTTGTAAAATAATGTAAAATATAGTTGTTTCAAAATTACAATTGATCACATATTTACTTGTACAGAACAATTGAATACAAAAACCGATTACCGAGTGTTCGCAAAGCATCTTGCATCAAACGTTCAGGATATATGAAAACATTCTTTATTCACGCTGCAGATGATTTTTTATTCATCTGAGTCTTCAGAATTTTAAATTACAAAAAAAATATAAAGTTTTGATTTGTCAAAATTCGAAACTTTCTTAGATTCCGAAGTTCTATTTTATATTGTGTCTTAAATATGTTATATTACACATATTATTATATATTAAACATATTATAGTTTATATATATTTTAAGCTACAGGATGCCCCAATTAAATTTAAATTTAAATGTCAAAACTTTGGGAATATATAAAACACTAATAAACTAAAAAAAAAAGTTCTTTAAAGATTTGCTCATTTCTGTCTCATTTTAGAGAAAATCGCGAAAAAATGAAGAAACAAGTTTTTATTTTCTCATTTATTCTGTAGGTTTATTCGACGCCAATCAATAGTTATATAAAATATATTATAATTTATTATTATTGTAAATTATATATTATAATTAAGTAATTATACTTAACTATATTATAATTTCATAATATACAATATGTACTATAATACTAAACTAAAACTTTTGCTGCTTGAAATAAAACTTCGTATAAAATATAAAAATAATAAGTTTTATATAATAACTATAATTTACTTGCGATAGTAATAAATATAAATATATATTCTATAATTTTTACATTCATGGTGAATTATAATAATATAATAAAGATTTTTCATTTGAAATTTTTTTTCTGGATAAGTCTACAGTTCTCTATTTACGTCTGTTTATTATCGTCGAAATATTTTAATTTTAACTTTGTAAAATTTATCATGTGCAAAACAAGGAAAGGTGCAAGATTTTTTTTATAAAAAATGCTAAGATGATTCGAATTATACATCATATGTTGTTATATGATTCTATTTAGAGAAATGCATATGACTTTCATACGATCTTTACGTATTCACTCATGAAAATGTTACTTTGCACTGAATAATGTTCCTCTCGAAACTATTTAACTCTTGTTACTATTTGACTTGAATATTAATTGCTTAACATTTATTAATATAATTAATAAATTTTATAATAATAGTCTTATTAATAATTTTATTTCGTTAATTTTTAAGTGTAATTTGCAGTTAAATTATTATATTCATTTCTTGCTCTTACTGACTCGATATATGAATAACAGAACTCAACTCCGTGTTCTAAAGTTATTTACAATATATTACTAAAATGAATGAAAGTAAAATTTTTATTGTAGAAACTGTTCATGGTTCAATTTCAGTGATTTATATATTATAAGAATCAAACAAAACCAAAAAATAATGAATTAAAAGTACGTAGCAAAGCAAAATACAATAATATTTTATTTATTCCTCCAGCATAAAGAAAGTACTCCTTACATTCTTGTACTCACTGTACTCATTACACTCGAACATAATAATTATATGGCACGATATATTAAAATATTTAATATAGAGGAAGTTCTAATTATGTAGAATATACTGGAAAATTAATTAAAATGAAAGTCTAGTTATTTTATTGATGTATATATGTATATATGTCATGTGTGTGTGTGCGCGCGCGCGTGTGTACACACATTTATTCAGAACAAGGTATTCAAAACAATTCTCTCCTCAATAATTATCTGAAAAAAGATGTTTTGGACAAGTTAATCCAGCCATTGAATCAATAACAAATTACAATGTAAATAATCCAAATAATTTTTACTTAAATAATTTATATTTTTATGCTATTTTTTCAAATAGCACCAGTTGCTGTTATTCGACAATATCGAATTAAATTACTTTTTTCTTAAATAGAAATATAAGCTTTGTAATCAACGCTTAACTAGAATACGAATAATTATCATGGTTTTTATTTACAAAGTCAACGAAAATCTTTAGAGGACATATAAAATTGAAATTAATAAAATAATTCAGATATTTAATAAATTAATATTAATATAGAATAAATAATAAATTAACGTTAGTATAAAATAATAATATAGGAATACATATTATGATAAAAGATCAATATAAACTGTCAAATTAATTTTATTAAATAATATTATTAAATAGATATAATAAAATTCTTTAAATTTTTATTCATAAATCTATCATATTAGAATTTCTGTAAGAAAGATGAGAGATAATGTATGCAAAAAGATAATGAGAATAAACTTGTAAAATGGATACAGCTGGATAAATTACTCTTGTTAATCTATTTTATGAAATAATTGATTTGATCAATTGATATCAAAATTTCTATTTGTTATAGATTCACAATTAAAGTCATTATATTTTTAAAACTAATTGGATTCATATTTATTAAAAATTTTTTTACTCATTTTGAAGTTTAACTACAACTTTTTAAGATAGTCCATATCTATAAATATCATTCCTCGCGTTTAAAATAGAAAATCTAATAAATAATAACTAAATCAACTTCACATTTATTATTGATTATAACTGATTATTACTTTACATTATTATTATTAATAAACGGTAGTAGATCTAATACTTGCAAGACATTAATTAATAGTCACTGTCTGACAACTAGGGACCTCGTTTCATTTTGGAACCCATGAGCTAAAGCAAATAACAATTAATTTTATAACATCTTTATTGTAAAATTGTATATACTGTATATATTATATTATTATTATATAATAATAATTATTATTTGCAATGATAATAGCATACAAATTATTTTATTGTTTCATCATACGACAATGACCTAATTATATAATTTTCATTTGACAGAGTGCTTGAAAAATTCAATCGTTTCTTGAATACAATTCTATATTTATTTTTTGTTACTGTCACTTTGAAAAAAGTAATAATGTATGTTGTTAAAAATATATCGATTCGACAAAATCGTTTTAACCAAACTAAAATTTTTGTCCTGATGTTTGCATACTAACAAATATGTCTCATGTAATTCCAGTAATCGTTTAATCATTTCTTTGACAAGCAAGGTCCCCATAGTGATTCTTATAGCATCATTAACATCAAGGTAAATTTGCTTCTGGTAATAAAGCAGGCGAATAGATATAAATAAAAAGTATCTGAAAACCTAGATATTACGAATCTATCGTATTGTATATTGTTCGTAAAGTAATCATGTTCGGTGAAAATGTATTAGTATACATATTAACATTATTGTAGAAAATCTTGTGAGACTCGTTCATATGAAAAGTATTGCCTTCAAGAATTATGACATTCACGAAACTATTCGAATAATCAGAGAGAATTATTCAGCATTTAAAAATTAGTTAGAATTTATTTATCGTTCCAAAAGATTAATACAAGAATCATTCAAGTGTTTGTAATGATAGAATTATATTTGTCCTCGGAAATATTCTCATAAGTGGACATACACACAATTGCATCTGAGAGTGACTAGGCGAAAGTGAAAATTACACGCGTTATGATTTTATTGTCATGTAGATACAAAGCAGTCTTATTATTGAAAAATTGCTTTCATAATACAAAAGATTTTAAATATTATGAAAGTACTATTTTTAAAATCGTTCCTTATTTTTAGAAGTTTGTTAAATACGTTCGAATCTCAATAAATAATTAAATAATTTTAACTTTAATCATTTATGATTTATAATAAATAATAATCATATATTTTATTATAAATAATAATCATTTATAGCTTTAAAAAACTTACATATTTGTAGAGTTGAATTATATTTATTATTAATATTATACAGAAAAATAATTATTTATTTGAAAATAATTTGAAAATAAAATTTTTAAAGTTAAAAAGTTAACTCTTAAACAAGAATTATTATATTTTCTTTTTATTCAAAATACATTAATGTTTGAGAAGACAGTTTTAACGTTATATTTATTTCTAATTATGAAAGTTGTAAAAATAATGAAAAAATTTAGAGAGTCAATTTTTATGTGTCATACATATATCAATATATATGTCATGTATAGGCACATTGTAATTACAAAGTGCATTCTCTATAATTAGAATAATCCTCCTTATTTGGATGTTTTTTGTTTTCTCGGCAAGTTCCTTATCTGAGAATAAAAAATTCTCAAAGTCACACTCAAATGGATATTTAAGAATATTTTCAATAATTTTCAGATAGACATCTATCTTTAAATTAGAAATTATTTTTATAATCAATGATGAATATAAAACTAAATAAAAGTGATTCATGGAAATAAAATATAAATATGTATTAATGTATATAATAACATTATATTATTTATTTATCATTACATTATTTTATATTTAATTATTTATTATTATATATTTGTTAATATACTATAATACAATACTTCATCATTATTCTGATTTTAATTCTTCTTTGTTTTCGATAAAAAAATTACTAGTATTTATAATACATGCAATTGTATCGAAAATTCATTAGTTTCGTTGATTTTGATATTTGATCAATATTCTGTAAGTATTTTCATGTATATTTCACTTCTAGTTATTTATGTGTATCCGCTGTTCGGTGTTAATTGTCGAAATATTCATAAAAATATTCTGCATGCATTTTAGACACTTAAAAAGAAACAACAATAGTTATATAGAGTTGCGTAGTATATAGAAAGGGAAAGTGTATTACAGTTACATTATTACCCAACATTATCCTTGTATGAGTACCGGAATGTATGATATTAGCTACAGTTTTTCGCTAAGTTTGTCATTTTTCGCTTTATCATTTATCGAAGTATAATAATAATGTATCGAGATTATGATCTTATTGCAGAATAACGCATAAATAACATTCAAATTACAAATTGTGGTACACTTTGAAATATACAATATGTGGTCTAGGAGATATAATTTTAAAATTTTTACAATTAATACTCAAGAATAAAATATCTCCCAAATTAATAATTTTTCAACATTAAAATATATAATTCTATTTAAAAAGGTGGATGAGACATCTCGGAAACGTCTTCATCTATCTAGATCTAGTCATCATAAAATGTTTTTTTCGAAACAGAACAAATTTTATTTTAGACATTTTTTAAAATAATGAATAGTTGCAAAGATAATTGCGTGGATGAATTAAAATGAGACACTACAGAATTTCATAAATATCGTAATAATAGAAATAAGCCAAATCTAACTCAGAATCAAATTAAAATTAAAGAAAAAAAGTATAAAATGTACTTTTATGAATATCTTGAAAAATATACAATAGTTGTATAGCTAATTGAACAAAGTTACTGAGAATATTTGTGAGTTACTTGTATTTTTTGATATAGTTATCAAAATATTCTTAAACAAAGGTTTCTTATTTATTGGAAAAATAGAAAATATAAATAGAATTATACACACTTGTCTATTATGCATACTATACGTGTAACAATAAAAAAATAGTCAACACGCGTTCTATCATGCTCTCATCTGCACCATAAATTGACTCAAAATTTCTAGTTTCATATATTTCTATACAATATACGATACAGTATAATAGAAATCCTAAACATGAACTTAAAATTAAAATAATTTTGTTATTCGAAAGTTATATCGAAAACGAATAAGTGTTGTAATTGTTACAGTTACAAAAATCGAATAACGATTTTTCTTTCGATTTGTTTATTATACGTACATATGATAAACTAAGATTAAGATATTTTTTTTCAATAATTAAAAACAATAAAATAATTTAATTAAACTAGAAATAAATTAAATTGAATAATTAGATATATTGATTTGTTATATTGATTATTGATATATTGATTCCTTAATTAAACATATTAACTTGTGACGCAATGAATTTTACTGAAAGTACGTATTCATAAACAACATTTGTCCTCCGACGAGTCATAATTGTTATAAACTAATAGTTCAAATTGAAACAGTGTGTAAGAAAAAAACATAATAGCCAAGTTGTACTTATAAATGAGCCATTTACTTCAAAAATGGACCGGATGTGCAAACAACTAATTGAACTGTTTAGTTTGAAAGTGACATAAGTCACTTTATTTTTTTTTGAATCAAGATATTTAAAGGCTTTGCGTTTTAACGTGCCTAGAAAAATTGATGCTAACTTTTATTCTCGATCTTCTGATTTACTTGTTATTTCAGATATAAATAATCTCGCACAGACATTGACAAATCATCATTTATCCATTACTGTAAAGTGACTTATGTCACTTTCAAAATAAACAGCTCAATTAGTTGTTTGCACATCCGGTCCATTTTTCAAAAATTTTCTCAAAACGGAACTTGGATGAAAAAATTTCGTATCACATTTTTTCACACAGGATTTTTTTAATAAGAAATTTCATGAAAGAGACAAAGAGTGCCGTGTTGAAAATAAACAACTGCTTGAATTATGAAATTTTTGATCGAAGTTACGAAAATTTGATTAAGTTATGAAAATTTACTATAAAGTAGCTGAAGAATGACTGGTTTTGTAAATAATTAAATTACTTATGAATTTCAGGAGGAATATATATCGGAAAATATAAAATGGACTCCGATAGAATATTTTAATAATGCAGTTGTTGTGGAGCTTTTGGAAGGTAAACGTCCACCAGGACTCTTTTTAATACTTGACGATGTATGTGCTACGCTTCACGGTGGAAGTACGGATGCGGATGCAGACTTGCAAAAGGTAAAAAATAAACAGTTTCAAAATTAGTGTTCCAAAATACTAATTTTCACAAACCATTTTTATCCTGACATAATTCCTAATTTCATAATCATTTTTAAGAAATTAAATATAAATTCTTGAATTAATTAAAGAAATTAAATATAAATTGTAACATTCTGAATTTTATTCTTTATAGAATAATTTCATTTTTAAATAGGTAAGATTTGTCAGAAACAAATAATTTTCTTTCGACAATTTTTATGTGATTTCATGATATAATGTGTAAATACTAAACAATTGTGTTCTGATACACTTTTTCGTATCGGTGAAGATAACAAAGATATCGAAGTGAACAAAATAAAAGAAATAGAGGACATCTCATTAAATTTTGATTTACATTACTTGTAACGAAAAATATAAATATGGCCGAAAGACATAAATTGAATAATTTTTTTCGTGAATAAATGCGTAAAGGTTATGTGAATTTTTCTAGATGGAATAAGATCGTGTGAAGATCAATTTTATTTTTTCAATACTATATATATATAGGGTGTCTCCTTTTAATTCATTCACACAATTATCTCCATAACTGTTCATTAATCGAAAAAATGCTTGAAATAAAATTTGTTCTAAAATGAAACGTTTATAAGTTCAAGAGTTTAATATTTCGGAAACAATTTCCAAAAATTAGTGTTTTGAAAACGTATATTGTTAGCTTTTTATTTTTCATAAAACAAAGCCCAAATAAAATAACAACACCAATATAAACTTAAAATTCAGACATAAACCAGAAAGATTAAATATTTCAAAATTTTCAAAAACTTAATTCTTGGGAATTTTTCAATAATTGTAATATCACATTTGACATTTTTTCTTTATTGGGTTAAAATTATATAACATTTGCATTTCAGTAAACACATAAAATTCATATATATGTTCATACGTCATATAAAATATGAATATTATTACATTCATACTGTCCTTATCTTTCATACATAAATTTTATAAAATTAATCATTTTTCGACATACATAAATTAATACTTCTTTTTATCAATTAATGGATCAAAACATGGATCTCCAAAACATTTTCATTTATAAAAAAAATATATACCATATAATGTACTTCTTGAAATCATCTGACTTTTATATGTAACCATTTTTTATCAGAAGAATTGATTAATGAACAGAACACATGATTTTAAAGTTATTTAAAATGTACAAATTAAATGAAACATCCTGTGTATATATATAGTACATATATAAAAAATATATATGATTCATTTAAAAATGTAGAGGTGTCCTTGAAATCTCCAAAATCTTAGTAATTACCAAAAAATTATTACTATCATATTATAGCTTCTTCTATACTAAGAACTTTATTTTTTAAACTTTGTACCTTAGAATTTTATATCTTCAAAAACAACGATGACATACAAGTACCAATTCTTATTGATTCATCCTATCAACTTGTTGAACTATCATATATATAGATTTGGAAACTTCAAGTTTTTATTTAAAAATATCAAAAATTAAATTCTGATTAAATCTTGCTGATAAATATTGATATTATAAGCAAGATTTAATTATACTTTATATATTTGTTTCAATTCGCAACTTTTAACTTCCTCAATTTACAAGAAATATTTCTTTTTAAAGAAGACAAAAAACTTTTGTTTGATAGATTAATTTATACCTATTATTAGCATCAACTTTATAATATGTAATATGTAAATACATTTAATACATATGTATAATACATAATACAATAAATGCATTTTTTCTATATTTATAGTTAGTAAAGAGAGAATATAACATTATTTACCCTAAATATTTTTATTACAAATATGAAAATCATAAGAAGATTAAATTACTAATAAGATACTATAATACCACTTTTATTTCTATTAAAATAATTCTACTTTTCTTCTTCTCTTTATAATTTTCATTACTTTTCAAAATTACAAATTTTTTATTATTATTGAAATACATTAATTCATTGAAATGGATAAATATTACGAAATTTGTTATGTAAATTTTAAATAAAGAATTTCATGTTATTATTTAATTATTTTGATTTTTGGCTATTCTAATTACAAAAAAAGTACACATGCAATGATGTTTACGATAATATTACTAATTGAAAAATTGGTAACAATGGATCATAATATGAACAGAGATGTCGGTTGAGAATTATATGACTTATTATAATATAAATATGGTATATCAAAATGACATTAACATAATATATTTCATAATTTAATTTACAATAAATACTAAACATCATGTTAATTAATTTTTTTCTTGTATGTTATTCACAATTTTCACGTAATAATTAAGTAATTAAGTAATTTTCACTAATAATAATTAATAATCAGTATAATAATAATGTCATTAATAATATTAATTACAGAAACTTGGAGTTGCATCAAACAAACATGAACACTTTCAAAACACACGAGGCGGATTTGCTATTGTACATTATGCCGGTGTTGTTTCTTATTCGGTTGATGGATTTTGTGATAAAAATCGCGATGTACTTTTCTTAGACCTCGTGGAACTGATGCAAACAAGCACTAAGTAAGTTTTACTGTTATCTTCTGTTATGCATTAAGCTCCTTCTAAGTAAGCATAGATATTTTTTCATCTGAAGAATGAAAAACTTCCATTGTTCAATGTATATAAAATATGAAGTGTTTCTAGAAATCGAAAAAGATAAAACATCGATAAGTTTAATAATATTCATGTTTATTGCATAGTTACGTTTATTACATATATATTTGTGATTAAATGCAATGATCATCAGTGATGTTGTTATAAAAGAATTAAAAATGTGATATTATTCAAGTGAATTGTATAAACACAATATTTAGGATTATTCTAGTTATTATTCGAATATATTATGCAATAGAATATAATTTTATTTCATTTTTACTTGAATGAACATGAATTTGCAGTTCTTTGATCCAGAAACTCTATCCACCAGAATTTCAAGCGAATAAAACAAAAACGCTTAGATCCAGACCTACTACTGCTGGTAATAAGATCAGAAATCAAGCAAGTCAACTGATGAATCAATTGATGAAATGTATACCGCATTATATTAGATGCATCAAACCGAATGAGACAAAGAAACCACGTGACTGGGATTCGGTTAGAGTAAAACATCAAGTATGTCTTCTTTTCATTAAAAAAAAGTGTTTACTTCTGTTTTTTGAGGATGTTCGATTTAACATTATTAAGATTCAAGGAATATTTACATACATATTGCTGTTAAAAAGAAGAAATCGAAATATTTATAGTAACCTTTTTATCTAAATTTTAAAAATTAATTTATAATTATAAAATTTATTAATATTTATAGTTTGTGTTTATGCAGTGGAAATGTTATATTAATAATGAATTTTAGATTAATAATATTAATTCGATAATTATAAATATAATTTTATTTATTTTTCAATATTCAGGATGTACCATGAAGGTGATTCTAAATGCAAAAGTAAATTGAAAATATAAAATAAAAATTTTTCATAGGACGCTTCGAAAATCAACTTTGAATATTTCTTAAATATACTTGAATTAAATTAATTCCAGCAATAAATAGACAGAAGTAAATAATAATCGGCAGAAGATTGTTTAAAAAAATTATATGGGGAAATAAAATGTGGAAGATAATTCTTTCATAATTTTCATTTTCAAGAAAATTTATTAAGTAACAAAGTAATTTTTTAACGAAACTTTTTTTTTTTAATTTATGATTAACGTCGCATCTACCTTCTGGTCATCAGCGACAGTTAGGTATTTTTAGTCAAGGCGTTTTTAGTTACGCCTTTACAAAACGTTTCTCGTTCGAAAAGCAATATGTTTGTTTTATCAAAATTTTTACACATTTTGTTTCTACGATAATGCTTTGTAGTTTTAGAGGATAAAAAAATTATAAGATACTAAGAATCTTAAAGCCTATTTTTTTGCGATAAGGCCTTAAACAAAAAAATTATATTCTACTTTTTATTTATTTTTGTAAATATCCTTGTGATTATTCGATTACTCTTATATTTAGTATGAAATCAGCCAAATGCAAATATAATTGATATAATATAATATCCTATAAACTGAAACGCCCTGTATATTCGCACATTAAATATTGAAATTATTATAATTTTGTAAAAAGAAATCGTACAACAATAAATCTGAATTTCGAAATTATGACTGATCTACAATAGATTTGAAAATTGAACTTTTTACAAATAACGCTGAAAACTTGACGTGCATATGATATCTTTCTGTCATTTTATTGAACTTTAAATATTAAGATTAGATAACAAAAATTCAAAAAAATCATGATTTTCGTCATTATATTCGTTTTCTCCTAATATTAAAACTTCACAATAAATTAACAAAAAAAGATCGTATAGCAAGTTTTAACGAGTCATTATAAAGAGGAGATCTCAATCTTCAAATGCATTGTAGAATCAGTCATGAAAAAATTTTTTCAATGTTTTAATTACTATGATAATTTATAACATTTTTTCAGAAAAAAAGTGTCTTCACTTTGTCATCTATTACACAATTTTACATAAAAACATTTTAGAATAAAAGTTTTAAAATGAGCCGAAGTTCATTATTGTACGATTTTCTTTTTACAAAATTAGAATAATTTCAATATTTAATTTCCAAATATTAATGGAACATTTTAAAATAATAAGATAATAATAATTCAAATAGTACGTACATATACAGATAAGATAATAAGATAATAATAATTCAAATAGTACGTATAATTACATATTAGCAAGTTAATGTTTTCATCTTCCATACGATTTAGGTAGAATATTTAGGATTAAAAGAAAATATTAGAGTACGTAGAGCTGGTTTTGCGTATAGAAGGCCATTCGCCAAATTTTTACAAAGATATGGAATTCTCACTAAAGAAACTTGGCCACGTTGGATCAGCAACGAAAAACAAGAAGTTGAATGGATATTAGGAAGTCTTAATATTGATCGATCAAAGTATCAGCTTGGAAAAACAAAATTATTCATAAAAGCTCCCGAAAGTGTAAGTTTCGATTTTTCTTAATTAATTTAATTATTAATTAGAAAAATTCAATAATTTTTATTTAAAATATTATTTAATTATTTCTAAAAATATAACAGTTGTATTATAGTAATTTCTTTATTGATGTTTGTAAAAAATAATACTGTCAATTATTAAAATTGATTTTACTGTTGATCCATGTACGGGCTGTCCCACTTGTAATCATATCAAAGAGATCCATTGATTGTTAAAATTGATCAATAAGAATTATTCAATCTCGCATAAAGATATAGCTTATAAAATAATTAAATAATTATATACTAAAATTAGTGTAGTACACTAGACTAGTTAGTTAATAGACTAATATAAAATTGATAAAAAGTCACAAAACATTTGCGTTATATTGTATGATATATGCATTCAGGATATTCCACCTAAGTTTACTAAAAAAATTTTAATTAACGGAAGTTACAATCAGTACAGAGGAAATCACAATGGCAGTAATGATTTTTATATACATAGATGAAGGGATTTCGGAGAAATCCTTCATCTATACAACTTTCACTTTTTTAAGTTCACTTTTTATTTATATTTTTTTTTAAATTTCTTTTCATCCATTAATCGATGCACTTGATATTCTTTATTAAAAAGTATTAATCTATGTATGTCGAAAAATTGTTAATTTAGGACATATTTTAACTTTAATTATGTAAAATTTATCGTATGAATAAGAAGGAAAAATAGTGGCAGTATTCTTGCATTCATAACTGTCCTTGTTTTTCATACACAGATTTTACATAATTAAAATTAAAATACGCCCTAAACTAATAATTTTTCAACATACCAATCCATAAAAGGACATCTCGTTTAAAGAAGTGAAAATGACTTGAAATCTTTGAAGTTTCTCCACTTATAAAAAAATCATGCTGCCATATTATAATGCCCCCTATACTGAATAACTTTCATTCGTTATAAAATTTTATTCGTTATTTCGTTATGAAACTTTTTATATCTTCAAAAACAATGGAGTTATTTGAAATGGTAAACTTAGATGGGACATCCTGCATGCATGTATTTATATAATGTGTGTACTTTGTAACTTTTTATATTAATTTTATACTAGTCTAGTATACTACGTTATTAATTATACTAATATTTGAGTTATTATTTTATAAGCTATATCTTTATATGAAATTGAAATATTTCTCATTGATTAATAGATTTTTAAATTTTTTGATGATGATAATCAACAAAATTTATCTATGCACAAAGTTATGGTTGTTAGTTTGTTTATAAAACATATGGAAACATTTCGTATTGACAACGTAATTATTGTCAATAGCTGTTCTCGTTAGAAGAAGCAAGAGATCGAAAATACAATATGTACGCCAGAGTAATTCAAAAAGCTTTCAAGAAATATTTTGCTCGGAAAAGGCAAGAGCAAGAAAAGCAGGAAGCAGCTGATTTGTTGTTTGGCCGCAAGGAACGGAGACGAGCTAGTTTAAACAGACACTTCATAAGTGATTACATTGGATTAGAAGACAAATCTCAAATATTAAATTTAATTGGAAGAAGAGAAAAAGTTTTTTTCGCCGAAGTTGTGAAGAAATATGACAGAAGATTCAAGGTATTTATAAACATTACAAAAATTTGTAAAAATTATATAATATTTTTGACATATTGACACGTCAGAAATTAATGTTGCAGATCAGTAGAAAGGAGTTAATTCTAACTAACAAATATTTATATCTTATTGGTCGAGAGCAAATCAAAAAAGGCCCAGAGAAAGGAAAACTGGTAGAAGTAATAAAACGGAAATTATCATTTAGTCAAATTAGTTATGTGTCATTAAGTAAGCTTCAGGTAAGTAATTATATTTATCATTATATCTACTGTATTATTTCAATTATTTTTATGATAATCATCATCATCACAATAAAGAAAAGATGATATTGGTAAATTAAGTCTTTCGTACAAGTTATCGTAGACTTTCTTTAATTACTTTTTTTTACGAATTGATTTAAATGATTATTTACGGAATAATAATCATACATAAAAATAATTCTTATAATTATCCAATTTAAAAATTATATTTTTGTTTACATTTCTTACTCGTAAACTATATTCATAAACTTTTTATTGACTTACACAGAAACTATTTTTCTATTTCATATCTCTCACACGTAACAAAGCATAAATTTACAGTGTTATTACAATTTTCCGGAGTTTCAGTATTTTAAATAATGACTTTTATATTTATATCAATTTATATTTATAGATATTTATATATCAGATCGTAGTAGATATATTTAATTTAAAAACTAACATTGATTTATTTAAATATAAATGTATTGTAAATTAAAAAATTACTAAATTTTCAATTGTTGTCTTTGTATTTTAACAATAATCAAATAGCAATTAGACTCATTTTGCGAAATGATAGTTTCTATTTTCAATTTGTTGAGTTAATTTCCCATAAAAATGTTTTTACATAAGAAAAAGAAAATTCTTTTCTTCGAAAATTCTGCAAACTCGAACAATTCTATGAATTTTAGTGAATCTCATTCGTAACTCAAGTCATTATATTCTTCTTTGCATACAATTACATTATTATTTTATTGTCTAATACATTAAGATGAAATTACATCGAGTGTTTATAGTTTAGGAATATATTTTAGGAAAATATACTTTTTTACTTATTCTTACTGTATATAGTTAGTGTATATTAGTGTATAAAAATATTTTCTTACTACATATTTTAGAAAATATAAAATTCTACTCTGTAATAATTATATCTCTTATATGTTGTTGTTTCGTCTTATATTAATATTTTCTTAATACTAGAACTACCAAAGTGATCAATTTATAATTTTCATATAAAACAATATATTTTTAGAGATTGAACTATATAGCTGGTATGCAAATAATTGTATTGTAAAGTTTTCCTATTTTTTTATTTTAATTTTTCTAATGAAAATTTTAAAATTTTGCTTTAATCATCTTCTCTGTATTATTATAATTTGCTTACATTTGATGATCAAGAATCGTTGTTCCTTTACTTGTCGTTTATACTGATATTTATATCATATGCAAAAATAGTTGCTATTATAACATCACAGGACTCACATACGTTTCTTCATATTCATCAATTAATCATCTTGTATCTTATTGTTAGTCATCATACATTTTTTTTATTTTGCATATTCACAATCGCATTCTTGCGAAGAAAGTGATAATTAAAAAAAAAAAACACGATTATCAGATTATCAGATTATTCGCGAACAGCAGTCTGGATGAAGTCTAAATAGTACATCAAGGACGCATTAATGATTTTGTTTTGTAACATTGTGCGATCATTCTAAATTCCATAATAACTCTAGCCCGCAAACGTCGAGCGAAAAAGTCTGGAACTGCTAGCGAGTTGCTCGCGATCTGTTCTGCCCAATGTAAACCCAACATAATTCCGTTCAAAATCAATCTCTCGCTTTTTTTGAAAAATATACTTGTTCCAGCTGTGTCAATTTCTTCGTAAAGGTGTAACATGCGTAGTCGTATCGCTTTTGATATCGCTGTTTCTATTAATATTACCATCAAATGATTGTTTAATTATCAGATGATTATTTTTATCTATGAACATTTTATTACAGGATGGTTTCCTTATTATTCATGTAAAAGAAGATTATGATAGCTTACTAGAATTAATATTTAAAACAGAATTCTTAATTAATATTAGCAAACGATACGTCGAAGAAACCGGTCATATTCTAAACATAAAATTTAGTAACAAGTAAGACCTTTAATGCAACAAACGTCAAACAACAATGTAATTGATTACCATATATTTATCTTGATGTCCCTTTAATTTTTACAGTTTAGAATTTAAAGTTAAAAAGGAAGGATGGGGAAGCGGAGGTACAAGACAAATACATTTTATACAAATGGAATACGGCAATAAGGAAACTTTAAAGCCGAGTGGAAAAATTCTGAACGTTTGGATTGGACCAGGATTACCGTGTACTACTAGTAAGTGATATCAAAAATAAAATTATTAGGTATTATTTTTTTTCGCGAACATTTGTAAAATTAGAGTGGAATTAGAATCATAAAAAAGTAGACAAGATTTCGAAATGTAGATATTTTTTCAATTAATTAAGTAGATATTTATTAATTTATCATCCGTATATGTTGTTTTTAATTAAAAAAAAAACATTTAACAGCTGCAGTTGTCTTATGTCTAAATCTTACAATTAGAATAGGTCTCACACGAGTTTAGCACACAAATCCAAAAAGTTAAGGAACTTCTATTTGAAATATGGATCGTAGAACTTTTTCGATATATTACAAATTCCAATGAGAACAGATAAATAAATGTTCTTAAAAATAGAGGTTTCAGGCAGAATAAAACTTGTAAAATATAAAAATAAAAACTTTTCTGTCGGACGAACAGATAATTTGTTGATCAATATTAAAAAAAGTTCTCAATATTTGTAGTAAATACTATTCAATGATTATAAAAATGAACTTTTAATTAAAGTTGTTGCAAATGATGTTGACGCATTCTACGCATTGTTAATTTGAACATGACCATAGAATTTGCTTCGTTTGTTTCTTGTCGTGTTTGTCGATCAATTGAACGATAATATGACAATATCTATATGCAGTTTACTGACTTGATTAAAGTGAACAGATGTCTCGATTTTTTGGAATTTGTTCCTATTTTTGTTTCAATGTTCCGATGTTCCCAAGATGTATTTTCGAGACTATTGTAATGTCCCAGTTTTCAAATATTACAAGCCTAGCGCTTGAGAGTTTCTTTATTATGTTGTATATATTGGGTCTGCTTAGTTTATCTTTTAGTGGAGATCTTGTGTTGCAGGCTGTGTTATGCATGGCTGCGAATATATTTACTGTAGCTTTTTCAGTGTCTGTATGATGTCTGTATATGTATCCGTTAGTATAGGAATTTTGGTGTTTTTCCCCCAGTAATCTTGTACGCCAAAGCATGTAGTCTGCGAATTTGATCTTACTTAGTCTGTCTTGCCAGTTATTGTTCCTTATTTTTGGACTCTTTTTGGATCTAAATTGTATGTTGCGATATAATATATGTATTGGATTGCCTATTTTCTGGTACTTCCTCCTGTGTCTATTCCTGTCTCTTATCAGGTTTATGTGTCTGTTACGCCTATTGTATTTAGGGTATTCGTAGTGTGGGTGACTTTTCGGTACAAGTATTATATTGTTTGGTAGAGTTTTTTAATCTGTTTGTCCACGTGTTCAGTGGTTTTTAGTTCCTGGTTGATTTGGACTGTGTTGCAGGGGGTTCTGTCTCTTCTGATTATGTCAAAGTTTGGAAGATGTAGTGTATCGGTTGGTGCCAACCAAGTTTCTGTTACTACTATGATATCTATGTTGTAATTTTCTATAAATTTTTGAAATTTTTGTTTTTTGTGTTTAATTTTTTTAATTTTAAATGCTGGTAGCATTTCATAAAATTATTTTAATCTGATTATTAATAGCCAGATTCCAATTCTTCCACTATTTGTATCATGGTCTTTCTAGGTTGTTCGTGCATTTTGTGTAGTGTTTTGGATTTTTGAATTAAATCAATAATTCTTGGGAACAAATCTAGGTCGGCTGTCTTGATTTCGTCAAGGTTTCACCAATTGTGTTTGCGATTTTCTGTCGGTGTTGAGGCTCTTACGAAAGGTGTTTGTCGTGAGACTATGTTGACGTATGTTTGGGTTTCTCCACTGTTTTATATGTAAGTCTGTCTTGAATTGTGCGTACTAGCTGTGTGGTTTGTTGTTATTCTTCTGGTTAGTGTTAGAAAGACTTGTGGTCGTGGTAGATAGTGGTGTTGAATATTGGATTGTGACTGGGTTTTGTGATATACATTTTTCTTTGCCAAAAATGTAAAAAACGCCGGACATTTTAAGTAATTTGTGGGACGATTTCCTTTGCAGTTATGCAAAAAGAAGTACATCTACTGTTTTAGTGCAATCTCTAGTGTCATGTGACCGCCACATTTCACACAAACTGCCTTTTCGTTGCAGTTTGTTGATGAATGACCGTATGCCTGACACGGAAACATTGTATTGTCGGTTTTTTGGATTTAAATTTTTCTCAGTATATTTTTAGGTTTTCTATGTACTTAATCTGGTTGATTTTCTCCAGAGTTGTTTCTAGTGCGAATGTTATTCTATATATGTATGAGGTATCTGGTATGTATTGGAAGTTCCGTACAATTTAGGGGTTTATTCCTTGGCTTTTTATGCTATTTAATATTTTTTTCCCAGGGAAAAAATTAAATAAAAAAATTTAATATTTCTTTATTAATTCCTTTGTGACTACCGTGAGAATTTTTTTCGGAATTGACTATGTATGTGTGGAATTATATATTTTCCGTACAGTAAAGTTATTTAAATTCAGTAAAGTCTGTTAAATTTTGCAACACAACGTTTAACTTTTCTGACGTATATTTAGTGTGAAGCCTATTGTTATATTTGGCTTTTAATACATCTAGTAATTTCGGATAATTAACTCCTCCGTATATGTATATTGGAGGTAGTTTAATCTTGGGCTGATCGTTTGTGTTTCTGTATTATCATTTCTTGTCGTGTCTATTTATTGCGTATCGTATATTAGGCATTCTGCAAAGATGCCAAATCTACTTTTAGTTTGGTTTTATGTACTCTGTACCTGCAGTTATAATTGTTATTAGCTCTGAGTTTGTGAGTGAGGATGATCTCTTCTTAGTGGTTATGGTTCTTGTTTCCTCTTTTCGTATTGCCATGAATTTGTTATTGTCTTCTCCGTTTTGCTTCCTTTAGGATTTGTTTGAATTTGTTTTTATCATTGTTTGTGCTTAGTGCATTATTATCTTTTTTTTGGGAAGAATAATGAATGGAAGAATGACTATCGGAATTCTGTTGAACAGACGGCTCGACTGTAGGTCAATTCATCTATGAGAAACTGTATCACTCTAACGAACTCGAACAAGATTGTTTTTTGGGAAGGTTCCTGAGTAGTAGAGTTGCAAGTCATTCAATTTCGTGTTCGATGAAAAAGCTCGTGTTCCGTGCAGAGTTGTGAATTTTTTCGAAGTTTTCAGCCAAGCTTTCGGCTTTTTTTTCGTCTGTATAGTAGAAAGTGTAGCATGCAGGATTCAGTAATATTAGTATCCGGGTCCAGTGATTTTGAAAGTTTGCCAAAGTGTGGCGATCTTCTTAATGTTTGTGGATAAGGTTGGAGAGCAGGTTTCTGTGTAGCTTGTAGAAAAGGTTACCAGGTTTTAGTACTGATGGTAAATATTACAGGTAACAGGTTGTGGCATGTCTTCTATAGGAACATTCTTATATACAGCTATTAGTACTCCGCCTCTTGGTTTATTCTTAATGGTTGGTGATCAGTCTTGTCTGTATATTTTATAGTTAGGAATTTTGAAGATGTCTTTTGGGGTGAGTCAGGATTCGGTGATGATTGCAATTTCTGTGTTGTGGTCCATTAGAAATTTGTGAAGTTCAGATACCTTCTTTTTAACCCTGCTGATTCCATAAGATAATATTAAGTTTTTATAGCTGTTCATTGTCAAGTTTTTTCACTATTAAGATGGTTGCTCGGATTCTTTCTAGATTATTGGTACATTTCGTGTAATGTTTTTGTACGAGCGCTGTGATTCTCAGGAACTGGTCCAGATTTGCTAATTTAATATCGTCTATTTGGTCGGATAGATTTGTGTTGATCGAGTGTTCAATTTGTAAAAGCTGTGAGGGTGGCTGATACCGTTCTTGTTATCATCCTACGGTATTCCTTGCTTTATTCTCTGATTTGTCTGAATGAAGGGGAAGGTGGTAGGGATTTTGTTAGTAATGTAAATACATTTACTACTTTTGTTAGTTTTGTAAATACATTTACTTATCATTTTAGATCCAAATATTAATAAAGCAACAACGTCGATGAAACAACAATATAATATGGTGAAAAACAATCATCCACTTTTATCATCTACTTTGCAGTCAAGTCCAAACAGATCAATTCAGAAAACTATTCAACCTGCAATTACAGAACAAAATCAAATTTTAGATCACAAAATTAATCATATGATATCTCCAAATATGAACATACCCGAAAGGCCTATTTTTCAACCACTTGTAGAAAAAGTTAATTCTTCAAATACTTTACATACGTCTACGCAAACAAGAGAGAAAAAGCAAGTAACAAAACAGCCGGGAAAGATAGAAAATAATGGTGTGCCTTTAATGGGTATGTTCACTAATGTGAAAGATGTTCCCCGTGGTGAGTTAATTTATTAATTATTATTAGTTCAATGCTTTCTGTGCTTTCCTTTCTTCTAATTTCCAATATTTTAATGATGAATACTAACAAGTTCGATAATAAACATTTTATTGCAAAAGCATTGTTCTCAATGCGTTATTCAATTTCTTAACTTTCATGTTTTAATGTTAAATATTTTACAATTATGTAATTCGATTTTTTACGACTTAACTAAATTAATATTTACAATTAAACAGGCTTAATCAAATTTCCACCACCTCCTTCGGAACCACCGCCACCGCAAACACCAATCAGTCATCCAGGCTTTAAACTTCCACCTATTGATAGTAGTAATCCTATTAATAACAAAAACGTAAAATATCATAAAGAAATGCAAACGGTTACTGGACAAATAGTAAATAAAACTGAAGATAAGTCTCGTGTTATTCCGGGTAATAAACCACGTCCGCAAAAACCAGCAGTACCTCAATTACCTAAAGCTAAAGCTTTATACGATTACAATCCTCAAGATCACGATGAAATAGGACTTAAAGAAGGTGACATTGTTGAAATACTTAAAGAACGTAAGTTTAAACAATTTATAATAATTATCGTTTCAAAAATAATCAAATCATAAAATAATTACATTAGTAAATTTACTAAACGTACATTTTAATACATTTAATAATTTTTGTGCAATTGTTTCTGTAAATTCACTAATCTCGCTTTATTATATCACTAAAACGAGAAATCAATCAGTTGAAAAGGTGATGTAGTTTTATCATTTTTTAAACTAAAGAATATAACATGTTCTTCTCTTAAAGATATAAGAACCTGTTATATACTCGTTTTTTTTTTTTTTAATAATAAAAATATATTTTCTCTGTCTCTCCAAACTGATTTTTTGTTTCAGTAATATAATAAAACGTTTAAGAAAACAAATTGAATAAAAATAAACAAAATTCGGAAAAGGCATCAAAATGTATATTTATCATAAAATTTTTGTATCTTGATATTCGTTATTATTAAATTCATGAATGATGATTATTTATTTTAATTGATTTTGCGTAACAATTTTTTTATTTAACTTTTGTTAGAATTAGTTTAATTAATAGTTTAACGTATCTATACTTCATTTCACTTTTTAGTTTTTATGATATAGAATTTTCATGATATAACATGACATTTTATAACATAGCAAAAAACTTGAAATATCTTCTTTCAGACGAAGGTGGTTGGTGGTACGGGAGACTCGCAGGAAAAACAGGATTGTTTCCATCAAATTACGTTGTCAAGATATGAAGTATGTTGTATATTTTTAAAATAATCATAGTATTTTATAAAATTAAAATAGTATTAAAGTAGTGTAATTATTTATACAATCAAATGAAATTTATTTTAAGAGAGAATTAATTTGTTAATTAATTTATTAATTGTTAAAATTTTTCATTATTTTTATTTATAATACATTCTACAATGAAAACTGCCAAATATTATAATGTAAAATACATAATTTATAACAATTAACAAAGTGAAAATCATCTAATGCTCTAAAGATGCGTGGATCAAATGAATCTAATGTCACAATTAGTTTTTATTGCAACAAAAGATTTAAAATATCTTTATAACAGCAAAGAGTATAATATAACGAGTCGATAAGTTAAATACAGTCTTTCATTTATTGATGAATTTTAACACTTTTTCGTTCGTTCGTATATTTTGTTCATTTATATAACTTAATGTACTCAATTATTTAGTTAACATGTTTTCATATTTCTTATTATTATACCAAAGAAAAATGTATGCTTAGCAGTAATTATTTTTATACTTTTATCTATTATGATATATTTGTTATACGAACAGCTTGCTAACAGAAATAATAAATGTTCTCGAAGAACTCCCTAACAGTCTACGGATAATTACAAATCTGTTGCTTACTATTTATTGAAGTGTCCATATTGCTAATAAACGTAGGCAAACAATTTACGAATAGCAGATAAATATGAATACAGCGTGTATGAATATATGCATGTATATTTATATATGAGATACGATAATTCTATGTACAACTAGTCAGTCATTGATTTTCTGAAAATTTATTAAACTAACGTATAAGACTTGAAAATGTGATAATCATAGATATTAATTTTTAAAAATGTATTTATTTGAACAATGAGCAATTGTATGAAATGTCTATTTCCAAATTGTCAAAATTTCTAAATTAAGTGCACAAACGTCATTTGTATTTCTGACTTATTTTCTCTTAATATATATGATAAATAATATTTCATCCCAATCATAGAATCTTATTTCGATTAAATAAAAATTCCAGAATTATTTATTTAAATATTATTCATCACTTTACTTATCACACAGCATATGTAACGGTGCTTTAACTACTATGAATATGAAAAATAGAAACTTCATATTTATTGATACAGTAACAAAGCAATATCTTGTTTTAGAAATATACTATATTATTATACACATATATACTATATACTAAATATACTATATATATATATGATATTATGAATCAAAATTTTTCCAGAACTTTGAATTCTCCTTGTTTATGCTACAAACAAAATATAACAATATCATTAGTATAAAAGTATAAAAAGAGAATGTTATACAAAATTTTGCCATTAATACTTGTTATAAACTTAAACGCAGATTGAAATACGAGTCTAGCAATGGATTTTATATTATATATTACAAAAATTCGATTATATTTATTTTACTTGTATTTACATTACATGAATTATTGAAATAATTCATTATAACAGATGATTAATGTCAATAGTAATAATAACTTAAAATATTTATAGATTCTTATGTCGAGATGTAAAATTTATTACTGGATCTTTATAATATTAAAATCTATATTCAATAATGTGCTTAAATGAAGCAATTTCATATAATGTTCCTTTTTGCAATTTGACAAAATTGGACATTCTACACGGTGCTTCGAATATTTTCTATTACATAATAAACGATAACAAAGCAAATGTTATACATAGAATATATGTAAATGTCAGAATACATTATCGAAACTAAATGTAACAGTAATGTACTCTATTTATTTATTTATTTTTCGCAAAATAACCTTGCAAAATATGTAACATTCTGTGTTTGATTATATTGTTATTAAATGAGAATTCTAATAATTCGTTTTAATATTTCTATTCTGTTGTATAAAATTTTTTTATTCGCATAAATTCTATAGTACATTATAACCAGCATAAAAACTGTCTGTTTTTATTTTTCAATTCTTATCTACTGGTTAAGTAGTATTAATTTAATTTAGTATACAATTATTATCATCTATATACGAAAAAAAGATAATGATATACATATATTTGTTCAAATTTGTTAATAAAGATGTATTTAAAATAAACTAATATTTATTTAGTTGTCTTTCATTAAAATATTTCCTGTATGTTAATGTTAACTATCCTATTAACAATGAAACGTAAATTACCATTACATACAAAGAATTATATATTCGTAATAAAAAGATAAGATAATAATAAAAATTTACATGATTTAAAATTACTGAAACTACAAAATAAAAAAAAATTTATTTTCTATTACGTTAAAAGTGCAACGATTCCTTATGCTAATTTAGATTATAAATTTTATTAAGGTATTTAATGATCTTACTTATTATTATGTACATTTTACGTGATGTCTTTTATACTTGACTAATTAATTCTACAAAATGGTTTTCTTAATTATGAAGCGTTAATGCAATTAATATATTGTCAATTTTAATATAATAATAGATACACAACATATTTAATAGATACAAGATTAAAAATTATATGTACATATATATAACAACATGCTGTTTGAATTTTGTGCTATGCGAACGTATTGTGCATTCAATGAGTGACTATGACATTGATCTGTATAACATAATTTTCTATGCACTTATTATCAATATTTTAGTATTATTTTATTAAATTATCTATTTTGCTTTTTAATTATTTAATACTTCCTCCTTCTCTCATTCGTTATTCTTACTTATTCTTTCTTCATCTTTTCATAATTCTCTTCTCTTTTCATCTTTCATACATTGAACTTCTGTAAATTAATTCTCTTTCCCAAAACTCCACCCTTACTAAATTTAGAACTCTTTAAAAAAAATCCTGTATGGCTAATCCTGAAGCTTTCTTTTCCAACGCTTCTACGAAAGTTACTAAGATTACCGGTATGACCAGCAAACATTTTCCAAGACAAGTTCACGCCTAATTAATATCTCATCTCCAAAGAATATATCAAAAAATAATTGAAAATTTAAGGCTAAATTCTGATATTCCCACACATTCATCTTTGTATCAACTCTTGTATCTGGTTCAATCTATAATGACTCTGAAATGAATCTAGATATCTATCAAATGTTCAAATATTCAGTCATTTTTCGCTGCTAAGTATCTTTAACTCTGATCTCAAATCTGATAATAATAAGAACAATTAAGAACATCTAATTTAACGGTTGACAGCCACGATGAGGGACTCTTCTTTCCTAGTCTCATTTCTACCTTCTCCGAAATAAATAAGGCTCTGATTCTCGAAAAGAGAATCCTACTTATCCAATTTTTTCTACAAGTTATCACAATTTCACCGAGAATTCTCGCAATACGGTTTTTTTGCAAACTATCTAGATAAAGATATCAGGATTTAACTTATTCAAAATATAACTTATTCAAAAACATAAATTATATACGAATACCGTAAAAACTAGATGTTTCTTTCTATACATTTTCGTTAAAGGGAGACAAAGAATTAATTTTTCTATTCAAAGGCCTACCAGTTGCGCAGAGGAGAAATTAAAATCCATGGTTTATGTATAAATCCTATTCCATGCATGATTGATTGAAAAAAAATTCTGTTCCAAAACAATCAAACTTCGTCTTGTTTAAAGTTAGCTTACTTCTTGCAACAATCCTTAATTTTCTTCCTGGGACCCTTCTTAATCTATCCAAAGTTTTTAACAATGTATAACAGAAACTTCTGGTGGAATTTGACATCAGCCTGATTCATCTGTTGTATTATTACCTTTTTAAAAGGTTTGGATTAGGTTTGGTTTTCTTGAGACTGTCTGTCTCAACTGATGGTTAAAAATCTTTCTACTACGTCATGGCTGTAGCCACAAGATTCCATCCTTGGCCTTATTTTATTTCTGACATTTATAAATGTCAGAAATTCTCAAGAATTGATTACCATCTGACTTTATTTGCACATCCAGAATTTCTTTTTAGATTGGAAGTTTGTTCTCAATTCTAGTAAGACAAAAACCATTTTTTTTTACAGAGAGTAAAACATTTTTGACAGGGAATCCATAGATAAATATATTAATTAAAGGAAAAAGAGGAAAAAGGAAAGATAAAGGAATGGAACAAATAGAAAAAATTATATTTTCTTAAATTGAAGATTTTCTAGAGAATTCTACAAATAAATATCATATAAATGTTCTTTCTACAAATAAATATCATATAAATTAATAATTATCATATAAACAATATTATATATGTTTATCTATTACGGAAAGGTTTTAATAAATATTAATAAAAATGTTTTCTTATATTTGTGTAGTGCTTTATTTCCTTCTATTATTAATAACTACTGTGTTTTGACATATTACACACTTGACAATTTTCACAAGAAATAATTTACAAGTTAATTCATTCTTTTAATATTACATTGGCAAGAATTGTCATTGCTTTATAACTTTGATATACCGTAATGAATATTTTTAATAGTAACAAATAAAATAAATTCAAGTTATTTTAGCATAATATTATACATACATATAACAACACGTATTTTGTACTGAAATATGTATACCAAATATCTCGAAATTACGCAACGAATATAATTAATTTAATTATAGATATAGCGTACTTAATTTAAGTACAAAAAACAATTTTATAACGTAATAACCTCGTTTTTTAAATATATTTCCATTATTCCAGTTTTTTTATTTTAATAAACATATATTTTATTTTCATTTAATTATATATCGCCTTAAAAATATGTTATTTATTGAACTATTAATTTCAGGTTGATTAAATGATTATTATGAGATACACTGCATATATATAAATCTGTGACACATATACGTCTTATAATTGTTAGCTCTGTACATAATTCAGTGCTCTCACCTACAGATAATGTCTATAAATATTTATAGACATTAAAATAATAAATTATTGCTAAATTAGTCATAGAAATCGAACAATTTCTATTACAATAGAAAGACCATGTATTACTATAAATACACTAGAATAGCTACAGCAGAACAAACAAAATTTAGCATAATCGTACTTTGCAACTTGATATTTTTCGATACATTTTGTGTTATACTCGATCTAAATTGCCAAAAATATTGAAAAATTTCAATTAATATAAAACTTTATTATGTACAATAACATTCATTATTATGTAAGGATTAAAAATACAAGAAAGTTAACAAAAACCAACTCTTAGCTTATTTAAACACTTTTTAATTATCTTTTATGTGTTATTATTGAAATCAAATTTACCTAATAAATATACATCAACGTCGAAAGTAAAATTCAATATTTATTCACTTTTAAACTGAATTTATGGAATATGAAGCACTTTCTACTTATGTATGCATATTTCGTAGAAGCATTGTTCTCTATATATTTATTGATTGATTATGGCAGTTACATTCAGTATGATATGCCTGCACCAATCCCATTACATTATGTTAACTAAGTTTTATTTAGCTTAGCTTTTTTGTTTGATAAAGCAACTGTTACTTAATGCTTTTCGAGTATTAATTTTATATATGTATCTCATATAATTTGTAAATAAAAATAAATTTTATTTTTTACGCGCAAAAAACGAATTATATTACATGAACATTGTATACATATTCTTTTCCCATTTTCTGATATAACAGTTCTTTCACTGTTAATGACAGTACTATATTAATGATAGTACTGAAAAATTAATTAAAGAAATTTTTTTTATAAAATTAACTAAATATGTCCATTTTGTTATATGTATATATAGGGCACAGCCGAAAGAATTATATAAATAGATGGAAGGTGATTTTTTATGTAAAATGGGTGAGAAATGTGGGTTAAAATCTTATCCCAGATTTACTTGTTTTCAAGAAAATCAATTTTTAAAATCCATTATGCATTATGCATATACATAGGTTGTCATAAAATTCATTCCTGTATTTCTGTATAAATTTTCTCTGTGTAATTATGCATGTATTTAAAATTTTATACATAATTTAAAAGTTTTTGTGTAAAAAAACCATCTTCTATCGGTCTATAATATTAGATTGTTGCAAATTAAATAGCGAAATTTATAATATATTTCATTGTGAATAATTTTTATAAGAATAACATTAAATCAAATTTCAATTCTTTATATTCATCCATACATTTCATCCATTATAAAACAATTTTATATTATTTTATATTATATTATTGAAATCTTTAGCCGATTATTGTTGAAAATTTTGTAGTTCATTGATCATATTGATATTTTTTAATCTTAACTTTTTTTCATAAATAACATGTATTAATTGCCTAATTAAGTTTTTCAATATCATGTATTAATATTACGTTCAAAATTAGTTTCATTGAATCAAAGTTTCAAGTTTTATACAAAATTCACTAAAATAATTATTTATGATTCATTTTGACATATAATTTTTTTATAATAAAAATAGCAAGACATCAATTACATTGAAGTTTCAAATCAAACCAATTTCTGATAAATATTTAATCACAACATTCTAAAGGATTTTATACGCTTATAAAATTCACATATGTTGCAATCATATGCAACAATCTAATATAATGTTTTTTATTACTATATGTACTACTTATATGCAGTATTTTCTATTTAATTCTGTTTAAATGAGTATACAATTGAGATAAGCTGTCTCGTACATAATTGAAATGAACCATAATCAGTTGAATAGAGATTTTGAAAAAAAAGGAATGGCACTAAAAAATACCATACATGTATTTTTATACATGTACTCCTATATGTCTGTATACCTGAAAAGTGCAATTATACATATATATCTCACAGTTACAATCAGATATACATTATGTAGTATTAACTACACCATTATTTCATTTATAGACATGAATTAATTACTAATATTATAAAATATTTCATAAAGTGTTTAATAAGATAATCGAGTTGTTTTCTATACTAATAATATATTAATACATAAAAATATGCAATAATCTTAAAATTAAAATAATTTTGGAACTAATAGCTTCAGGACATAAATCAAGATATTATAAAATTAGTTTACTTTGATATATCACTGATTGAATTTGTAAAATACTCAATTTTTATCTTTAAATCAATATCATTATTAAAATTATTACTACTTACTGATAATTTTTTTTTTCAACGCATATCTTCGGATGTTTCATGTCTTATCAACTTTTACTGTGGTAATATTTTCTTGAAAAATTCCTGAACAAAATTCTATTTTTTAAAAAGCACTTTTCGAGTAGACTAATTTATAAAAACAATATAGAAATATTTACAGTGCGCAATAAAGCATTTAATTTTAGTTTACAATATATATTTTTATTTTAATGATATAGTTAATCTCAGTTATGTAAGATATGACCCTGCATATACACATAAAATTCATTGCTAAAATTAAACAAATACTTTACATAATCAAAGATATAAATAAATGCAATATGCATATTAATTGCTCTACATTTCTATGAATTATTAATTTTTAACAATTTAATTCTGAGTTATTATTTTATTGTAATTTTATTTATTGTTATTCTCAGCAATAATTAAAATATCAATAAATTCAAACATATTTAAATAAAAATAAATTCTTAAAACAACAAATATCATATAATTTCATTTCATTATTTTTGAGAAGCAGAAATATACAATAATATTTTATATATTTATGAATATACCAAATTAATTAATATCAACCTCAGAAATTAAAAATAAATAAAATAATAAGATATTTTCTATGTATAATTGCATATTACATATTACTAAAATAACAAATATGTTATACACAAACAATTACTCCTGTAAAAAATTACGTTATTTATATGGCACAACATGAACGTAAGTCGTTAAAACTTTTTTTCAAATTATTTTATAATAATTAATTTCTTCTTCCATAAATAATCTGTGTAATCTTTATGTAATTTCTAATGTTTACCTCATTTCCGTATTATGTAAGTAATTTATTTAATGTTTAATATCTAATTTTTTGTCATTAATTGAGATTCGAGCACCTTATTTAAATTAGGAATTTCATACGTAACCTTTTTCTTTATATTTTTCTACTATTGCTTTTATAATGTTACAAGTAAATGTATTGAACTATAATCAAAATTCATTCTTTCTAACAACATATTCTTTTTACAATTACTACAACCTCATAATAGACTTCCATTACTTCTGTGTATTTCTTCGACGGACCGGTTTTCATTTTGAACTTAGATCTATTATAAGAAGTAGTATTTTGTTGATGTACTTAATGAATTTGTATAAATATAAAACACGGATTGTACAATTTGTATATAGCTCAGTACAAAATAAGTTCCTAACTATTACAGATTATAAAGTTCTTGATTTTATCTTTGAGAACAATTTTAGTATGTTTTCTTTGGCAACACCACAGCAAAATGAATCGCGCCTACAATTATCCTAAGTTAAAAATTATTTACTATTTTTTGTCTACGAAAGGAATTGAATTTTATATTATCAATTTTTAAATTTAAAAATCTCTGTAATATTTAAGATTCATTTAAAATACTTACTTGTCACCTTCGTCGTATCAATAAAAATAAAACTACACTTTCATTGTATCATGCAATTTTTATTTCGTTGAGCCAAGCCAGCTCTAGATAAGTTACGTTCTATTTCGTCATCATCTTCAATACTGTAATAAAATTAACTAAGTAATTGAAAATGTAACATAACATTCACAAAAATGTACAAAAATGTTTAATTTTTTAGAAAAAAATAAATGATATTCTTATCATCTTCAATATTAATTTCTAATTAATATTATATAGATTAATATAAATAATAACTTAGTTTTAATTTAAATTAACATCTTATACTTACGCTCTTTCTTGTGTATCAAGATGATGAACTAATTCATCTCTTTTATTTACTATTGAAACTAGTTCTTCTAAAAGTAAATTTTCTCGCATTTTTTGTTCAGGAGTTTTCCTCCACTCTTCTACCGCTAATATGCTTCTCAATTCACGATTTAATAATTCAAAACGTCGTTCTAGATCGTCTTCTTTTTCTCTAAAATATATTGAAATTGACGAAGGAACAATAGAAAAAGTATTTAATAAAAAGAAACAGTATTCGAGATAATTAATAAACTATTAAACATATAATTACTTACAATATATTCAATTGCATTTGTCTTCTCAACAATGCATTTTTTTTATTAACAAGCGTGAACCAAAGAGACATTAGTCTTTCTGTTTCATCTTCATTATCACTTTCCATTGCAGTTCGAAGTTGTTTCTCAAGTTTGCCAGCTTGAATATCTATTTGAGTTTGTTCTCTTTCTAATGCTTCTAATTCATTTTGAATATATGATGTCATATCTTTTCCCAACTAGATAAAAGATTTACTAATGATAATAATTAATTAAATTATAATTTAGTTTCAAATCAATCAATTAATCATACTTCTCTGAGTGTATATGAAGTGCCATCAGGACTAGTTTTATCTGGTGAAATTCTTTCTATTATCTTAGAAAATGAGAACAAAGGAGACCCTGTCTTCTTCTCTGCATCTATTAGATTTGAAGTTCCTAGAGTGTTTCCATTGTACTCGGACTGAAATATTTATTACATAGAGATTTATATTTTATATTAAATTTTAAAAGTTGTATTGTATATCAAATAGGATATAAATAACTGATATAAAGGATACAAATTTGTATTCATTAAGAGTTATAGAGTAATAGCATAAAAATTTAAATCATTTAATATCAGAAGTAAAAAACAACTTTCTCCTTGAACTCTGCATTCAAAATCAAGAAATTATAAAATAAAGAAAGTTTTAAGTTATCATTAATTTTTAAGCACAATATACTATTCACATAAATATACTTTGAGAAAAATTGAAACAGAACATTGCTCAAATTTTCCTTATGTAATAAAAATAAAAAATTTTATATTTTTTGTTATATTGACGAGTACAGTACAATATTGATGAGTATAGCATTTTTGTTATATAGATGAGTACAATATAAGCATTTCACTTTCATACGTAATTAGAAAACTAAGAATGTTTAAATAATGAAACTTTCGAATAATAGAACAATTACTTTCTCAATTGAATAAATTTTATCTATTCAAATAAAGATTACTTGTTTGTTGTTGCATATTTAATAAGAATATTAATTAATATTCTTATTAAATTAATTAATATTAATATTAATAAGATTATTGTTTGTTGTAAAATTTAAGGGCTCCATACAACTGACGATCGGAATCTCTCAATAATAATCATGAAAGCAGTAATAAAACTTAGTCGTCATTAGTTTTTGATATTCGTCAATATAAGTAGAATCAGGGACAATAATAAAGTTCAAATGCGTTAACTTATAAAAACTGTAACACGGCTACACACACCGCCGTGCGCGTCAATCCTTGCGTACTAATTGTGAGACTAAATATATTTCGTATAGACAACATTGGTTTTTGTTCAAAGCTTTCAGGAAAGGAATATTTTAATAAAAATTAATGTAATTTATTAAAACAATACAAACAAAGATTCGGCAAAATTAAATCGCTTGATGCATCAATCATTTCTGATTCTGGCAACATTTTCAGGGCAATAAAAAACTTTGAATTTATATCAAATAACAAATTTGGTAGAGCTACTCCAATGAAAGAAACTGAACTATGCCTTGTGCGTAAATGAAGATTCGCTAGTCATCTCTGCACCGTTCGGTCTTGTTTTTCGTTATCTTATCTTTTGTAAATAGCTGACATCACACGCAGCCGTCTTGGCGTTTAACGTGTTAATAACAAAATTAACCTCCCCTTGAAATCATTTAATTTTTATTTGAAATATTTTGCAATATAATTGAAAATATTAATGTTTAATCATTTAAAATATTGTTATTAATTTTTCCAGATAAATTATGTTGAAAAATATAAAAAATAGATAAATATTTCAGATGCAAAAGTTATAGAATATTAAAGAAACAAATTATGTTGATATCTATATTTAATCTTGTTACAATTTTGAAAATTTTTGCAAAAGTCTATTTCAGATTTTTAAATTTTGACCTATACTTACATATTAGTAGATTAGCCTCAAAATATTTTCAAAACAGAAATTAGTTGTATCTTTTACATAATTCTTGAGATATGAATTTAAATAATTGATAAATAATTGACACATATGTGTATATGGTCGGAGATAAATAATGAAAATGATAGAACAATCTATTTATATATTTAACGATAAAAATGAGAAAATATACATTTTATAGATTATATACTGAGTATTTCCTTCAGAATTACATCGGATACGACAGCGAGACTGAAATAAAATATTTACTAGATTGTAAATATGTGTAAACAGTGACATATGTATATAAAATTACTGAACAATTAAAATTAACAATTGACAATTAATAATTAAATAAGTATACAATTCATATTGCAGGCAATAGTTATATTTTTCAGCATAACAATGCTGTAATTTATAAAACAATTTTTTCTTTAAAAAAACGTAACAGTTTTGAAGTTCAATTAATTCATGTGCTCATTTCACTTAAATATTATTGAAAATATTTGGGCATTTTTATTAAGAAATGTTTATAAGAATATTTAGTAATATAAATTAAAAAATAATATTATTCAAAATTCAAAATCTTATATCAAAAACTAGTACAAAAATTACATAAAACAATTTCGAGTCAATTGATAGATGCTATAAAACAAGTCTCACTAAATATTAAATGTATTATTTAACCTTTAAGCCAGGAACGGCAGGATATTTGATCAAAAAGAAACCATGCGTAACAAAATTTTAATACTTTACCAAATAAAAATACCGAATAAAATTAGAATTGTATTATATTCACTATGTATATAACTTCATTATATCTCACTATATTTATAAATATAATTTATTTTTTTGAAGATAACAATTACCAACCACGAATCCATTATTAAAGTAATAAATCCAACTTGCCAGATAAAGATTAATATTTTCTTGAAGCAATTGTAATATTTTATTACTGTCATACCATTTTGTCTCATTAAGACATATATGCATATTTTCTATATTTATTTTTATTTTTACTATGCTTATATTTCGCATATGTTTTACATTTTACTATATTTATGTTTGTGTTTATTTTATTTCTATGTTTATATTTAAGATATAAACATAAGATTTAATACGCTATTTTTGAAGATTTTTAATATAGAGAATATATAAAATATACATAAAATGTAGATTTTCTTATTTCAATTATATGAAATATATAAATGTGTATACTATTCTATCATTTTGCACCGTGCTGCATTTTTAAAATTTTACAAACAGAAACATTAAATTTGTACAAAAATAGTTACTAACCTTTGTATTAAATTTGTCACCTGGAGTAGATGGTGTAATACTACGTCTTGGACTGTTATTTTGATCATCTATCGATCGTCTCTCACTATTATTGTCATCATTAATTTGATTTGAAGTAACAGTAACACCCATTTTTACTTCCGCTATTAAACGTCTTGCTCTTTCACGTAATTGTTGCTGTCTTTCGTCATCATTTTGACTCTATAATTATAAAATAACATATTCTTTACTTCAAAGAAGAATCTTGTTTTACAGAACAAAAATATTGTAAAACATGAGATTAAATGAATGTACACAAAATTATAACACTGGAAAAAAATAAAACCTCAATAGGATATGCAGCAGTAGAAATAAGGCCAGTTGACTTTGTATGATTCCTAGCCTGTTCTAATAGTTGCCTGGCGCGTTTTCTTAATTCGTCATGTCGACTGACTAATGGCTAATATAAAAAAAAAAGAAAAAAAAAAGAAAAATGATAAATTAGTTATGGCACTACAAAAAAAAAAAAAGAATTGCCATATATAAAAAAAAATAATTACATGCTGAGAACGTTGTTCCCCTTGCGGTGATGATACACTTTGATATTCAGTACGATTTCCCTTTTCACAAACATTTACCGAATCCTGTAAAAAGATGCACTTATTAAAATTTGTAAATTTATTAATTTACTGAAAAATTATCATAATAATTAAAATACTATTCTATTGTAAATAAAAATATACATTAATAAATAAATTAAGAATATAATACATGTAACAAACATTAATTTACAGCATGTACATATGTATTTTTATATAATTTATATAAATTTATATATTTTTTCATTTACATCCATCTGAATATATCCGTACGCAAAATATGATTATAAATGTATGTAAACATAAAATATGTTAAATAGCATATCAAAGCGTAATTTTGACAAATACATTTTAAAATGCAGACATTTTTCATAATTTTATATAATTAAATATAATTTAGCAGAAATATAAAATACAAACGAATAGAAAATATAACATTAATGAACCATTGCAAATTTTTAATTGTGATTCAATTGTGATTAAATTTTTAGCTGTGATTAAAACATTTGTAAGAATTGTGATTTTTTGAACATGTTAAACACTGGATCGATCATCAGTAAGTGACAGTGTAAAATAAAGAAAATGATATCCTGATAATAAAAATTAAAATTTAAGATTATTAAGATTATTAATAAAAGTATAAGGCATGTCAAATAAATCAATATAATATTATTAAAAAATATTCGTGCATTATTGTACAGATAAAATTTGCCCATACATAGAGTATTAAAATCATTAAGCAGAATTATTAGTATTTTGTACTATTTAAAGCGATTGTTAATTTTTAGCGGATATAAAATGAGTAAATGAGTAAAAATAGAATGAAAACAAAATTAAACGAAATGAAATGACATGAAAAAAGCCAACTCATTTTAGTATGTAAAACTATATCTTTTTATATATTAATTATGGTAATAGTAGTTCTTTATAAAAAAAGATATATGCTTCTGAACCTAAATATTATTGGTTTAAAAGATACATTAATTTTAGTTTTACATATGAAATAAAATGATAATACTAAGCAAGACATTTTAATATCGTGTCAAATTATTTGTTTCTTAAGTTTTAAATAATTACAATTATCATAATATTATAATATATATTATTAATCTTTCAAATTATATAATATATTAGTATATTTAAAAAAGAATTGAAATCAAGAATATAAAAGTGAAGGCATCATCCTCCAAAATAAGCCTAGGTAGATATATTTTTCTTTTCACAATAATTCTTCACTAAATTAGTAGTTCAACTATCAACCATTTTTCAATCATAATTTACTAATCCTTTAATTTTATGGCAAAGTATACCAAAAAAATTAAGTAGAGGTATATTGCTAATGTGATATATAAAGCAGATAAAACTATATAAAATTGAAATACTTAAACATTCAAACATACTGACATTATGAATTGGCGTTTCTGATTTGTTAATTGAGATTGATTGAGACCACTTTTCATCAATTATTTGAATATTTTCCTCTTCTTCATCAGACCCAAAAGGATCTGTTAATTGTCGTCGAGTCATTAATATAGGACGTTGTTGTGCTTGTGATATTCTTGGTGGAGATTTACTCTGTGTATGTAATTAATAATAAAATAATGTCAATCAATACCTTCCTATCATTCATTTAAAATGGTTAATTACAATCGTGTTATCAATACAATATGATAAAGATTATTTATCTATTATAAATTGATTTACATACCTTTTCCCTAGATGAATATTTTTCTTTAGTTGGTGACAGTACTTTCTCCAAAATACTCTTTGAACTAGCTAATATAATATCTTTAACATCCTTAACACTTGATGGCGATTTATCCTTATTGCATTGATCATGATCTTGATTTTCCATATTTAAACTTAAATGTAATTTATTTTTTAAGGAATCAATATTAATATCTTCTTTTTTGTTATCAAATGGATTTGATCTGAAAAAAATGTATTTTTATCATCTTTTTGTATTAAAATAAGTCAAAAGTAATTAAAAATATTAATAGCATAATAAAAACATACCGTCTATTGTTATCAGTTTTATTATTTTTATGTTCCATTTGATCTTTCTTACGTAAATTAATTATTTCTTGACCAAATAATTGCACACTTACATCTGAATTATTGTCTGTATTAAATCTTCCAATCATATAAGAGGATTCATCTGTAGTTTTACCTATCTGATGTACCTGAAAATATGAAATAATTTTTTATATAAGAAAGTGATTACATCCATGTATCATTTTCTAAATATTTAATTGATGTATGTAATTAATACATGTAATTCAATCGCGAACATATAATATACTTTGCATATTTTATATATAATATTATATATTATATAATTATTATATTTTATAATATAATTATATATTATATTATATTTTATATATACTTTGTTATACTTGTATAACATTAAGAGATTTCAATTCGACTAAATATTCATGAATGTATATTGTGCAATATAAAAATATTTAAATAACAAAAATAATGGTAAAAATTATAAATTTGTTGTAATAGTCTAATTTGTAATACTTTTCAAAAAATTTTGTTTAATTTTTTTAAGATGTTTTTTTTTGTTATATTATGATATATCTTCATGTTATTTTTTAAAACACTTACTATACATAATATAAATTTATATATTTAATATTTAATAGTCATTCTATTAAAAGCATTTATATTATATATTAGTAAGTTGAACTGTATTATAAATAACATGTAATATAAAGAAAATATTAATTAGAATAAAATTATAAAATCAAGTTCGCAATATTTTTTATAAAATAATCTATATGGAGTAGTATTGTGCCAATAAGCATTGTATAAACACCTTTATTGTAAAATAAATTTCTAATTAATAAACAATTATTAAAATAAACGAGTATTTTTAATTAAGTGTAGAAAATATTAAATCGGTAAGTATGAATTTATAAATGAAATAAATGTTGAAGTTAATGTTTTTTTCTCATTTTGTATGAAAATGTTTACATATATAAGAAAATGAATGTATACAGGTGTATATACAACGTATGTTCCCTCGTCGGTAGTACAAGCGAAGAGGAAGTGATTCTACATAAAAAAAACTAAGTCGAAAATAAAGAATAAAATTTTTTGGTTTGATGCTTTGTTTTCGAGAAAATTAGTTTTGATTGTTCTCCGAGTACGCGTGCGTTTAACGACGGCGTATACGGGTGTCTGTGTCGGTCGTACCTCTGAAAAATCATGTGAGAAAAGAAAACATATGTTTATATAAGAAAAGAAAAAATAAAAAATTTCAAAAGTAAAAATCCAGTGTAAATAATAAATTACTTTCGGATAATATACAAATTTTTAATTGATATCTATTTCATTATTATTTATATGAATTTATTTTTTTATTTTATATAAACTTCTAAAAATAATTCATGTTACGGATTTCATTTTTATTCACAATTTTGATGTCTTTAATATAACTAAAAGAATTAAGTGTGAATATAGAAAAATAAATTTATAAAATTTGTTACATACCTCTAATTCATGACCAGTAAAATGTGCTCTCAGTTGATATAAATAAGTCATTACAGCTAATTTATCAGGTACAGTTAATATATCCATATCTGCTGGTTCTATTACTCTAGGTATACCAAGAGCTTCTCCAGCATCAAATGCTTTTTTACAGTTACCCTTTACATCATGTGGTAATAATGAATCTATGTCTCTGAAATTGTCATTTAAATAATAATTATAAAGTGTAATTGTATTTAAATAATAATTATAAAGTGTTATAACTATTAAATAATAGTTAAAGTAAAATATAATTTCAAGCTTGTTTATAAAAAAAATTACTCTATTAATCTTTAATAATATAAATATAATTCTTGAAACATTTCAATACATATTTCTTACATAAGATCTGGCCTAAAATGATGTATTACTGCACAAAATGCCATTCCATTCCTCCAAGATGTTGTAAGATTAGTAACTTTTACACCAGAATAATCTTTAGTTACTTCTTTGCACCATTCCAATAAATCCTGACCTGGAGTAATTTCTTTTAATCTAGGAATATTGGCATCATTCTTTTTTAGTTCTAGTGGTTGTAATGGTAATCTCAATAGTGTATTATGTTCAATATTTTTACTAAAATAATAGTAAAACATTTATTAAAAATACCAAATTATGGAACAATTGATTTTAATTTACATACTTGTTCTCAACAGCAATAGTATCCTTTAATGGTGATTTTTCCTTAAAAGAATCATTAATACCTGTAAGACTAACATCACATATGATGTGATCACTATCATTTACAGGAGTAGTATCATCTTTTGATAAACTTGCCACTGTAGAATGTATATTATGTATAAAATACACATTAATAATATAACTATATGTTTATGTATATTTAATCCATACCACTTATTGGAGTACTAGGTAGTTCACTTTCTGTAAGACTGCTTGTCATTAAATCAAGTTGAGCAGAAATATCTAAAATTTCATCAAGATTTTTTCCAGATACTTCTTCAACATCTTCTGGTATATCTTCATTATCAAAGTCATCTAATGGTGCAATATCACTATTATTATTAACTGACATCAAACTAGCCATACTCTGCATATCTTCATCCCTGATTAAAAAATATAATATATAATAAATTTAATTAATTATAAATCAATGCTTAAAAAATTTTCTTACGTTGCTTTGCCTTCTCTTAAGAAGACACAAGATAAAGTACATTCCAATGTAGCGCTAACAATCTTTTTTGATGTAGGTTTTAAATCTAATTTAAGCTGTTGTTGAGTAGATTCTAATGTTGCATATTTTTTCATATTTATATTTGCAGCAGCTACATGTCTTCTTTTACCAGTGGGAGAAACCTAATTAACGCATCACATGTTAATTTATTAATTTATATTTAATAAAATATTTACAATATAAATATTATTTATTATTTTTTACATCTTCGATGACAAATGTCCAATCTTTATCTTCTAATTCATGGGTCCTTGGATCTTTAAACAAAGTTACAGAAACTGTATGATTATCAGGAACTGCCCAACTAATAACACCTTTTAATGGGTCACTTAAGTTAGGTTCCCAATCTAGTGGTTCTGAGCTAACTCTTCTACTACGTCTTGTCCATACAACACTCAGTTTGTTTGGTTTCCTATATGATGTTAAAATAATGTGTCTAACATGTTATATATAATATATATAACGTTAAATAGTTTTTAATAATGTTTATTTGTTAATGTATATTTCATATTTTATATACACAACAACTAAAATATATTATATAATATGATATAAAACTATAATGACAATAATTAATAATAAACATTATAAATTATTCTTTCACATTCTTGTTTATTTCGACACTAAGAACTATTTAACTATTTATTTAATAAATAATTATTCATAATAGATATTTAATATCTCAAACTGATTATACCAATTACAATAAAATACTTCATGTCATTTTGTTAATAAGCATGTATGCATATGTTTGTTTAAACTTAATAGCAAAATGTTATTTCTTTTGCACAGGTTATATTTTAATGTACTAAAATAATTCCTCTTCATACAGATTTATACACACACACACACACACACACACACACACACACACACATATAATTATGAATAATAATATATTAATAGTATTTTATGCAATAATGCAGTAATTCAGGTAATAAAAAATGTAATGTTTCACATGTGCGTTCTTTGTTATATATTATATATTATATATATACACAAAATAATAAGAACTATTTATAATAAATATTGATCCATATAAATAATGTTTAAAAAAAACATACATTACTCACCATTTTGTTGTCGTTTCTAATGTGACTTCATGATATGATACAGTGAATTGAAATTTTGCGGCTCTTTTGTTTACTCGTTGCAATCGTTTCCAGACGGAACTCATTTTTTTATTAAATTGTTTCTTCAAATGATTTTCACAATGTTTCCAACTTATAATTATTTACCTACGTCTTGGATATGACACATCATTTTTTTAACGAAATTATAGAAATTAAGAAGTGCGTTACTTGGAAAAAAACGTACGAACAACTTTTATTTATTTTTAGCTATTGAAATATTAAATTAATAAGATATTCTAATCGTTCATATACACATCTGACATTTTCACTAACGTAATATGAATAATAGCATATATTTGCGTATTCATTAATTTACGAATTTCTCAAATTATTACAGCTTCATTATCATTTTTATAGACGTAGCGTTATCCGTGTACACAACAATATATTTTGATACTGATTTAAAAAACCCACAACAGATTAAAACCTTTCCCGATCAACTCGATCTCATACTCTGACGAATCCTTTTCAACTTATTGATCTCATACTACATGAAACTATGATAAGAAACTTCGTTATGATGAATCGAATAGATTTTGTATAATAATTTAAAAATTTCAATAACTGGTTTTAGAGTATTTGCATTATGTTCTTGATGAATTATTCAATGCTCTTCAATAATTGTAAAATCAATCATTTCAATTACTATGTAAAATAAATCAATTATTTTACGCACATAATACGTACATATATTCGATATTAATTATATATGCACGAAATACGTACATGTGTCAAAATTAAATCAACTTATATATATGACTTATATAAATAACATATATACACTTTGTCTAAGGAATTTATATTATAGCAATGTTACAATTGAAGAACCTAGAGGGTGCTACTAACTTGATGTAATGATTCAACTGAAACTCATCCATCTTCTCTAATCTTTATTTCTTTTATGAATTTGCGCATGTTTCTTTGTTTGAAATCAAATTTAAAAATTATATTTTTATTGTTTAATAAGTGTATATTAGTAAATAGAAATAAATGTAACTCTCATAAATAATTGTCTATAAAATGAACTATTGTTCAAAATTCATTAAATTTATAAAATCATAAAAAACAAAAATGATTACGTTATTAGAAATTGTTATTGTTGCTATATAAATGCAAATTGTAAATTTTTTGAAGGAATTTTTTTTTTGAAGAATTGTAGAAAATATGCTTAGGGGCATTAGGTTAATAATAGAGGTAATTCTTAGAACCTTAAAAAATTAAAAATTGTTGAATCATACTGCAATTAATGTAATATGTACAACATGCGTTTACGTTTCCTCTGTATTATTAAAATATTCATGTTATCGACATAATAGCAAAAGTACAAAATCATCTTGTGCAAGAAATAGTATATAACAAGGAACATAGATTTCTTCTTGAGACACGTTCGTATATTTAGTGTTGAAACGAACGTAAACATTACGATTATAAAGTGTGATTTTTCATTAAAAATAACGGAAGGTTATTTATTTTTTGAAATATTGTTTTTATGTTCATATTCTTAGATCTGAAAAATATATGTTATTAGTAATGTGTATTGTTATTTGAAGTTATGTGTTTATAATTGTTATTTATTTATTGATGTGAAAAATTGTTTAATTAATAAGTATCTGTGTTCTGCCAGAACGAAAAAATTAATATTATTAATATACTTATAATACTTAATAATATTACTAATATTATTAATATAGTCAAAATATTTTGAATTCCGAAAAAACTAAAAATTTTTATAGTATAAATTATTATAGTATATAAATTGTAATAAACAAATCAATTTGAAAAATGTATTTGTTATCATGTAATGTGAATATCTATTTATTTATAAATTCAATTTGTTTAATAGATGAAATTAAATAACTTTTGGAAAAGAATATAACATATTTATAATAATATATTATACGTTTATAAAATATTTAAACAACGATTTTAATTCATAATTCTAGATAGAACTGATGATTAATTAGAATAAAATGTGTTTTAGTTTTATAAACTGCAACTACAATGTTGTTAGCTACGCGGTTAATATCAGATATTTTGGTTGTATCGAGTCTTATAATTGTCGGATTCTATATTTATTATAAATTTCATATTTCTAAATTTTGGAAAAAAAAAGGAATATTTTATCTCGAACCTACATTTCCCACTGGGAATATAATGCCATTTATAACCGGTAAAATGTCACAAGGTAAATAAATATAATAATAAATATAATGAATATAAAAATGATATCAGTCGTTTTACCTAACATAGTAATTTAAGAAAAATTATTTATTATTTTATTATTATTTATATTTTTTATATTTTTTACATTTTAAATTTAAAGTGTTAAATTTTAATTATATCATTAAAAAATTGAACTTATTTAAAAATCACTAGTTTTGTAGAAATCTATTGACATTTTACTAATATCGAATTATGCTGAAATAAAAAATTATTTAGAAAAACAATCACAATCGATTAATTTTACAGACAACTTGTATTTTGATAGTCGATTAACTTTAGGTAAATTTCTAGTTTAATGGTTTTTCTCAATTTTGGTTATTTCACTGTCGTTTCTTTAATAAAAGATTCATTTTATCACTAAAGCAAGAAATCAATCGGGAGAAGTTGAAAGAGTTATATAGTTTTTGTTACTTTCTTAAAAAGTCGTATTAAAAATTTATAATTATAGAAATAGCCAAAATTACTATTTTAAAAATAAAACCTGTTAAACTAGAAATTTACCTAATTTTACAATAATTAAAAGAAAATTGTTTTCTATCTTTTGAACTTAGCGCGACTCAAATGCAGCTTTTAAGAATTATTTTGAGAAATACTTCTAAAGATATATTTAAACAAAGAGAACATATTTTCTTTTATTTTTAAAATAGCAAGAATAAAATTGTAATAAGACTTACTCTTCAACGATTCTAGATCTTAATACCTGTAACTTAATATCTGTAAACTTTAGAATAATTGAATATATCAACTAACTTAACAATTTAACAATAATCAAATGAAATATGATATTTCCAATAATTGTTTTTCTACTGAGATATCTATCACTCATAAAATTTTTATTTTGCAGCCGAATTTTTCAGAGATATTTATGAACAACATAAAAATCATCCTCTTATTGGCATATATATGCTTCATAAACCATTTTTGATTGTGAATGATCCTGATTTAATCCGAGACGTACTAGCAAAAGAATTTGCAAATTTTCACGATCGTGGATTATTTTGTAATGAAGAAATTGATCCATTATCTGGACATCTATTTCAATTACCTGGGAAAAAGTGGAGAAATTTAAGAGTGAAATTAACACCAACTTTTACTTCAGGAAAGATTAAACAAATCTTCCCAATTATGAAAGACTCCGGAAATACTTTGTCAGCGTATCTAACAGAAAAGGCACAGACAAAATCAGCTGTTGACATAAAAGATGTATTTGCAAAGTAAGTGTTTTTTCAATATTATTCATCAATCAATGATTTAACAAGAAATGAATTTATTAATAGTGCAAAAAGTACAATTTTTATAAAAAATATTCCCTGTTATTTAATAATACAGTTTAATTAATAAAAGTTACAAAAAAGGTTCATAAGATTCGTATATTAATACATGTAAAAGGAAACATTACATAGTTTAATTATTTTAACAAATATTTTTAAACAAGATTTTTTTTGTTTATTTTATTCAAAATATTTTTAGAGAAAATTTTCTTTTTTTTGTTCATATTATTCAGAATTGTATCATATAATAAAATGTTATTATAAATTCAGTAAAATTATAAACTATAATATTAATTATAATATAAATTTTTCAAATTGAAATCGATTAAAATCTGACAAAAAACTAATAAGTTATTTCATTTTTATGACATCTATCTAATGATTTTAGATCGACCAATTCGTTTTTATTTTTGTATTATTCGTTTCTCTTATTATACATATGATAGATTACATTATAATAATATATTATATATATATATAATATATTAAGAGAAACGAATAATGAAAACGAATTAATATAATATAATATTAATATATAATAATAAAATATAATATATTCCAAGACACTTCTTCGTAATATTGCATTCTGTTATAAATGCTTTTTCTGATGATAAAAAAGGATACAAAAACAAGAATAATAATTACACAGTATTATAAGTATACAAGTGTTAGTAACACACAGTACGTAATACGTATTACAAACTTATGTAATATGTATTACATATGTACGTACTAATGTAATATGTATTACATATGTACGTACTAATGTAATATGTATTACATATGTACGCACTGTTGTCAATTTTACTTGTTAAGAGAAAATAATATAGTAAAACAAAAATAAATCAAATAAAAACGAATTAGCCGATCTAAAAATCAATTTCTTTATTTATATGATTGTCAAATAGATTATCAGAATGATAGATTATTAGATCAGTTTAATATTAAATAATCAGCTACTTCGCTTATAAATGATATATAAATAAAAAATTTATACAGAAGTTTAACATTTTTATTGAAAGAAGTCAAAGTCTTTCTAAAAATAGACTTATCGTTGATTTACAATTACAGAAATTATATTTTTCTCATCTAAGAAAATTAATAAAAGATAAAAGAGATATTCAAGCTATTTGAATTGAAGAAGAGATTTTTAAATTATTTAAATAATGAAGAAAAATCTGAAACTTAATTAGTACGAAATAGATTATGTCAAAAATTGAAAATTCTTCACAGATGTTTATAGTCGAATCTAAAAAGTTGATGAAAAAATCTCTTTGTAGGTATATTCTTATTATAATATAGTAATCTTATTTATATACAAACGCTTTTACAAATGTAATAATAAACTAATATTAACCTCTTGTCAGTAATACTTACAAAAATTAAGTCGTAACGTGAAAAATAATTTTCAAATATGAGGAAACATTTATATAAAACTAATTATTATAAATTTTTACAATTAATATCTATAAATTATAATTGGCCTGTTAGAGTAATCCACACGTAACTGACCACACTTTGCCACGAGTAACTGACTAGCGCTTATCCCCACTAATTTTTGGAATTTGGACTATCCCCATTCTACGCTATCTTACCACGCGGCCGTGTGAAACATAACACTTGACACACAAAACAAGTAATGTAGTATATGATACCGATATTGGTGCTTGGTATCGGTGAAACAGTTGACGCTCATCCCCACTCTTTCGATGCCAATTCCTGGAATACACCTCCAGGCTTAACTGACCAGCTCCGGACCTGACTCATGGTCAGTTACGTGTGGACTACTATATTACTCAATTACATCGATACGTATTCGTATCTGGAATTATATATTTGATATTAATAAACACTATAAATAATTTTATAAAAATAACGCTTGTTTAATTTAAGTCCTTTGGACTTTTATTTATAACAATATTTTAAAACTTAGTAACAAAAAATAACATTGATAACAAACAATATTACAAATGCTACAAATTTCAGAATACATATCTGAAATTAGATAATTTTGACATGAATAAAATGTTACGAAAAACAATATTTTTGGCAATTCTTTGAAACATTCTTGTTATAAATATTTTAAACATTGATATAATAATTTAGTTACAATAATTAGTTATAATAATAATAATTTAGAATATAATATTAAATCATATTATATTCTATTAAAGAGATTCGGTTTCATGTTTATGTGTTTTGTATATTTTTAAATCTTTTATAATTCAATATTGTTATTTTTTTCAGATATTCTGTCGATATTATTATGTCAGCGGCATTTGGAATATCGTGTAACAGCTTTAAAAACCCAGATAATGAATTTCGTTACTGGGGAAAAAAAGTATTTGATCCGAGACCTTTGTGGAATGCTCTTGTTGTATGGGCTCCACAAGTCTTTAATCTTTTTTCGATACCATTTACTGAAAAAGATATTACAAACTTTTTCTTGAAAACATTTAAAGAAACTGTAGAATATAGAGAAGCAAATAATATCGAAAGAAAAGATTTTTTGAATTTACTGATGCAATTAATGAGAAATGGATATGTGGAAGTAGATGATAATTCAAATAGCTCAAATGTTGCAAGTAATTACCTTTTCATTTTTAATTAAATGTTTCGATATTAAGAATAAATGATAATACAAAATTATTACTTTTTATACCAGAAAATAAATTAACGATGACGGAGGCTGCCGCACAAGCTTATGTTTTTTACTTAGCTGGTTTTGAAACATCTTCAACTACTGCCACATTCTGTTTATATGAATTAGCGCAGCATCAAGATATACAAAATAAAGTACGTGAAGAAATTCAAACACAAATTGAGAAACATGGTGATTTAACATATGATGCTGTAAATGATATGACTTATCTTCATAAAGTAATTTCCGGTATGTATACAACTATATTATAACTGTTTGTAAGATTAAAACGAGATTGAGTTAATTGAAAAAAAAAAGATTTCTGAGACGTTTTATAATTTGTAACGAAAGAATTATAATAGTTTGTATTTTCAAATAATTTAATCTTGTAAATGATCGAACCTATGATCATAATTTCATTTTTTGAAAATTTTTATTGACAATTTCTTTTTATTATATTGTGGCAAATGAACATCATGTATATTCTGTATTTAAACAAAATTAGAAAGGAAAATTAATGACTATAATTAAAACGAAAGTTCTTTAGGAACAATATTTACAATTATTCGGCCATTTTTTATAATTAAATTTTTTATAATAAAAAACTTTTAATTATTATATTTAAAAAATTATTATCAGTAATTAAAAAATATATTAATTTTTTATAATAAAAAACTTATAATAGCAATTAGTATGTTTGCTATTCTTTCATATGTTAGAACGTTTTATAATGTAATTTATAAGAATACCAAATTGTAGCAATCAACTATAGTCTTTTATATTGTTATAACTTCGTTCATAAAACTATTTTAGCATGTGAATCATAGCTCTAAGATGTGAATGCATGCTATTGAGATATTTAAGATAGTTAATTTTTGGAAAATCCAATTTATATTTATTTCAGAAACTTTGCGGAAATATCCACCGGTTGTTGTATTAAACCGTATTTGTACAAAGAAAACAAAATTAAACGGAACAGACTTTGTCATACCTAAGGGAACTCATGTGGCAATACCCGTTTTCGGTATTCACCGAGATTCTAACATATTTTTTGATCCGGATAAATTTGATCCAGAACGATTCTCTGAAGAAAATATAAAAACTAGACATTCTTATACATATCTACCATTTGGCGAAGGACCAAGAATATGCATTGGTATGTATGCTTTTTTAAATAATTCCTTAAATAAGTATACTACTTAATATATAATAACGACAAGAAATTATATCTCAACAAATTAAAACAGTTCCATTTTTACAAATATTTTTTGATTTTCTCTTTCATATTATTTCTAAACATCATTGCTAAAAAAAAAGAAAAAACAAAATATTGCAAAATATTAATCAGTACAAGATTTATGGATTTATTTAATAATAGATTTATATTTGATAAGTAGTACTTACTTATAGCACTTGCAAAGAGGATTTTTTGTACGTTTAAAAGTATAATTATATGTATCCTTATATTATAGAGATCGAAATCTTTTGAACCTACTTTTAAACTTGTTTGTGCTATTTTTATCATTATTTATACTTTGTTTTATTTCTTCATTATTATTTGTGCATTTATTATTTCTATATACACAAAAAGATTACAATATATATTATATATAATATATATTATGCGTGTTTGACTCAATAATTTCGCAACTATAATATTATATATTACGCTCTTTAGATCAGTAGACATCTGTTGAAAAACTTACTGTTAGTTTTTCTGCGGCAGATTCAGTTACATTCTTTCTGAATCTCATTAATTCATAAAAAGACATTAAACTACTTAGGAGATATTCATTATTTTAATATCTCATAATAATAATTTTTCAATATCTCATAAATTTATTTGATGTAAACTGATTAATACCTTTGGAATAACAAGTTGCATTAAGCCATTAAAATCTATGATTCTATTACAGAGAAAAAAAATAATTAAAGCTGTAAAAAAACTAGTAACGTTAAATTGTGTTCCATTCGAATTATATTTTCATCTAAAACATATCCTGAAAAGCACTTTTCAAGAAATATGAATTGATAAAGTTCTACTTCATCGTACTTACAATTAAAATGAGATATTTTAGAAATATGAAAAAATAATTTCATGTTTCGTTATTAATAATACGTTATGTCTAATAACATATTGTTTTTACTGTACTAACATTAATACATCAACTACAAATAATATTAAAACTTTGTATAACGTGATGCAACATTATTCGCAGTTCACATCTTGAAATTATTTTTCAAGAAATTTGTGTTCCTTTTATAACTTTGTTCCTTAATGAATAATTTTCATTGATGATGCAATGAAAACACATTTGATTTCAAAATTCAGGGTCAAGATCTATTTTGCAACAATCTTTTCAAACAAATCTTTATCAATCTAAAACTGTAGAATCACTTTGTTCCGTATAAATAAAATTATACAGGATGTATAAAAATTATATTTCGACTATTGTAATTACATATATATTTTTGTCATATATTTTTTTATATTATTGATAATAGATTCCGTAAAAACTTTTTATGTCAAAAAATCATTAGTTAATATATTATGCTATTAAAAAGAAATAATTATTTGTAAAAGAGTTTATATAATGAAGAACACAACTGAATCAGTAATGAAAAATTGTCGATTATTTAAACTTTTTTATATAATTACAAATTTATAAAAAAAGTTGTAATTATATGATGTACATAATGCAAATAATGATGCATTTGATTCTACTTTAAAGCATAAAATATTTATTTTAACAGTCCTAATTTAGTTTCTTTTTCGAAAATAATTTTACATCATGTAATGGATGGGAAAATAAGGATATTTGTGTTTTGAAAATAATAAAATAATAACAAAAAATAATAACTAAATTTTTTTTATTAGATCGATCTCGAATATTAAAATCTTTTTTTTATCTGTTAAAATCGACGTTTTTTTCACTACCTTATTTGTCATAAATGAACTTATGACAAAATGTTAGAATTTCTTAAATTTTTGTCGCTTAATTTTAATATTCAAAGTTCAATAAAATGCTGAAAAAATTCGAGCAGAAAGTTTTAAGGGCTCAACATCAAATTATGATTTTAATGCTCAGTTTTCTTATACATTTATTATCGTTGTTTATCTTCATGATGAAGGAAACACAGTGCAGCAAAAAAAAATTAATATTGAATTTTGATATCAATGATAATTTTGTAATATTCCTTTTTAAAAAATCTCCATCAATCTGAACATATAAAGTTCTGATATATAAAGATTTTTATTTTTTTCTGATATATAAAGATATTATTTTTCATTATTATATATTAATTTATTACTTGTATTTTATATTGTTGTATCTACAAGTACTTTTTTTGATTTCGAGAATATTTTCAAAAGAAACATATGATATATTCATGACTTTCTGTTATTCTCATTTTCGTCACAAGATTACAATCAAACATTCTTTTCTTTCCTCTCCCTACGTTCTTTTTTCTTTCTGTTATTTTTTACAAATACATAAAAAGAATATTAATTAATTAAATAAGAAATAAATATTCTTTATTCAATAATTCGAAATTCTATCAAGTTATACTGTTGTTTTTTATACAATTTCTAAAGAATTCGCGACAAAAATATAATTTTAAAGAACAATTTATAATGATCATAATATTCATCCCTGAAAAATTATATATTTTAAAATTCGTTATATTTTTCTGGATATAAATTAAATATGTTATCAGATTAATCAATCATTATGTACAAGATGTTTCAATATCAAAGGAAGTGGATCTACATGCAAAAATAAATTGAAAAAAAAGAAAAATTTTTTCTGAGAAAATCAAGTTTGAAAATTTGTTTATGTTTAAATTTTAATTGTAAACTAGACTAATTAATAAGAGATCATTTTATCTGCGAAAATATATGAAAAATGAAAAATAATATTTTTTCATTTAAGGTTTTATTTTTAAGAAAATAAAGTTTAAACATGTTTGAACACAAAATTTTGTATTATAGCAAATTTTCAAATGAGGTTCTCTTGAAAATGAAGCATCTTATGAAAAAATTATATTGTACAATATTTTTGTAGATTATTGATTCCAGTAGATATTAATCCATTATTGATTCCTAGCCAGTCTAGAATTAGCTAGATTTAAATATTATTGATAAATTTTCAAATTTAATTTTTTCGAAAACGAAATTTTAAATGAAAAAATTTTATTCTTTTGTTCTATTTTTTTGATATAAAATTTCTCTCCTCGGTTGTACGTCCGATACTGGAATAGCTTATATAAATTAAAGTTTTGTTTTATCGAAATCATGGTTAATAATTTCCATCTGCTTATTTTTCTAACTTTATTTTCTAATATATTTGAAATCACAGTACAAAACATACGATAAATGACATGCTTTAATATCAACATTCTGATTAACAAATAAATAATAATATTAAAATAATTTATTCAAAAATAAACTGCAGTATTAAATACGTTATTTGGTTTTTTTTCAGGAATGAGATTTGGCCTTGTACAAACAAAATATGCTATAATAAGTTCTTTATTGAAAAATAAATTCACACTTGCATCGAATATGTCATCTACTTTAGAATATGAAGAAGGATCTCTTGTATTAATGGCGAAAGGAGGTATACACTTAACTGTTGAACCGCTAAAATGATTGTTAAATATGTAAGATACACATTTCTAATTATTTTTACACTTTTCTTTTTAATTATTTTCGATACAAATAATTCTTCAATCATACAAAAATAAAATTATACAAATAAATTTATAATGATATGAGAAAAAGAAATGTGATTTTTCAATTTTATACCAATTTTCATGTTATAATATTGTATTATTCTCAACATTGTTAATAAAAATGGAAACAAAGAAAATGAATAAAATTGCTAACATTTATGTAATAATAAATCAAAAAGGGACGAAGAAAACGTTATATAATTTACTAGACGCGTATGGTCAATTTTATTTTAAATTAATTCTTTATTTTTAGTTTTATACATTTTTAAGGTTAAAAATGAGATAATAAAGAATGTTACTTTCCTAAAATTTTTAAAACTATGAGATGTTTTATTAAAAAAAAAAAACTAATTATTTAATGCGATAATATTTTAATTATTAACAATTAATATGTTATCGCATTAAATTTTCAATAAATTATTAATAATTTTAGTAACATTTATATATATTCTCGTACGAGTTGATGAAAAAACAAAGAAACCACATTCAGGCTAGATAGAAACTCAGAAAGAATAGAATAAAGAGGTTAGAAAATATATATGAGATTTCAACAATATTTTATTGTACAGTCTGACATATGGAACACAGTGTTTTTGTTATTCCTGAATAAAGACAGCAACAAGTATTAGATTCCACTAAAATGTCCAATTCAAAGGAATCTAGTATCGATAACTTTTAATATCATAACTATCAGACGGTAAAGCGTTGGCTAAGCTAAGTAACTCTGAACGACGAAAACCGTTTGGAGATTGAAGTGCAGGACCAGTTTCGTGGAGCAGTCCGGATGCATCCTGAGGAGCAGCAGATATACGAAGATCATCGGCTTCATGAAGTGCGGCACCTTCATGGAATCTGGAGGGAATACGGAGGAGCGTACTAGACGGACGAAGAGCAGCTGATTGATGAAGTGCACCAGAGAGAAGAAGAGCACTTGGTTCTTGGTAAGCTGCAGGTTCTCGCAAGGCACTATGCTGAGAAGGAAGTTTCGGGAGTGGCGAAGGACTGACTGGTTCGTGAGTTAAAAGTGCAGAAGCAGCAGCAGTATCAGCAACGTGTGCGGCGGCGGCGGCGGCATTGTTTTGTGCAGCCGCGGCTGCAGTGGCAGCTTTCTCAGCGGCTGTTTGAGTGGTTTCATAGTCGAGACGGGCGGCAGAAAGCTGTTCGTCGACTGATTCTGCTTTCGCTTTTGCTTGACCGAGCATAGTTGTTTGTGCTGCCAGCTCGGCTGCAGCTTCCGCAGCAGCTTGCGCCGCACGATCAGCCGTCGCCTGAGCCGCGTTCAAAGCTGCTGTAGCTACTTGCAACTGATGGATAGCTTGTTTAGCGGTAGTCCTAGTGGCATCCGCGGCACGTTCAGCTTGCTGCAATTGTAGCTTTTCACTATCTACCGCTACATGGGCATCTCTCGATTGTTGCTCCAGTCCTTGAACTACGATCTGTTTGCCAGCAAGAGCCGCAGCCGCGGTAGCTGCCGATTGCGCAGCAGCTTGCGCTAAGGTATTCTTCGCGACATATGCAGCTTGTCCAGCCGCAGATTCTTGATTACCTAGTTGCATATGAGCTTGTTCTGCTGCGCCTTTCGCGATACTAGCTAAAGGACCACCAACGCTAAAACCTGGTTGAGGAGGTTCACGACCATGAGCAAGCGGAACTGAAGCTAATAAAGGTTCTGACAACGCCGGTTCTTGAACGTATTCATATTCATAACCTGCAGCTTGTTGGTCGCGAGTTTGCTTTTTTGCTAGAGCACATTGTGCCAAACAAACATATGCCAATAATAGAAAGAGTTCCTTCATCTTTAATTCAGTAGTTTCAATCTGCAACAAGAAAATTTTATTCTCTTGAATAAAGCCTTATAAAATTTTTCATTGGTAACCCACGTGGAACACGATATTCCTACAGTAGTTTATAAATATAACAAAACCTAATAATACTTAATAATATATTGTACAAAACAGATATTATAAATACAAAAAATATAGAAATTTTTGATTTCAGAAGAGTCAAAAGATTATGTTTTCGTATTTTATTTAGGAATTAAATGAAAATAATAACGCTTTCCTGTCTATCATTTGTCATTTTTAGTTCAAATATACATATCATTACTCATATCAATGCTTGGATACTAAATATTTAAACTGTTACAATTTATATAAAACAAAATTGTACAATAAACCTTTATTTATTTCAAAACTTGATACCTCTACTTTCAAAATACGTCATTCATTCATTTTTTCCAAGATATAGTAGATGAGAAAGTGAAAGTATTTTTCTTCTTAAAAATGTTATGAATTATTATATATACTATCAAAAATTTTTTTTAATGACTGAATCTACAATAGTTTTGAATATTAAAGCTTCTTCTTTAAAATGACCATTTAAAACTTGATGTATGATTTTACTGAATGTTAGATTTAGACGATGAAGGTTCAAGAAATCGTAAAAATTCAATAAAATGACGGAAAAAATGTGTACATCAAATTTTAAGATATCATTATAAAGATGATTCGATCTTCAGAGCTGTTGTAGATTCAGTTATGAAAAACAATTTTTAAAATGACAATTTATAATGTTTTCGAGGAAAAATATTTTCATTTTCTCACTTGCTATGTGATGTAAAAACATTTTATAAACAAAATGAATATTATAATAATAAATGAACATTATAAACATAATGATATATTTTGTGAAAGTAGAGACTTCAAGCTTTAAAATGAATACAGGTTATTATTGTACATTTTATTTTATGAAATTGTAACAGTTTAAATATTTAGTGTCTGAATATTAATGTAAGTAGTTATAATTATATTGATATAATATTGCCGAATATATCTAATACAGTCAAAATGTATAATTTCGAAAATTACAAATTACAAGTATTAATTATTATATTATCAACAATTATGAAATCAAAAAATATCGTACAATTTTTCTTAATATAAGTAAATATTTAACCTTATTATTCTCTTTACTTATTTATTTTTCATGTTTCTATTCCTCTGGGTATCTTCTTTTCATATTCTAAAATACTCCATTCATAAAAACGATATAAAAACTAATAAATTCAAACTAAATATTCAAATATTTTTTATATTTTAATAATATTTTATTAAATATAATAAATCATTTTTATTAAATTAATTGTTTCATTGAAATTCCATTTTGACTTAATTAAACGAGAACAATATCAATCAATTTTGATTTTTTTATTTCTTTCAATTTATATATTGTTTCTTTAGATATTGTTTATTATTTATTTTTACATATTGTTTTCTTTTTTTTTATGTGTTGGATTAACATGATTCATTTTTTTAAATGATGTTTGAAAAAATTTATTTTTTATTTTCATCATACCAATATTATATTTTTAATTGGTTTCTTTATGTAATATAATCGGTATATAAAATTGAAATAATTTGTTAAAAACAAAATATAATTAATAATAATAATTAATAAACAAATAATTTTTCGTCCAAAAGTAATTTCACTGTGGCAATGACTTACTTAAACTAATGCATTTACTGCAAGTTTAAAGCTACGTACTATACATATTTACGTCCGTATCTTTTTTTGGACACTCCCATTCGGAACCTTTGTGCCTTTCACATTTCAATCTGTATTAGTCATAGAAGATTGGCAGGGCTACTTTACTGTAGTAATGTATTTCTTTTGCTGAATCAATGAAATTTATAAAAGTCTTGTTAATCAAGTCTTGTAAATCTGTGTATAAATATTATATAATTAATGCTTTCATTAATCATTATTGTATAGTTAAATGATTAAACTAATGCACATAGGTATACGAATTATATCGAAGTAAAATTTCATTTGATAATAAAATGTATTTAATAATAAAGATAATAAAGATAATTTAATTAGGAACAAATTACATAATGTAATTATTTAAAATATAATTTTTGAGAGCTATTAATGCTTTTATGAAATTTAAAATTAATGTAAATTATTCCTGACGCATGTATATTCTGTTATTTCGGTGCAACTCTGTTGCAAGTCATGACGGTTCAAAACCGAATACCTAGTTTCGTTACGCTCTAAAAACCAATGCGTATATGTATGTAAATGCATAATTAAATCGATGGGAGACAGATCTTATCTATATGTGAAGGTAAACACGTATGTAATGACGTTCGTTTGACCAGAAAAATTTCAACACTTAAACATTTACAACGAAAATATTCACATTCTTAATTCTATAAAAAATAGTAAGCTTATTATATATCTATAAGAAATTATTTTTAAATAAATTAGTACATTGGTTTTGTTTATTGATTACTCAATTTCGCAAATGAAATTACAAACTCTATATAATGATTTAATCAAATAATATAATTAATTATTCCATATAATGATTCAGTTTTGAAAATAAATTTCGTGAATAAATTAATAAAAGAGATATTAATTAATAAAAGTTATATGATATAAATAATATATAAGAAAGTCATTATAAATTAATAAGATGTTAATTAATTAATTAATAAAAAAGATAAATATTTATAAACATAATTTCTTTAAAAACGAAGATTCTTACTGCATAAGAAAATATTTATACCATAATATCATACTATACCACATACCATAATATAATATTACCTATTATATTACCTCAATAAATGTATTTAAATTCAACATATATAGTCAAATAGTATACTTTATCTAAGAATAAAGAAATAATTAATGCAAACTGTTACACTTATTACACCACTCATTTATGGCCATGAGAATAATTCTATTAAGAATGTTTTAAAATTGTGAAATTATGTCAAGGAAGACATTTGAAATATGTCTTGAATATAACAATATTGATATCAATTGACCGATTTTACTATCATTGAAATAAAGTTTACTTATAATTTCCTACATGACTAAGGATAAAGTTGTATATTTTATCCTTATTTTCATTATTTATTTACAACTGATATTTATTTTATTTAAATAGATTCCAGAAATTTAATATTTAAGCACTTCTGATATATTTTAATATTTATTTTCTTGAGTTCATTATAACTGTTTAAAGCCGTGCTATAAAAAATTTAATATTTGTAGTAATAACTAAATCAAATAGCATTATATATATATTAATATATGAACATACTACGTATAAAAGATACGCAGTGTTATTTTGTATAATACTTTTAAATAACAATCATGGAAAATTATAATATGAATAAATAAAAATACATCGTATATGTAATATAAGTTTTGCAGTTGTATTTTGACATAAATATTTCCAATAGTTTTTTAATAGGTTTTAATACCTATTTTTAACAAAACAATTTTTTTGACAATTCATTTGTTGTAAATATTTTTTTTCTTTTAGGAGGAATAATAAAACTGATTGATATAAGAAGAAAAAAAAGAAAATTCATATATAGTGCGATTGATTAATATTTTTTTACTCTATAGATTATATAAAATGAAGAAAAATACGATGATGTATATTTATCTATTAAGGATTTTTATTTATGAAATAAATTTCTTTTATTTTTCATTTATTCAATTTCTATTATTATATTTTATATCTTTTTTTTTATTTTAATATTTGATTCATATTAGACATTGTATTAAAATAATTTAGTTTGAACATAATTATATCTTAAAAAATTAGAAAACTTTTATTTTAAAATCAAATATATTTTATAATTATAAAATAATTATATTTTTTAAAGCAGGTATCTTTAAAATACACCAAATTCAAATTTGAAAAAGTTAAGATTTTAACAGTTACTAAATTTATCCAATTAATTAGTTGTTAGCAAATAAAGTATTTAAAGCGTGCAACTTTTGGAAACTTTCTCTCTTAGTTTCGGGAATTAGAAATAAATTTTCAATAAACTTTCATTATTTACAAAGTTCAAAACGAAGTTCAGTACTTACTAGTCAATCGTTTAACGAATCTGTGTTGTTCCAACTCGAAGAAATAACTATGAACTGATACCACTTACCTGGTTATCGTAGCTCTTATAGGTTCTATAAGCATGTATCAAGAACTAATGGTAATATGGTAATATGGTAGTTACGGAAGGGGTTCAGGATATTGAGAATAAAAACACACAATAAATATTCCTTAGGAAAAAAATACTGAACTCAAATTTATAATAAACTGCTTTTTTGAGATCAATTATCACAAAACAAATAAAATATTCATATCATTTATACATTTTAAATTGTTTAATGCAAATTTCAGACAATGGAATTTATAAATGCTTAAAAAAGAAACAAGTAACTTTACATATTTATAATATCGTTAAAGAAAAAATCTCAGTTACCATCTTATTAATAATAAAATATTAATTTAAATTTGTAATTAAAAACTTGAAAAGATATTTGACACATAAACAAAGCTAAAATATTTACCCAACTTTGATAATGAACCTTTATTCAAATGCGATTTGATTCACAATTCAAACTTTCTATATATAACGCATTATTTTCATAAATAATGTAATAGTTTTATTTTGCACAATAGAAATATTATAATATTCTATTTATTCATACAAGCGCAAAGTTATATATATTTATTGTAATATACATTATAAACATATATTGCAATACACATTATAAAAATGTATAATTAATATAACAAAAATATAAAAAAGCAATTTTTGATAATATGTATATAATAAACAATATTTAATAATGTATAGATATTACTCATTATACTGTATAGGTGTTCACTCTTCTTCGATATATAAATTCGATATAATCGCATTTCATTCGTTTCTCTCGTCAACGTATTTTCACACATCATACTAATTAGAAATAATTTTATACTCTGGTATATGATGATTTATATGAACTACAATCCGATATTTACCTAAATTTGCTGTTTTCAGAATGTATATCTTTTATGTTCTTTACATTGGTAAGTACCTGATTTATTGGTGGTATATTGGTTAAAAAAAAAAATGCCTAGTTTTCATTTTCTAACCAAATAAATATAATATTTTAGTACTGCTAACGTTCGAATATTTTGACTGTGGAAGGGTGCATAAGATTCCAGTTAATTTAGTAAGCCTAATAATATTTTTTATTGATCATTTACACACTTGCTATTCTTCTACACGTTATTATATCTTAGCGGAAAATTATTTAGTGACTTTTAATAAAATTCAGGCTATATATGTCCTGAATTTATTTATAATGTAATTTATAAATAATGTAAATTTATTACTTTCTGTAAAATATGATAATATACAGAAGTAACATTATATTAAACATATCTTCTAGTAAATGAATTATATCTAGAGAGGATCTAGAGAGAGGATTCATTTTTACAAACATATAACCAACATTATTAATTGCTGATAATTAATTTTATTCACATTTTTCTAATAGAATCAAAGGGAAATACATTATGCGGATGAATCAAATTTTTTAAAAAGTTCATCGAATTCAAATAACTCAAAGAAATCTCCAGAAAAAAATAGTAACATTGCACAGAAAGCTGCACAGGAAGCTAAAGCTGCTTCAGAAGCACAAAATATTGCTGGTCAGCAAGCTGCCCGTCAAGTACTTAGTTTTTTTATTTAATATTAACGTTCGATTATGAAAGCATAAGTAAATAATTTATTCTTTTTATAGCTTACAATAGCTTATAATAATATTTGTTTTCATTCAGAAAGTAAACATTATTTATTTATTAAATTTATAATACATTTATCATATTTCATAAAACAGCAATTCATTAGATGCTGTGATAAATAAAAGATCTATATTACGTCAAAGCTCGTACAAATCTAATACAATGAATCCAATCACATAAGATTTGTTTCTCACGTGTGGGAGTAATGTGAAAATTATTCGTTGTTTGCGAAAATATATCTACTATAAGAATATCACATTTTCTATGAAATCGCCGAACCTTAATTCCCACATAATAACTAAAAATATTACTCGTGAAAGTAATTATGTATATATATGTATATATATTATGTGTATATATTTATGAAAGTAATTATATCTTATAACGTTTCACTAAGCATGTATTATCTCGAAATTAAGAATCAACTTAAAAATAATGCGACTTCGATGCTGTAGCTTCATTATTTGTTAGAATTCTAATGTACATACATGAAATTATTTAATGTGTTCTATGAGAGAGTTATACATAATCTTTACTTTGAAAGTGGCATAAGTCACTTTATTTTTAATTCGAGATATTTAAGGGTTTGCGTTTCAATCGTTCCTGGAAAAATTGATGCTAACTTTCGAGAAGATTTATTTGTATTTGTTATCTCAGATATTTGTATTTTTCTCAGTATAAATAATTTCGCACAGAAAACATTTTTCGTTACTGTAAAGTGACATATCCCACTTTCAAAGTAAATGGCTATGTATAAATATGCTCCAATATACAGGTAAAAGCACAACTTGCTGAGAAAGCAGTACAAGCTGCCAAAGCAGCGGAAGAAGCACTCGCAGGAAAGAAAGTTATAGTAGATCAGTTACAGGAAGAAGTAAGGGAAGCGCAATCAGTTGTCCAAGAAGAATCTTTATCTTTGGAACGAGAACAAGCTAATGTTAATGCTGCTTTACAAGCGGCGCGCCAATCTCAAGATCAGGTGATATATTTAAATTTAGTTATTGACAAATATATTGATAAATTGAAGTATATGTAACATTGTCTTTGAGTGGAACTAGGTACACTATTATTAGTATTGTTTTATTAATTATGTAATATAATTAAATTATTCTTTATTTTTAATATTTATGATTATAAAAAAAGATTGATTTGGAAAAGGCATTTATATTGAAAAAAGCCTTAATTGGGATAGAAGAAATGGACATAGAATACACATGTGTTTACATTACATTACAATGCAACAAATTTTACGTCAAATATAATGTAATGTACGTACGTATTTATATAAAAATGCTTCTTTACAATTTAATTTCAACAAACAATTTATTTAATCAACAATTTCTTCTTGATAATTTTAGCTATTTTTGTTTTTGTAAATATTATAAAATATAAAGATTGCAAATGATATGACACATATAATTTTATAATGTGGACGCAAGTTTAGCAGCATGCTTTATGTGTGCATATATAATTACATGCGTATCTGTATATATGTATATATACATATATATTCATTGAAGCCATTCACTTGTTAATTGCTTGCTCTTACATATTTCATGATTCAATTTATTATTACTGGTAGCAACAAAAACGCACCTGTTGTTAATCAGGAGTGACTAAGAAATACTTTCAATGTCATATAAATGAGAATGCAATTTGCAATCGAAAAAAGTCTTTTCTTTCGGTTGTAGTTAAAAACATTGACACACGCAGTCCAAACAGCTAAGGCAAATGCAGCTAATGCTCAGACAGCTGCAACTGGAGCTCAAAAAGCTTTACGGGAAAAAGAGGAATTGGTAGAGGCGGCAAGACGTCGGGTCGAGGAATTGTTAAATCAGTTAAGAGTTGCAAAACAAGACCTTGCTAATACAAATCGAGCAGCTGTCAAAGCAACTGCCGCCGCTAACGAAGCGAAAGCTAACGCCAGTAGGAATAAAAGACGACTAGAAAACATTCGAAGGATGAGGATTATGAAAAGGTAACAAATTCCTTTTTTTCCAGGATCGACAATTATTTAAATATTTTGTATCATTTATGTTATTTTAAATTTTAAGTGTAATAAGAGTATAATAAAAAGTTGTAAATTAATACAACGTATTTACATATTTGCAATTTTACATGCATATTTGTGTGCGTATTTCCACACTTATAAATATAACAAATAACCTTCTCGTAATATAATGTGTATATCTATATACCGTATGTGCCGAAATAACATATACAAGTGGACAAAAGATGATTTCTGATAAAGAAATAAGAAAAAAACATAAAATAAAATTGTTTGATTTCAGACTTACTTTTCGAGAAAATTGATTTCGAAGATTTATCAAATATGTTTGAATTTAGCTAATTTAATAGAAAAGAACAAGAGGTTAATAAAAATTGTTTTGGTATATATGTATTTAATAAATTTTCAAATACTTCAAGCATCTTACAAAAGAATTTTATTCCACATTTTTTATTTATTTCCACGTGTAAAATAATCTTCTATTAATTATTCTATTCTATCATTTAAAATTAATTAATTTCAAGTTTACTTGATAAATTTTTAAATTTGATTATATACATTATATAATATATATAAAAATTGAAAATTAAATCCAAAATTGATTTTAGTATTCTATTTATATATTACATGATCGCGATGTTTTAAAATCATAAAATTATGTTATATTTTTTTCTTTCTTGCAGATGCACGCATAGTTGAAAAGAAAACTGATGGAACAATTTTAAAAAAATTTATAAAGATATAAAAATTATATCGATTAATTAGGTATAAATAAAATATAATATTATGAATTAAATAGCAAGAAGAAATAATCAACTTATTGTATTACAACGATTTATTTTTATAAGAGCATTTATAAATGAATGTAATATTAATTGCAATAATTAATTCCTTCCTTTTAAAATTCAAAATTGATGTATGAAAAAATTAATTTATAATTTTCAATGTCTTTATTTTTCACTGACATTTCTGTTTATTATGACATTACATGCCTAATCACTTACATTCAAAATTTATAACGTGAATAGAAAGATTAAATATAAATAGATAAAAAACGTACGGTGTTATCTTTTTAAATTATTTTTATCTTATATAATATTTTATTGCTTACATATACTCGGTAGCAAAGTTAATGGAAGAAAGTCATCGATCTTTAAAATGGATTCATTTTGAAGCCTTTACCTTCATTTCGTTAAAAGTTATTGTTTTCAGAAATGTTTTTATATAAAAAAAATGCATTAAGAAAGTAAAGATGAATTTTTTCTTGAAAATTTTACAAAATTAAATATTTCTATGTAATAATAATAGTTTGATAGAATTCTTTTGCAACTTAAAGCATTATGCATATAAAGATTGGAACTGCATCTTTTTATCGACTTCAATTTTACATGGTTTTTTATCATTGTTTTATTACATTTTAAATGAAAAATATTGTGTTACGAGAAATTTACAGATTCAAATTTATATTGTAATTCAAATTTATGTTGTTTAAACACAAGTGTTTAATATGGATATTTAATTTGTGTATTTATACACTTACACAAAATTATTATCATAATACCGGCTATATATTTTTTATTGAAAAAGTAATAAAATAACAAAAAAAAAACACACACACATAATTTTTAAAAAAGGTTTAAAGGTCTGCCATAAGATTTTAAAATCTTTAAATTTATGATAATATATGAGCGTCAATAAAAATTGGTCAAATATAAGATTTTATTTTCAAGATGAGAAACACATTTTTACCTTGTTTGATAGTAATATTAAAAAGAAAAAAATGAATTCAGAGGGATAAAAATAGACTTTCGATTACAATGAAACGACTTCGTTTTTCAAAATGAACCCATAACGATTTCTTCCATAAGTACAAACAATTCAGAAATCGACAACTTATAGCGAAAATTTATTAAAATAAATGAATATTTATTAAAATTAATATTATTTAATAATTTTATGAATTAATCGAAAAATAATATTTTGTGTGAAAAATAGTTTAATTTCGATAGTTTATATCGATACCAAAATTGTAAAATATATATAACCAGCTATCTGAAAGCAAGTTTTATTTATTTAACGTTAAAAAATAAATATATCTATATTCATGATTCTCTATCTTATATAAAAATTAAATTATTAACTGCATAATATTTTTCCTTGTTTCGTAAATTAATTATTAAAATTTATAATTCTGTAGAGTATTTAAAAATAAATATGAGTAACTGAAAAAAATTTTTACTATTATTTTTGATGACTTTTTATTATTATATATTTCTTAAAATATGAATATTAGAAATTCTCACATTGCTTGTACTGCTTGAAACTTTTCCCAAATTGCTTCTTGCCACATAGCAACTTATTACGTCAATGATCTTTTATCACTAATACTTTTTAGTCATGATCACTGACATTTACAGTAAAATCGTGACATCGTGATTTACTTATACCAACGCACCGTCACGCATCAACGAATCAAATCCTTTCTAGTGCAAAGCGTAATGCAATGACGTATTGATACGGTGGCCACATTGAACTTTTTCTGATTTTCTGATGAGTATATCATTTTCAAAATTAATATGTACAGATGATCGTGTTTAATATTTGATATTAAAAATCCATTATCAACGCTGATGAGTATATCATTTTCAAAATTAATATGTACAGATGATCGTGTTTAATATTCGATATTAAAAATCCATTATCAACGCACACTGTCTTTTTAGCATATGTAAACAACTACCCAGAATAATAAAGCTCTTAAAGTATCATTTTATTACTTCCTACTAAAGCTAATGATTTAATTAGATTTAAAAATATTTACTAGAAAATGTTTATGTGACATAATCCTTAGTATACATTAATTTTACTTCATTACTTTTTATTTTTTATTAATTATAATTTATCTTAAAGTATTTCGTATCTTTCTCACAAAATAACGCAATAAAAGGAATAAAAATGCATGAAAATTAAATTAAGAATTTATAGATTTTTACAACAAAATTCTTAATACTGTTTTAATTTAAAAATTCCAAGTCACATAGTACTGAGGTCAAGATGTGTAAGCTTTTTAATAAAAATCGAGCATTGCAATTAGCTTCATCCATAATCGAACGATACTTTGATATCGACATACATAATGATGCACTGATGATTATACACATTTTGTTCCATGAGGGCTCTTTCAGATACAAATATCACAATATGCGTTTGAAAATAATATATCTCAGTTAACCTGCCTATAACATAATTTATTCGTTTCGTGTTGCATCGAAATAATGCTAAACGAAACTTAAAATACGAAAAAAATTCGTATTATATAAAGATTGTCCAAATTTATTGTGCTATCTATTGTCTATAATGTGTCTAATTAATTGTGCTATCAGGAAACCGTGTTATTAGAATACTATGTTACCAAAGGACTATCACAATTTTTGCACCGTGTTACATAGTTTACATGGAATGTTTTACTGTATGTATCATAAAATGCTTGATTATATGAACACTTAATTCTATTTCTTTTAATCGTATGACGAATGTCTCGTCTGTTTCTTAGCTCTTTTTCCAAAATGAATCTCAGATTCGGAGATTGCTCTTAACTCTTTTAGTATTTTTTTAGTATACCGTGTTTTAGTGCCGATATATCGATTTTACGAATTTCCCGAAGAATATTTCGACTTTTCTTCGCAATTGATTATAATTTTTAATTTATAAAAAACGATTTTTTTTTCTCATATATGTAAAACTATGTATATTTTATAATGAAATAAAAAAATATCTCAATAAAATAAATAAAATAATAAAAATGAGAAGATATTTTCATTTTTGAAAAATGAAGTTTAATGAAGTAATTAAATAATATCTAAATAATAATCAATTTTGTCATCAATTTAATTTTATAAGTATATTTAATATAAATAAACATACTATATGCAGAATAACAAAGCTAGATAATTTTTTATATAAAACTCGAGGATATAAAATAAAACATAATGCTGAAAAACAATAGCTGATACTGTGCAACGTCATTTGTAACCTCCCATGTTCGAAGAATCTATACCAAACTGATAAAACACAATTGTTTGCTGTGATTCATTTTCTTTTATTTTACTGTTTTAATATTTTTATAATTACTCATTATAATGAGTAATTATAAAAATTCCTAGATAAAATTAAAGATGTATACTATACTGTACTATACTATACTATATTATACTATACTATTTCTAATCTACATTGAGAACTTTATTTATATTTTATTTCTTAGATTGATCAAATCTACATAATCGAAATGAGACACTCAATACTAGTTGCTTAAGTCACACATGTAATGCCTACATATTTTTAAATATAAAAGTAATTAAATAGTGTTCGACATCTTTGATTTTCATGACCGATTGCCTCTTGTTCTATGCGGAGCTTAATTTTCAAGAAAATCCATTTGTTTTGAAAATCCATTACATAAGTAACAGAAATAAAATTTATTAACATAAATCAAAGCATTGATTATATTTAAAACTGAATTTTTATGATAATTGAATTATTAGAAAAAAAGGATATATGTGTATTTACACATACAGAATTAAACAATGGAAAAAATTTACATACAAAAATAATTCATTGAAAATTAGTTAAAGTTAAAGTAAACAATTCAATTTTGTGCCAAAAACTTCATTACATGCAATTCATTTCATCAAATAACAAGAAACGTTCTATTATATTATAAGAATATTTTAGTGCATGCCAAATTTTTTGTATTCGTCACGATATTTAAATAAGTAAGCTTGTGTGTAATAAAAAATATGCAACTTTTTTGTTCCAATTTTAATGAATCGCGATATAGTCGCAATGTATTCAAACTATATACATATGTATACATTTCGTGTAGAATCTTCTAGACCAAGGATGATTTATGTTTCTTCACCAGCATATATAAGAAATTTATTATCTTATTTTAAATATTCATGACCAAGAGTAATAGCTCGCACGCTTTTTCATGCTAATTAAGAAATCTTAATACTCTGTCACAACTATTGTGTCGCGATTACTTGTTGTTATTCTCGACCACTGACCCGGATGCCTGTTATGTTTACAATTAGTGTCCTCTAGAAACGGTTGGCATCGATTGTTCTATCGATATTTAATTCCACTTTTTAGATCAACTATGTAAGGGTAATCAAACGATCCGTACTTTAAAGTGACTGGCTAGAACTTGTTAGTTAACTTGTATAAAACAGGTCCGCTCGTCAGTGAGGAAACATTACAGAGATTACCTAATTAGAAAGATTGTCATTACAAAGCATTGCAGAAGATGCAATATTACATTACATTATTGCATCAAAACATTACATTACGTTGCAGAAGTACAGTAGAATATTACTATAAATAAAAAATAAAAATAAATCACCGTGTGAATTTTCGAAAGAGTAATCTTTGTAATCACAAAATTATACAATCCATTATTCACGATCTCTGATCTCATCAGGATTGTTTCGTTATATACTTCACCAACGCAGTCGCTATTCGCCTCAACATTCGAATCGGATCCATCGCTTGGTCCATCGAGCCATTTTCTATAGTTGTAATTTCTATAGTAATTTTTGATTTATCTGTATGCATGAACATATAGATTGAATATGATACAATAATTCAGCATTCATTTACTGCATATTTTCACATCGTGTCGTATTATTTAATGATAAAATACAATCGTTGAGCAATAATATACAGTCATTCTAGAAAGTTTCTAATCATATGATGAAAAATTGTTGATAATTCTTATTAACTCCATAGACAAAAATCGTACAACAGATTTTAAAAGATTGTTGTAAAGCAGAGGCTTCAATCTTCATACATCATTATACATGTAGCTTATAAAAAATAATACTATTTTTTTTCTCATTTTTTTCTCGTATTTACTATTTACGAGAAAAATGTTGGTTAGTAAGTCCGTGAACATTCTGTATATATGTATATATGTATGTACTTACGTAGTATCAAATGTGCGTGAAATAGAAGAAAAATATTTGACAATGTCACTGACTTAATAGTTACGTCTAGTTTTGTGTCAAATTTTCCTGGCGAGGATATACAATGATTGTCTAAATGTATCCAGAATATTTAGACTATTACTCAGGTTTTCTTAAATTTGTCCTGGTTTTTAAGGCGTTTGGAAACATCCGGGAAGATTTTCTGTAATAATTCGCGTTTTCTATTGACTTGCTTGTCTCTCTCATGTTATGTGTCTATCGCGTTTGATGATCTGACGCATTTATACTGGAGAGTAATGTTTTTCTATAGGTCACTGAAAAACTAAATGATATAAAACAAAAATAACTTTTACAAACACATATTTTTTAAATTTTTTATTATTTTATTTGGAAATATAATTAATGGATTTTTTCAGTATTATATATAAAAAACAACATCCCTCAAATGACCGTACGCAAGATTTCAGGTCCTAAACGTCGGGTTTCGACTCGAATGTTCTTCTTAAGTTCTTGAGTTGTTCGAAGTGTATTTACGTAAATCCGTTTTTTCAAGTAGCTCCACAAAAAAAAGTCTGGGGCCGTCAAATCACGCGGAGACCAAACAAATTCAACATTTTTTGAAACATTATTCATTCACCGAAAATTTCTCGCAAGAGGTCCATCATCGCTCTGGCAATGTGTCCAGTAGCTCCATCCTGTTGGAATCATACCTCCTGATTATCTTCGACCGCTGGGCATTGTCCTATACAAGGTTGATTCTTTTTGGCTGACCTTCCTCATTTTCAAAGAAATAATGGCCGATAATTCTTTCAGCCATAACACTGCAACAAACAGTGCATTTTTGGAGATGCAATTGATGCTGATATAATTCTTTGGGATTCTCAGTAACCCAAGTATCCGCAGTTTTATTTGTTGATGTACCCGTTTAAATGAAAATGGGCTTATCACTCATTATCAAGTTGTTCAAAAAGTTGTTATTTTACTCGTTGCTGGCAATCATGCGTAGCCATTTTTATCTCCAAGGGATGCTCTACAACTTACAAAGAAAGAAAATAAAAAAGATTGAAAATGAACAAGTTATGACTTTTTCAAATCCTTCAGTTTTTCAGTAGTCACAACCTATAGAAGGGATTTAAGACAATTTAAAATACGAATATACGTTGATGTTATCGCATTACGCACTTGTGATAAAGTGTAATATTGAGATTCTAATTTAAAATACAAAAATTATTTAAAGAATTTCATACAGAAAAATCCGGAATTTTAATGTCTTTTGTTCTAGATTTGTGATTTTATAAATAGCAGTCTTAAAAAGAGTAAAAAATATTAAGAATGACTCGGAAAAGAATGTACGATAATTTGCACAATGTATAAGTTTCTTATAATTTCTCGTATATAGAAAATAAAAGTTTTTGTTAAATAGCACATCAGAAATACTATTTTGTAAAACATAGTCTTTTTTTACAACAATGATTCTTTATATAATCATACTACATTAAATTTATGTTTGACAGTTTCGATTCGGTTTAAAATTTGATGCATTGTTGATGGGGATATAAATTAAGTGAATACCGAAAATACGGAATTTTTTTTATTAAGTATATAGAATCTTATATAAAATTCATTTAAAGTACAGATATATTTTTCGAAGTGTTTAACTTATAATTTGCAGAATCTCTTTAAATCTTCTTCCTAAACAAATTTTAGGTTCTAGGATTGCTTGAAAAGAAAAAGATATTGAAACTTTGTTGATGCCTTTCGTAGAATTGAAAAAGCATTAAACAACTTTAAACCGTTCCATACAATACACTTATGAAATTATCGAACAACACAACTTTCTCCTTTACTGCCCATATTTTCATTACTTTCCTATTTCCTGTGCTAGTATGATTAGGATCAAAACAAATAATATAAGTTTATTACCTGTTATGATTATTATTCACGTGGACTTTTCACGTATATATTTTCCTGCAAAAAACCATCGCTATATAACAAGTAATTATTAACTTGATAGCTATACTGCTTAAGAAACTAATTGTAAGTGATAGAAAAATCAGTCACCACTTTTGTCAATTCGATTCTAGACTTTGAACCAATCTGCATGTCTCAATTCAATTTTTCTGCAAAGATTCTCTGGAGTATTCTTGTACGATCAAACATCAGTAAAAAAATTTGCAAGGCATATTTTTCTTTAGTTTAATATAGTCTCTAAATCTTAAAAATAATTTTTCGTAACTGATAATCGAAACTTAGCCAGCATATGTGTAATCAACGCAAGAGTCGAAGGAAACATCCGCCACGAGCATTAATAAATTCAATATCGTTATCTGATGTATCCTAATACATATTTTTGACCTCGAACGCATTGCATAGACACGCGTTGTATTAAAGTAAAATTTTCTATAAACATCAAACGCACGTGTTTCGACTATACTGGTACATGTTTCCGTTTACTTATACGCGATTTTCAATTATAGCATTCACATCAGCCTTTAGAGAGAAAGTATGTGTACAACAAGAAATAAAAGATAAGAAAGAAACGAAAATAGGAACTCTTCCGCGATGATTGTCGAGCAGTCACTATCATTTTGATCATATTAGAAATAGAGCTGGTTCTAAAATGTCTCAGTTGCATTCTAGTATTGCATTGCATTGTTCTCTCATACATAACAATTTGATGACGAAGAGTTATTGAAGAAAATGCAGTGTACATACATACAGTGTTTCTGGTATTTAATTGTAAACGCATGAGAAGTGAACGCAGGCAAGCTTAGATACAAGGACTAAAGGTTTCAAGCGTCCATATCCGTTTTATGTTCCATATACATTTTCTATTATGAGAAATATTAAGTCCAATGCCAGAAGTAGTGTTGTAAGATAGTTACGTTTAGCATTGAAACGTTCATCTGTAATTATTGCGTATTAGAAAAAGTAGCTGAAATATTTCGAGGATTCAATAATAATTTTTAAAATATTAGAATTATTAGAATTATGTTGCAAAATTGCTGCAAAATTGAAACTTTTATACGCTTGTACCTGAACCTGCTTTTAGAAACCATTTTCACTTACGGAAACAAGCGAAAGGTGAAAATATATAAAATTTTGGAAATTATTTGAAGACGGCTTCGAGAAATCAATTGATAAACAAAACATGCACAAACATATTTTTTAAAAACAAAAGATTTAAAGATTTAGATTTTGACAAAATGATACAGATTGCTACTTCGATGAAACTTTCCGAAAAAAATACAGTAATGACCGAGTGTAGATTATATTGATATGATTCAGATAATAAAAGGATTAATAGAAAAGAATGAAAGATGTAACGCTATACTATTAAAGAAAGCAATGTTACCAAGAATGGAGTTTCAACTGTGGCATATACCATCAAAGAAAATAGATACTCATACATGTTATTACATATGAGACAAATCATGAACAGCATACAATGTAAAAATTATGATATAGCAAGTCATTTAGTTAAATTAACACAAAAAAACAAAGCAGTTGGAAAAAATCAAGGGTAATTTTTTCAGCCCGAAAAAGAAGTAGTAATATTATTTTCCTCAATTTTTTCGATTAAATGAAAGAAATGAAATATAAAATAAAAGGAATTTTGAAAATATATTATTTAATACAAAAATTAGAATAGTTCAAACAAACTTACATACACAATATTTTCAATAATTTTTCGCAAAGTTTGGTAAAATAAAGTAGTTCTGAGTTTAACAGAGTTATATGTATATATAAATATTTGAAGATTATTATTATAAAATGACAAACGAAACTTAGATTAACGAAGAAAAAAAAGAATCAATTTTGCACATGACATTTTAAAGCAGTCGATTGAACAAAAGGTTTGATACTCATTCTAATGAAATTTACAGTGAAATTTACTTAAAATTGTGTGTAGATTTTGGCAAGGATAGTGATGGATAGTGGAAGCTTCTTGTTGTAATAAAAAATTTACAGAATAAAAATAGAAGAAATCATAAAATTTTGTGAATTCAAATTGATAAATTTTCTTCAAAAATACTTTTTTCATTTTATTATGAAGATTTTAATAATAAAAATAGTAATATTATAAACTTATCAGAAATTAATGCTCAGATTTAATAGAATTTTTTAAATTAGAGGCCCTGGGATTCCCTTCCCAAATCGAAAAAATTAAAACCAGTGCAAACAAGCGATTTGCAAAACTGATCATTGCAGTAATTTGTCATTGTGTTTTCGAATACAAAGTAGACCATTCAAAAATGTTATAAGTCGTTTTCTCGGAAATCGTAGCAAATACTTCAGAAAAATATTGTTTCTCAAATAGTCAGTCCCTTTGTACCATTGAATTAAAAAAAAAAGTTAATTGATATCTGCTACAATTTTCAAAAAAATGGCTTTTAACACTTTAGGTGGCGTATGCTGTATATTGACTTTTAGTAACACCTAAAGTGGCTGGCACCAAAATTCTTCTACTTTCTACCGTAAACGAAACGTAACCACAATCAACAGTAAAATACTTTTCATTATTTTATATATTTATTTAATTCAGACATGTAGTTACGATAATTTAGACACATTTTTTTTAGCTATAAAAACAGCTTAAAGAGAGATCAAGTAGATGATTATATAATTTTTTGTTGTGAAGTTATAACAATTTTTAATTACAAACAATTTTTCTTCATTATTGATTATCATCGTACACTATGACGAATGGAAAATATTTATATTTTCAGTAATAAATATTATGATAATGAAATACGATATAAGAAAAACCAATTATATAGATAAGAACGCCAATAAAATATATAATTATTGTATAACTAGCTCGATATTGTTATATATACTATTGTTATACGTACTATTTCTTTAATTTAATTATCTGTTTAACAATAATTTCATGTTGGCCTGATATACATTGCAAGTTTGGGTAACTGAGTAAATAGAGATCCGGTAGTGTGGGAATATCTTATTAGTGTCGATAAGGCGTGGGAATAGTGTAAAGCAAGTAAAGGAATGCACGATTCAACGATATGTATATATGTATGTACATATATGTGAAGAACGACTAGTTGCTAACATCTTTTAGTAAAAATCAATGAAAGATTATAAGAATCTCGATCAATGAGTGCAATGTTAGCAAAACCAGTAAAAAATGTCAATAATACATTAAACAATAATAATAAGGTTAATTAAAAGCTAATTTGACTGAAAATTTGGAAATAAATCATGAATTTAATAAGAAAAAAGGATTTAGCTAGATATGATTGGCTAAATATGTTTTTAAAACGGCACTCAGATTTCAGTGTTCGAAAATCAGAAGGTATTTTTTTTGTTTCGGTGCCAAAGTATGAATAGGGTAGAAGTTGACCTATGTTTTCATATACATATGTAGATGTTTGGGTAAACTTTACGAGAATATCTCTTAAACAAAACGAGAAATATATTTAATATGAATGAGAACTACAATTGAATAATAAACTAAAAATTGAACTCAGAATATGTATTTTTGGACCACTATCTATTTTACCATCTGTCCCAGACAATCTGTGAGGTGACTTTTTACATATCATATTTCTTTTGTTTCGTAAATCTATGATTATATACTTTCACAAATATATATATATATATATATATATATATATATATATGCAAACAAATATATATATTTTTAGATATTGATCATGCTTTAGATGAAATAACTCTTTTTAAAAAAATCGGACCATTACTTCCCGTATTGATTGATTACTTCCAGATACAGATATAATTACAAAAATATTAATGGATATACAATCCATTTCCAACAATTACTTACATTAACAATACTTACATTAACAAAAAAGAAATAAATATAATTTGCATGGATGATAATGTTCAACACAACTAAGTTGCATATGAGGATTCAGAAGCTAATCAATATAAATCATTTTCCATTAAAAATGATTTCTACCGTACATTTTTTCATTGTGAAAACCTTTAGTCAATGAAACAGTTTAGTTATAATATTGTAATTATTATATAAACAAATTAAATAAATATTATCGATCGATGTTTATGTTGTATCCAAGGGAAAACTTATTATACTGTTATTTTGAATTTTCGTTATAGTTCCCTAATGAAAGTTTTGAACATATATTTATATGATATTTTTTCTTTTTATTTTTACTCACAGTTTTCATTCACTGGCAAAAGTTATGTCGGAAAAAATAGGGACACCCTATATATGAGTTTGTGTAATAGTAGGACTCGTTCAACGTACACCATACAGTGAAGAAAGAAGAAACGAAATAAAATAGGTGGGATGATGCGAGATACGGTTGGCTCTCAATCACGAAGCACCACCATTAGTCGCCGCGTCGCTAGTTTGATATTCCTATTGTAACCAACAAGCTGTACCTAATTTTAACGGCAGTAAACCTAACCTATAAAAGCAATTTAAATAAGATTGTTTTTAGTTGCAATAAATTATCTATCGATTATATAGAAAACTAAAAGTATTTATAATGGTTTCTATCATCGCACGAACATTTTCATCTAAACGTAAATATTCTATTCCTTTTTTTATCGATATTTACTAAAATATATTGCAAACAATAATAATGTAATATAATATAAAGCAATAATAATGTTGCCTATTGTAGTATCTAAGGACTGCAGTATTCTGCTACCATTGTTCACATATTCCCGGAAGCGTAAATTATTCACAAAACCTGAGTTGCGACAAGAAGTTAAAGAAGGTAAATATTTTTATATATTGTGTATTCTTTTTATTTTCTTATTGAATAAATATAAATTTACAATATTTCAGCTTCAAACATAGATAATCTAAGAGATATAGATCCATTGAGCCATCCAGACTTTTTTCATGTTTATGATATGTTTACTGTCAAAGACCTGTTTGATGCGAGAGTACATTTTGGTCATAAGGAAGGTTCTTTAAATGAATATATGAGACCTTTTCTATTTGGATCTAGGCTAGGACACTTAATATTCGATTTAGATCAAACTGCTGAATTATTACGGCAAGCATTAAATTTCACAGCTCATATAGCTTTCAGAAATGGAGTAATTTTGTTTATAGCAAAAAATCCTCAAATTTCTTATCTTGTGGAAACTACTGCAAAAGAATGTCAAGAATATGCTCATACAAGACAGTGGAAACGTGGAACATTCACAGATGCCACGCATGAATTTGGAAGTATTACCAGATTGCCGGATTTGTGTATATTTTTGAATACTATGCATTCTGTTGTTGACCAACATATGGCAGTGAATCATGCAGCTAAAATGTGTATCCCAACAATTGGTATTGTAGATACAAATTGTGATCCCAGACTTATAACGTATCCTATTCCTGGAAATGATGATACAGTTTGTAGTATAAAATTATATTGTAAATTATTTAAAGAAGCAATAATGAGAGGGAAAAAGTATAGGGATGATATACTTGCAAAAAATATATAATTTAATGTATAGTAAGTGTAAGAATATTATAAGTAAATTTGTACATTATACAATGTATATTGTAATATATTTTTTCCTGTTGATTTTCTGATGTACTTTTAATTATTGTTGCTGCAATTTCATTAACATCTTTCATGTAATACTAATCTAAATATTAAAGTGGAGCTTTAGTGATAATTTTATGTATATAACAATTTTTTTTTCTCTAATTGTATAATAATGCTTCTGTAGTTCTTACTTCTTCATCTAAAGATGAATGCTTTTACCAACAATTTTGAATTGATAAAAATACTGCATTTACTGTAAAAGAAAAAGGAAAACTGATAAAATAATCTTTATGATAAATGGAGAAGAAAGGAAATGGAAAAATATCCCTACTAAGAGTTTTTTTTTATCAAATTTCCATTCTAAATTTTCATTTGACATTAATTGTTCATTACAGTAATATCGCCAAATATCATTAAATTTTCTTTATTTGAAAGATACTCTGTTAGATTCTGAGTTATGAGTTAATTTTATACTTATTGTTAGTGATTGTTTTGATGTTCCAATTGCATTGGTAGAGATGTTGAGATAATTTTTCCTAAAATATTAACCTTTAATGAATGAATTTAAAGTAAAGATTTTACACTGAACATATAATAGAAGTTACATTTCTTAGATATATTTTTAAACTTTGAACTAACAGTAATGCTAATGCTTCTAATACTTTCAGTTCTTTGCAAATTAGTCTTTTATTTTTCTCTGTATTTATCAATATCTTCAACTAATTTTATAATTAACTGCATCTTATGTTCATGCTATTCTTTTCTTTCAAATATAGATTTTATAAAATTAGTTAATAATTTTAATCATAAATATTGATTTTTAATAAAAACGAGATGAAAAAGGTAATATACTTGCAAAAAATAAAATATAATATTATTTGATCCATAATGAGTGTAAATGCATGAGAATATTATAAATATATAACTATATACTGTGGTATAAAAAAGAAGATACATATTCATTTTTTTCTTTGGATAGTTGTTCTATTATTTCCTAATTGAAGCATAAAGTTTGTTATCCTAATATAAAATAATTTTGTAAAGTATCTGTAGTTTTATAAAGTATCCAAATACACTACAATCCAATATTTGGATAAGATACAAAATTTGCTTGCTATTCCAATTCTCATCAGTGTAGCACGTTCTACATTCATTTTATTTTTTGTATCTTTTTTCACATTTCCATCATATATGTGTAAAAGAGAGATATGTGGAACATAATTATAAATATTAATAAATTATATTATACTTCGCCACTTTGCTTATGAATGTTTTTGTTAAAAAATTAGTATATACTGGTTTTGAACATAGTATTATAATTGTTATAGTTCTATCTGATTTTTTCTGAACCAAGAATTTTATAACAACCCTATGTATAACAAATATTTATTTATTAATATTTACATATGTGAATAAATAAATTAATAATAATATTTACAGTTAATATGTTAAGTTTAATACAAATTTACTTGCAATATGTAGGAGAATATGCTCATATTATGACACTAACAATATTAGAAGTAATTATAAAATAATCTGGATTCATTATGAAAAAATATTTTTCTATCAATTTAGATAAAGTCATTGGTGAAAATACATTCAAGTCAAACATTTCCTTGTCAACAGATGTGTCAATATTCTTTTGTAATGCTCGTTGGAATTACCCCTATCCGCATTATTTACAAGTATATTCAACTAAAATTATAATTAGTCAACTTAAAATATAATTAAAATGCGTTATAATACATCATCATAATAAGGAAGCATTCAGTATGTATTTACTTCACCAACTTTAGCAATGATACTGTCAGGTGTTGATTTATGCTTATTTAAATCACCAATGTCTAAAACTAACACTTCGATGTCAGAACTTGTCAAATTTATAAATCAGTTATTAAATTTAAGCAAAAACATGGGAATAATTAATAAAAGTAATAACTAATTTAATTTCTGTTTGCATTTTTTAATTTTGTTTCTCTTCATGCTGACAAAATTAATTTATATTCAATTTTTGCCAAAATATATGCAAGATATTTTTACTTAAAGTTTCTGTTACTATTTTGTCTTTTAAAAAATTTTAAAATATCTTTTAAACTATTTTATTTTTTCAAAAATCGTAAATATGTTAAAAATATATTTAAAAACGATACCATATATATATATATATATATATATATATATATATATATATATATATATATATATATATTTAAAAACAATACTATATATTTAAGTATATATCGAAATGACATTTTTTGGTAGAATTTTATTATCTCATTATTATTTGTCAAATTTCTCATGAAGAGCAAAATTTAAATCGCAATCTAAAAACGGAAAGCAAACATGTAAATAAATTATAATTATTAAGCATGGTGATAATAATACGGAATTTCGAAGGGATGCGATACTCAATATATTGATGACATTGTTATGGATTACATTATCAACCATTAACGGCGATGACTACTACAGTGACAACTGATGATGATTGTACAATGCTGATTCACACATTGTCGACTTGCCGACGACTTAATCAACGAGAAACCAAAATCCGGCGACCAACTTTGACAATCAAACTCAACGATCAAAATTCATTATAATTGGTAAGTGTCTGATCTGTCAGAAAGTTGGCCACATTTTTTAATTCAATATATTTCGCGGTGATTAGCGATCGCTAACGAGTCGTTCGCGTTTTCTTCAAAAATTCATTGACCGACGCGACTAACATAAATACATATATTCTATTTAATTTAGTAGTTATCAACGATTTAGATTAAATAGTCACCCGCAATTGGTTGGCAATTAGCCGGTAATTGATATAATCGTTCTAATACGTGTAGTGTATCAATAACACTTGTATATAGGTAAAATTCAATGTGTTACCGAAAGAGTTTATTAGTATCGCAAGAACTAATAAGTATGAAAGCTAAAATTTCATATTTGGGGTTCTTCCTTTCTTCCTTCAAAATTTCATGTTGATCGAGAATTTTCAGAATTTTATTCCAATATATTAATATTAGAATATAAAAAAAAAATATAATATATTTAATCTTTGAACATTAAAAATACCAGTGGAAACCGATAAAAAATAGGGATTAGTATATTAAAAATTTTTTTATTGCATAATATATTTATATTTTATCAGGCCTTGAAAATATGTCAGAGATCAAACTGTTAAATCTGTGCAGATTTAAAATGAGATCATACATAGGTGAATGAACTTGATGTGTTAGAGAAGGGAAGAGAAATCTACGAATGAGAAATCAGACTCTAGCTCGTCTTTTATTTGCGTAAGACGTGCTTAAATACGCAACTAAAATCATTACACTCTAGCTACAATCAAAAATTATAAGTAAAAAAAAGTATATTGTAATGAAATTCTAGAAAATTTCGATATTTTAAGAGTATAATTAAATGAAATTGTAATAAATCTACCAATTATAAATATTGCAAATGTATTTAAATATAATAATATATTTTATTCCTTTAACAAAGATAATTAACCATTTACACAAATATATTCATTTTTTTTATAATATCATGTTATAATAATAAATTAATGAAAATTTGAATACAAATACATCTTTTTACATAAGACTATTTTATTGTTTACAATATTCCTGCTGATTGCTCATTTTCTTTCTAGTTTCATTATGATGCAGTTTAATATAATATACAATTCTCATTAGGATATTTTTATATTCCCAAAAAATTAGGCTTATTTCAATCTTGAACAAACTTGTTTCATAATTTTCGTAATTCTATGTAATGATAAATTACAGTAATTATTTAAAAAATAAAACTTATAGATAACAAAATTTTTTATTCACTTTTTATTAACTTAATTAATTCTTTCCTCTATAACTTAATTTAAATATTTTCCTATTGTACTCTGAATGTATTCTTAATTATCTTATTCTTTATTTGTTAATTTCATAAAATTACCATTAAAAATGACCAAATTTTTAAGTTGCAATACATTGGTTATTACTTTATTTAGTCATTAAAATATTTTTTTAAATTTTTTATTGTGTATAATTATACATCAAACATTCTCTTCTTCTAAGAAGAAGACAAAAAAGTTGAAAAATGTTGGGTATAAATATATTCTAAAATAAAATATATTTTAAAATATTCAATAATTAAATATATAATATTTCAATATTTGTATTAAAATTATTTTCAATATTTGATTAATTCCATTGCGAGAAATTGTAGATATATTCATTGCTTGAATTATATAAAATAAAAACATTACTGATATTGATAACGAAAATCGCTCATTCTGCAATCTATTAATTGTAAGCAATATATATATGAATCGTTCACAGAGTAAAGTAATTAAATCTATTTCTTTTTAATTTTTTAAAATTTACATCTACAGTGTAAGTTTTTTTTAATTTCTTAAAATTACTACACACTGTACTACAGCATTTGATTAATGCTTAACTTTTTATATATTTAAAATAAATTTCTTTAATAATTAAGCTTCATTAAGTGATAATTAATTAGACTTTCATTAAGTGAAATTAAAAATCATTTTGGCCGTATAATAATAAATAATTTGTTTCAGAAACCAATGTGATTATTTCAAGGATATACTATGTTTGTACATTTTCTACTATGTATGTACATTTTCTATATTGTTAGACATATAATATATGTAACATGTATAATACATATGTATAATTAGGGTGTCCTAAATTTAAATGTAAAAATTTTGAGAATATATACAGGACAAATAAACTAAAAAAAAAAATTTTTTAAGATATACTCGTTTTTGTTGCGTTTTCGCAATTTTCTCCGAAATAGGGCAAAAACAAGCAAATTTCTGAAAGATATTTTTTCTTAATTTATCAGTCCTGCACAAGTTCCTAAAATTGTAATACTTGAATTCGAAACATCCTGTACATTATATGTGTTTTTATATGTAATATATGTGTTTCAGCTTTAAAAAATATTCAAAAAAGAATGTATTAATGATGTTACCTATTATTTGTTTTATTATTTTATGGAGTTAATTGATTTGTAAGTAGGCAAATAAGTGGTATATAATGTACAAATCACCTTAATAACATTTCTCCACTTATCTATTATCTGATTTTACAATATAATTAGACAGGCTATGAGGAAAGTTATATATTATTAGTATTATACACGAAGATCTATACACTTGTATTTAGGAATATAAAATTTTGAGGCAGTGTTTGTATTTTATATTCTTTTTTATTTAGTATAATTAATTTAAAAATAAGAAATTAAGTTGAATATAATTTCCTGTGTATTTATTACTAGAAAATAATTATAAAGAAATTATTTTTAATGTTTTTAAAAATATCAACAAGAATAATGAAAAAGTTAATTTTTGTAAGCAGATCACTTTTATATGAAATATAAAATAAATTTTAAACCTAAACATATGATAGCATAATTCAAAGAAAAAAAACTGTAGATGATCGAATTTCATAACATTCTATCTCACGTTTGAGAGATCACGAGTCCCTTGGGCTACGGTCACGATTTCAAGACAAGTGTTACTTTTCTGGTATATCAAAGATGTTATTAGTAAAGTTGCTTAGTTTTACAATAAAAAAAATTTCAGTTTCTTTTTTCAATGTGAATGAAATTTCCATACATGAAATTATTTCATGTATTACTACATATACATAGGTACAATAATCTTGTTATTTAAAAAAATGTTCGTATTTGCACGTTTATGACTTATATATACGATGACTAAATAGTCATGATCAGAAGAACAATAAGAAATCACTAATCTCTGATTGTGCGATTGCTTGCTCAATATTTATTATAAAAATTAGTTTTAGAATAATTAATGAAGGCACTAGTATATATAAATTTACATACATAAATTGAATCAGATTTTCTGAATAATTGCTTTTTTACTTTATGATTACCGATTATTATGAAATCAAATTTACGTATCAGTTTCCGCAAATACCTTTCACAGAAAAGTCGTCACATCGTGGGAAAAGCAAAGTAAGGAGAATAAGTATGCAATGATACACATCCTTCTTTAACATTGTTCATTTATGGCATGTGATGTGTAATCTTTGTTTTAATGCTTTTATTGATGATGAATCAATGACAAAAATTGTCGAAATGATTATTTTTAGAATAATTAGATGAATACTTTAATGAATACTTGCTTCAAGTATTAGATAGAACTTAACATATTTAGTAAATTTATATTTAATCAAAATATGATAAAATATTTATATTTGTATTGGTCATTTTTAGATTTTTTATATTTTGTATTCTCTCGTGTATTTGTTATATATTTTCACGAAGAAATAAGCAAGTACTTTAATAATCTACCGTTATGTTATTATAACAATCGTATTACATTTATTTATTATTTATTTATTATATTTATTTATTTATTATTATATAACAATATTATTTTACTATTATAATATATTGCTTTTATATTATACTATTTATATTTAGCTTAGTATAAATTAGTATATTGTGAATTACGCTTATTGCTGATCTGGCTTTACAAAAGTAAATTCCAATGAAAAACTATCTATTTAGGAGGAGAATTAATTGATTAATCATCATTGATCCAGGATATTCATCGTCATTCGTGAGCGTAAGAAAGAAGCGAATTAAGAAGAAGAGAAGGAAAAGAAACAAGCTGTAGAACTATTATAGTCTAGTAGTGAAAGTACTTTGAACTCCAATCACGTGTTTCAGTTCTCTCAGGTATATCATCAGGTGAACTCTTACAAGTGAGTTCAGTATCATCTTCACAACCCTTCGATTTCGCGATTCAGCTTCCTCTCTTAACTGTTGCAGTGTTTGTAAAAGTCATAGTCATACGCGTCTATTTAATAGATAATTTATAAAATATAATATCTGATTAAATAAGCACATTATTTTTTTCAATTTTCAAAGAACTGTTTTCTATATTCGTGGAGAAGTCTTTAAAGATCAGATTAAATACCTGGTGAATGCATTTTCAAGATTATACCGATCCGTTTTATATATGGTTCGTACTGATTTTTTTTTTATTTGTCTAATATTACTTTTTCCTTTTTTTAATACTAAAGAATGAATAAATGATTTAAATTAATTTGTAATAAGATAAATTAAAATTCTAAAATCGATTACTTTACTTTAAAGGCAAAATTTTAATTTTTTTTAACATCATGTTATATTTAATTACAGTTACATTTATTATCATTTATCAATAATTGTGTTATAAAAGCATGTTTTCCTTTAGACTTTTATATTATATACTTGGTGAGAATTCTATATGGTATTGTGTTATTTCTCAATTTTCGTAAATTTAAATATAATCTCTTCGATTAAGTAATAAAACAACGGGTTGAATAATAATATTATAAATATGTACATGTATTTGCTATAATTATAAATGTTCGATAAATCAACATTAAAAAATTCAACAGACAAACTATCAAATAATATGAGATATATAAAATGATTTTCAAGTGATTTTCTCCAAAACCATTACGAATCTTGATTTGAATTCTTCATATATTTAGTAGTTTGAAGCGATTAATCTTCAATAAGTAAAAAATTTTAGAAGTTTAAATAGAACATAGATGGAAAATTTGATTAATTTAATATTTTTTTCCCAATTTGCATAATTAAAAAGTTATAGTGAAGAATGTTTTTTCAAAGCTAACTTCGCGAGGAAACGTAAAGAAATGAAAAGAAGAATAAACGACACTTATGATTGACATTTATTTCATTATCAAATATTCAGAATATCAACATTCATTCTTAAGCATTTATTTTTCATTTAATTATAGTATTTTGTATATTTCTTTTCGTGTCTTCTTTCGATATAGTTAAATTATTTGATTTTGATGAATAAAGTAAAACTTCAATTATAATGAAATATAACAATAATAATGAAATATAATAATAATAATAATAAAAAATGCTAATAATATATTTAAAATATTTAAGAATATAGAAAGTACTTGTTATAAATGCGAGAATATCTTTAACAATTCATATACATGTTGCAGTTACTTTCAAACATTGATAAATGAGGCTATGTCATAATTACGTCATTTGAGTAGCGTCAAAACTGAAGCAAAACTTTTACTAATTCAGCAAAAAATAAAAAATTATACATCCAGTTGAACGCTTTCTCTATAAATAAGGCATAGAATATACCTTAACGAAATATGGGTACATTTACAAATGAATAAAGAAAATTCAGTAGGATCTTGTCAAAATTGGAAGACAAATTTGTTTGGATAATGGAATTTCCAAATAACATTTTCGGACAATTCCTTTTGTACTTCGCATTATCTAATTCGTCATTGTATAGATACCACTAGTTTTTATTTTTTATTGATTTGTTCCTTATTTTTTACAGCACTGGTCGTTGATTTTTCAACGCCCTATTTTCGTGCTAACTAAGTTTATTGCACATCTCAATAGTCACATTTTGTCTCAAATAACACTATCCGTTTTTGTTCTGATGATATTATTACAGTCCTACAATCGCTTAAAACATAAATGTTACACTAAAATATTCTGAAAAGATGTTATTTTAATGATTACTTTCAATGATTTAAAGAAATAAGTACTATATAGGCTACATACACATGCACGAAATACGAAATGTATTGTTCGGCGAAGTTGTATAAAATTAGAATTGAATTATTCCATGAATTACAATTACAAAGCAATCCAACTTTACTCACGATTATAGTAATTAGCAATTGAAATAATTGAGAAGTTTGTGTTATGTAATTCAATATACAATATATTAATATAACACAATGTAATTAAATTACATAATTCAATCAACAGAATTATATAATTGCTTAGATCCTATCGAATAGAACATTCCGATGATAAAATGTTCGGATAATAGAGAATATTCTGATAATCGAGGTTCTAATATGTATTATTAAATAGTATTCGTCCGTATCGTAACATTCTCTATGATAATTTGTACAAACAAGCAACTAAAAAAAAAAAAATCAAACAAGAAATTAATTATTTTTAAATCTGTTTTTACATTCCATATACAAATTTTGAAGTTTTAAAAAATATAAGACTTAATAATGTCCAAAAAGAAAGAATTCTATTTTTTTAAAATATCATCATTTTCATCGATTGAAATCCATTGAATAATTCTGATTTATTATTAATTGAATAATCAGTAGTGTGCATTGTTTTATAATTTTGAAATTTTTCATTCTATTTTGACTACCATATTTTTATTTCAAAATAGAACTCTATTTTTATATAAACACTAGGTATTTTTTCAACAGATATTTTACACCTTTCTTTAAGTTTTCGAACTTTGTGTTTCGTAATCGTAATCGTTTATTCGATTTGCCAGTAAATACATTAGCTGAAGAACCTATGATAAATCAGAAAGTATCTATAGTGTTAAATAATAGTCTACATGCTTCACATGGGATAATTATAAGGATTATTAATTAATTAGAAACATGAAATGCATCATTAATAAAATATCGGTACTATAATAGATATTTTTGTATTAACTTTATTTAAGATATTATTGATAAAGATAAGAATACGTTATAAAAGAAACTTTCATCCTTTTTTGTTTCAGTTGATCTAGTTTCCACGTATAAAAGTCTGATTCTTCAAATCAAGGAATAAGGGAAAGTACCAAAAGTATTTTAGTTTCCTGACTTTGTTCTGGATCTTTCTTTCGTGGCAAAAACAGTTATTTCTGACTGTTCTCCAATAATAGTCTCTTTTGAATGAATGGGTGAGTAAGATTAATTTTTATATTTTATATTTTTATCTTTCTTCTATATTTCATTATCAAATTAAATTAATCATGACAAAAAAATGTGTATTTATTGAGTGCAAAAAGTAATTATTATTTTTATATGAAAATAATCAAACTTTTTATAACATGTTCAAGACAATAAATATTTGTGACTATACAAAAGAGTAATATGTGTATTAACATTAATTTATTGTAAAAATAAATATGCATTTTTAGTCATATAAATATAGTTTAATTTATTTTCTTCCCTTTTCTTACTGTCTTTACAATTATTACAAATTCATTGAAAAAAAAAAATTTATCTGAAGTAATACCTTATCTATTATATTTGTATACTCAATATATGCAAAATATTTATATTTAAAGCATTTTTGTATCATTTCATAGTAATAAATAAATTTTAATACATCTATAAGTAAACAAACTTTAATAATTTTTAATATATTTTAATAAATTTTTGCTAAACAAATGAATTTTAATAAGTTTTCAGTAAATAAACAAATTTTAATAAATTTTTAATAAATCTATATTACAAATTTTAGATAGTGTTCGATTTCACTGAATATAGGAATAAAGGATATAAGACAGGTCAATTTTATTTCTTTCAATAGAACTACATATTTTTTAATTGATCTATCTCATTTTCTCTGAAAGAAGTATTAACCTATTTATATTGCAAAACCAAATTCTATTTTGTAAAACTCATCATGTGCAAAACAAAAGAAGACTTGAAAATTATTGTATCGTAAATACAATATTACCATTTTTTCTTCTCTTATGTATGATTTTAGAAAATTAAAATTAAAATATGTGGTTTTTTGATATATATCTAGGTTAACATTTTTTTTACAGAAAATACTGAAATAATCCGAATTATGTATCAAAAATTATATGATTTTGATTGAAAATCGCATATCATTTTCATATGATCTTTACATGTACATGCTTACAGATATGATAGTTATATTAGATAATATTTGAAATATTCAACTCTTGTCTGAAATATTTTTTCATATAATTAATAATTTTCGATGTAATTAAGTTTCCACTCTATATAGAATGATAAAATATGTTGCGACATATGTATCAATTCTGAGAGTTCATAATATTATAAGTTTCAGTGTATGAAGTGCAACATTGATATCGCATTCAGTTTAATTTCAAGAATCAAATGTCCTATAGTATATTATTATGTCTAAATGTTTACAATTAATCATAAATGACCTCTTGTTTATTTCTTAAAACTAACTTTTTCATTTTCAATTTTTTACTTATTCTATAATTATTCTATAATTATAATTACTTATTTTAATCATAATTATTACGTACTCTACATTCTTAATATATACATTTAAAGTTACATTTACATTCAAAAATATATTTTAACATCAAATCATAGATTATTGTCAAACAATAGTTTGTATTGTACAATAGTTTTGGAAACCTAGAAATTGATATATAACCAATACATATGTAAATACGTAGAATACACAAACGTATGTAGAACACAAACTTTAATTTTATAAAATCTAACTTTGTAAAATCTATATCTGTATAAAAGATAGGAAAAGATAAATCAGTATTTATCAATCAGATAATCCTTATCTTTCATGAATGAGATTTAAAGTTAAAATATCTCCTAAACTAATAAATTTTCTACATACATATCCCAATATTTTTTTATAGAAAATGTCGAGCTGCATTAATTAGTGCATTAAAAAATATATAATTCCATTTTAAAAAATGGAGGTAACCTTGAGATCTTGGAAATGCTTCTATCTATACAAATTTGGTGGTCATCGTAAAATGTTTCCCTCAAAACAGAATAAATTTTGTTTCGTATATTTTTTCAAATAATGAATAGTTATAGAAATAATTGAGTGATAAATTAAAATGAAACACCCTCTATATATATATATATATAGAATTCAATGTTCATCATATTACGATACGTATGTAGAAGGGATATTATGCATGTACATATGTATACATTCAAGAAAATTAGAAAATTTAGAAAATAACATTTGTTGAGATACTTTTAGTAATGGATAAAAATACAAAGGCCTTACAAAAGCATATGAAGATAGTGTCTTACAAAACACAAAAAAAGACAAATGCCAGAAAAATGTTTTCTAAGAATGAAGAATTTCTGGCGAACATTAACGGAGTAACAGAGCACATCAAATATAAATTATTGTTTAACAATAAAGTAAAAATGAATTAAAAAATTATGAATTGCGATGTATGATAATCAAATTAATTGATGTACTTCTTGAGCAAATGATATTTACTGTTTACTGATGATTTTGCTATAATATTTATTTACCAATGTACATTCTATCGTGTTAATTTAAATAGACATATCTGATCAAACAAGGTTTAACAAATGAGAAAAAAAATTTCAATATTTAACATTCAGGCATCGATTTCATATATTTTTGGAATATGAATTACAGTTATACAGTTACACTTCAGTTATACTTCAGTGTCAATGCAGTTAAGATTTTTTTACAATATAAATGAACTATTTTTATACTTGGTATTAATGATTTGGTTTAAAAGAAAATTCCAGATTTTTTCTTTAATTAATAGCATTATAGCTTACGATAGCATTATAGTTGAATATAATTGACGATATATAGAGTTTTAAATATGTTCAAAAAAATTGCCAAACTTCAAGAGCACGTAGAATTCATCAAAGAAGCAATAATATTTTAACAAACATGGGCCCAAAAATTATTAATTTCGAAAGTATTAGATTTTAAATCCATAATAACAGTATAATATATAAATTCTATTCTGTCTAGAATCAATCGAAAGAAATATAAATTCAATCATATTAACACAACACGTGTGTACGTTTATGAAAAATACAAGTCAAAATAAACGGGGGACATATAACTTATATTGAATATAAGTTATAAAGATGTCTCTGTAATAAAAACTTTTCCGAAACTTTGTTTTTAGGCCTATCTTTATCAAGATTTTTTTTTGCTTATTTTAACAAATATTAAAACACTTTTAAAATTTGGCATCAATTTTTTAAACATTTTATATTCTCGAATTACTCGCAAATACTCGTAAACTCAGTAGCATCAAGATGTATTTTCGATAAAATTCTTCCGAATACAATTTAATATAAATTTTTTTTAATTTTTAAGTAACTATACAACCGAGAAAAATTTTACGATAATAATTTTATAATAAATTTTATTTGCGAATTAAATTAGTTATTAGTTTTAAACCGAGCAATAATATCATTAAACATCACAACATTATAAGAATACAATAAATATAAAATTCAACGTGTTTTTTAATCCAATATAGAGAATCCTACTTTATCTTAAAGTTTTGATATTTTTGTCATTTATTGCTATGACTTACTACTGTTACTACTGTTTGTAGTATCATTGTATTTTTCTAATAAAATTTTTAAAAATAGTAAAGGAGAAAATGTGTTCTTTCAAGTAAAGAAAATGGCATATAAAGTATTGTATTTATTATTAAATAAAGTAGAGTTACGACAGGTGTGTTTAGGAGAAATTATTAGAACAAGGCTATGAAACTACATAAAGCATAGATGTACTCATAGTAAGTACCAGAGAGAAAGATGTTGATTGCTGGATAGAATAACACAAGACTCAAAGCAGAGCGAGTTTTGTTACATGAGAATTTCACACGTGTTCTAACGGTACGTTAGTTATTTGGAAAACTATATATATACTAAACAAACATAGGGGAATATTTATGGCAATTTCTTTACATATTTATGGCAAATAAAAATTGACACGCGCGTATAATTAGTTATTTCTATAGTATACCTATTCTATGTATACGTTGCACAATGCGGAATCAATGAATAATTAAATACCTGAGGTAAGCTGTCTATATTTTTAGTTAAAATATTTGGATCAAAATCTTATTAACAATAAAATCAGTAAAAAAATTTTAAATATAAGATTATTAACACAAATATGCTTATTTAAAAAAGTTAAATTTGAGATGAAATATTGAAAACCACTTTGTAAATATTGTTTATTATCAAAAAAATTTGATTTAATGTAATCATTTTTTTGGACGAATAATTTATCATTTTTTGGAAAAAAATAACTTATAGTATATATGTGCATATTTCTTGTACCTTTCTTTTGTTTGTACAAATCAACATATTTTTATTTTATAGAAATTAATTTAAGAATTTGTTATACTATTATGTCGTTAATCTTATCATAATTTATAATAAATACTCAGCATTATCTATTGACAACAAATATATAATCTTTTATTATAGAGATTATTATTTTTATGTATCATAGTCTGTAATAAATTTAATAATATACTGTATATTTCATATCCACAATATTAATGAAAAAGATTTTACATGTAATAATAACGTAGTACATATTATAGCAATACATATAGCAATTTATAGATATATACTATAAATTAACATATATATATGTATATACATATATACTACAAACTATATATATATATATATATATATACACACACTAACAAATAACAATAAATATAGGAAATATTTATATGAAAAAATATGTTTTGTTTTTTATACAAAACATTGTAGAATGTTAGACATAATAAAATAACAATATATTGATAATAAAAGAAATTATTTGAAATGGAAGTATGCCTGTGTCGGAAAGATTGTAATTTCTTACAAATCATAAAAACATATATATATAAGAGATTATAAATATTATGGTATTAAAAATATTAAGAGAAACATTTTATTTTTACTGTAGTACAATTCAACTATAATTGTTATGAGTGATATAAATAGAATTTTATAATTAATATATTCTTTATAAATATTTTAGGAAATTCAATATACTCAAAAGATAATTCTGATGTGAAAAATCAGCCAATAAATTTCCATTAGAATGAAGACAATAATTGAAAAAGAAAATTGGTTTCGTTTAATACTTGTCATCGTATTTTTAATGATATGCGTTATCGCAGAAAAGGTAAGATACAGACGCAAGATTAATTTCTGTTACAAACCTTAGTATTAATCAGCAACAAATACTAATATATTAATTAACAATCAAATGTATTAATATTAATATTTATATTAGATATTAGAGAAAAATAATTACATCAATAATTACAAAATATTGAGAACGAACATTGTCGCACACTTGCGACGCAACTTAAAAAATATGATTTTCAAATTATCATTGAGAATGTTGAAAAACAACTTCTTGACTAATTAGGAAAATATTATTCACTTATTTTTATTATTTGTCGTTCATTTTGATTCATGCGATACTGTGCTATATTTTATAAGTGTGTCTTCTTATAAATTTTACTCTAATTATTGTCATAAACGAATAGGTGTTGATACAGTGAAAAATATATTATTTTGAATTATGCGTCGTTTCTTCTGATTATCAAAATAATTTCTAATTTTATTCAAAAATTGTTTTTTTTCTGCTAAAAAAAAACACTTTTTCGAGTTACTACGTTTTCAAGTCACTTTTGTTGCAAGTGTGCGATATATTGTTCCATTAAATAATCACAAACTCCTCTTATTGTTTTATTTAAAATTAAAAATTATCATTTTTATATTTATTAAAACAAATAAATTTTTATGATTACAGCGAAAACGACAAATATTTAGAGAACAAGTTTTACCAGCATTAGGAGGTAAAATTCCAGAAGAAGCTTTTAAAACTGATCGTTTAGCGTTAAATCGATTAAACAAAGAAGGCATTACAGTACCTGATGGGATAGTCCTAGATGCTCGAAATGTACATAAACACACTCAACATGTTCAAAACATGCCAGAAGTAATACAGGTATGTATAAGAAAATAAAGTAGATCAAACATTTTCTAAATAACTATAATAATATTTTCGATATATTTTTAACAATTTTTAATATATTAAATTGATATATTAAATAAACATGAACATTTTTTGCATACGTAAAATATCTAGTATATCATTATTACATTTTAAACTTTTAATATTACTAGTATTATACGAATTGAAATCATTGTACATTTTTTACGAACTACAATTGATATTTTTTTTCACTAAATTCGCAAAATTTTTCGTTTTATTTCGATTAAAAAATATTTTCAAGCTGCTTTTAAAGATTTCAAAAAATGTTAAAAGTTAATTTTCAGTAAAAGATAATATTATTTTAACTGCAATTAATTTTGTCTCTCTCTCTCTCTCTCTCTCTCTTTCTCTCTTACATTGTATAATAAAACTTATTGTAAATATAATAATTTAATTATGAATATAATAACTCATGTAAGATTAACATTGAGCACAATCTAGTTGATCAAATATGAAAAATGTATCGACAGAAATTTTTGTGGGTAAAGCAAAAAAATCGATTATTATTTTCGATTATTATTTCCATACAATCTTACATGTAAAAGTAAATGTATTTCATATTTCATAAATAGTAAAGAAATAGAAACATCGAAGAATCAAAGTATGTTATATATTGACAAAGATACTTTAAAAGCATTGTATTTTTCAAATTATAAACAAACATCGCAATAATTGCATTAACAAATTTGAATTTATGATATGAGCTTAAGTAAAAATCCATTCTGTTTCCGTATTTACATATTTTTAATTATTACCTAATTACCTATATCATATTTGTCCACTTCATTGATTCTTTTTGTTTGATTTAACTATATAATTAATATAAACGAAAATTAATTGCGTTATTTTGCCTTTAAAGGTATACCTAACGCCAGATGGACGATATATTCCACCCGAAGGCAGATTTCATTACAATCGTGCAAAAGCAATTGACACAACTTATGTTATTCGCGCACCGTATTCGCGATACAATGGTCATAAGCACACGAACAATTACTTTAACAAGCATCAAGATTTCTCGAAATCACAAACCTACACGAATTTTAGACAATTTATACCAATAGTACCACCGTCGAAACCTGGAATTTACAAACCTATCGTAACATCTTTAGTATTTCCTGATAATGTCAATTTATTACAAGAAACTTTTGTACCAACCTGGAATATCCGCTACGATTGGGATTCCATTTATAAGCCATTCGATGATTACATTGTCGACAATATAGCACTTTTCAATTCTCATCAGGTATATATTTAATATGTCGAATCGAGTATTTAGTAGTATACTCTATTTGCAAATTATTCATAAAGACATTTGTAAGTAGTTAATAAAGATGAGTGACATGTAGAATTACAAATGCTTGCCGAATGTCAGTTAACGGATATTTGTAATGAATGTTTGCAACATCTTCACATCTTACCCAAGTAATAAAAACGCTGTCAAACATTTTTGAAAAATCCAAATTTATAAACGTTCCACATTATTTTCTAGCATGATTCAATATTTCTAGTATGATTAAGTTCGTGTTAAAAATAATAAGTTAAAACACGTGCAATGAATAGTAAAAATAATAGTAATTATCTAATGTAGAGTTTACTAACATCTTCATATTTTATGCAAGCAATAAAATAAATGCTATCAAACATTTTTGAAAAATTCAAATTTATAAAAGTTTCACATTATTTTCTTGTGAGATTCAATAAACGATTAAGTTTACGTCAAAAATGATGAGGTAAAACTAATCATCGTGCGATGAATAGTAAAAGTAACAATAATTATTTGATGTGCATATAAGATTTGTACGTGTGTGTGATAGAAAAATCATATCACGATCTGTGAAAAAAAAATGTATATCGACACATGAGATTCTAGTTTACCTACTTCGTTGAAACAAACCGCAATTGTCTAAGATTACCTTCTGCAAGAAGACAGATCATCTAGTCATCTTGGATTCGAAACGCGAATGAAACCGTACTCGGGAATACATTGCACGCTCACTTGCACCTGCGGTATGCAAATTACAAGTGAAGTACCAATAACACACTATTTATGCCTTTTCCTTTCTTAACAGATTTCATCTCGCAAAAAATCTCGTGAGCATCTTTCACAGCAACAGTTAAGTCACGTTACTCTCACTCACGTATTGCATATTTCGATATGTATAAAACGTTCTCCTTTACGTAACTTTCTTTCTCCATCATAGTATATCACAGTTACGCTTAAATATCTGCTCATTCTACTCATTACACATATATACATTTATATTTTAATTACAGATCAGAAAGTTTAATACATACAGAGTGTGTTCCATTTTCATCACGCCAAACAGTGTCGGAATATTTTATAATTAAAAATATCTATATTATAATAATCCATAATTAAAAAAATGTAAATATTAAAAAGTCATAAAAATGCAAATGCTTTATAAAAAATATTAAAGATACATTTTTTTCAATTAATTGACAGCTATCAGTATTGACTAATTATATTTTGTGACGTATAGTAATATGTGTATAGTAATGACGTTAAAATGACCTTAATAATAAAATAAAATAATAAACACAATCTCTCTAATGAAATATTGTCAACATTTCCATGCAGAATTAAATGAAAAATCAATCATTTATAATTTTAGTGCTTTTATTATAACTTTATAATAATGCAATTGTAACTCTATGTTCATATAACATTTTTTTTAAATATTAACCATACAACATGCTAGCACTGTTGGCGGGATAAAAATAAAACACTACATGTAAATTACATTTTTTCTTATGTTTACATCAATAATTATGTAGTAAAGTAAAAATTATTTCTAATATATTGAAAATAAACAATTTTTATATTGATATAAAATTTAATATAAATACACGTATTGAATATGGAAATTTAATATAAATAAATATTTATTTCATATAATATTCATATAATAATCGAAAAATTTACGTACAAAAGAATAATGCTCAACAATTCTTTGAAAAATATAAATAGATTTAATTTGCTCGAAGTAAGATTTAAAAATAAATACTTAAAATTATAAATCATTAGACAAAAGATGTATCTTTGTATTTTCCAAGAACAAAAAAGTTACAAAAAAGTTACAAATCGATCATTTATGAGTTCATCATTTGCTTCAAGATACTAACATGGGTAACATAACGCAACATTTGTATTATGAAAATATACAAAAATCTGATTTATTTGCAGATCATAGCTGATTATCAGGGATTTTTGAATAAGTTTCACGAACGATCTTCGAGACACGTCGAATCTTATCCTGTAAACAGGGAAAATTTTTCTCCTTATATACGAAAACAGGAATTACAGAAAAACATTGAAATAAATCCAAAAGCAATATTGTACCAAAATGTAAAATTGAACGCTGACGATATAATTTCTCACTACACGAATCTCACCAGGATACCAGAAACTGGTTTCATGTGCAATGGTAGAAGAGGCATGTTTGCTGATGTTGAAACTAACTGTCAAGTGAGTACATGTTTTATCGTGCTCTTCCTTCCAACAATTTTCCATGCAACTTAAAATTTCATGTATTTTGGCATTATTAATTTTACAAAAAATGCTCATCATTCGATGAAAAACTGTTAATATTTTAACCTCCTATAATTTCGTGAAAAAAGGTCGCAAATTTTAAGGTATTGACGTAAAGACTTTAATCTTTAAGTGCATGAGTTGGTTTAATTAAAAACAGTTTTTCACATTTTTATAAAAAAGAATTTAAAAAATTTTCGAAAGAAAAAATATCTTTATTTACACTCTTTGAAATGATATAAAAATATCTTTAAGAAAAATGAATTCAATATTGTGAAACTAAAATCATACTTTAAAATGAATAATAAAATTCAAGTTTTCTCACGAAGCTATAATAGTTTAAAGTTTAAAATATCGACAATGTTGTTCGGTATAGTATTCTCACAATCGATGAAAAATTCCTATCGTATAATAATCTATTTGGGTACTTTCATAACATTAAGTTCAAAAATATTTTTCGTATATTTCAAAGAGAGTAATTCAAAATATTTTTCTTTTCGAATATTCTTCAAATTTAAATATTTTTATGAAAAATTTGTTTTTACAAAGTTGTAAGAGTTTGAGGTATTGACAATTTTTTATTGAATGCACGAATATTTTCTATACTTTTGAACCAATGTAGGGCTGAACATCTTATATATTTATATAATTTTCATATAATTCCTTATTTGTAGGTTTTCCACGATTGCTCTGGTTGGTCGAAAACTTCATCACTTTGTCCTTCGGGAACAGCATTTAGCAACGTAAAGAAACGTTGTGAATGGTGGAATACAGTACAATGTGAATAATTCAACTAATTCTACTGGAATTTTAATAAATTTTAAATAATAATAGATATAAATAATTTAAAATTGCTAATAATAATATCTTAAATCTATATTATAAATCACTGTTTTACTAGTATGATAAAGAAAATCTGTTATAAACATCTAAATTATAAATATCGTTGTGAGAAAAAATATAATGTTAAGTAAGAATAGTTTATATAGTTTAAAAATTTATATCTTGTAATAATAGAAAAAGTTCTTTTGAGATACTCTTCAGTAGCATTTCAATAATAATGACAGGGATGAGTCACATAATATCTAAATATTTCGGTTGCTATTAATGCTAAAAAGAAAATGAAACTAAAGTATTTGTTGTCGTAACGTACATATGCTGATGTCGACAGTGTTATTACAGATAAAGAACATGTGTCTTCGTTAAAATATGAAATTGACTTTTAAAAAAAGCTACTAACATTTATAAAAAAAATTGACTACGTATAAAAGAATAGTGATTATGTAATTTTAGTTTGATGCTTTTGTTCGGGAACGATGACATAATTTATGGCACAGTCGAGATCTCATGCTATTTTTGAAGAGAAATCCAGCAAGTAAAACTGGAGAATCGGATTATCAGAAGTGTATCCAGTAGCATGCAACGTGTTATATCCCCTAGCATCCTTTCAGGCGGAATTCTTTAAAATATTTAAACAGAATTGATCAATGGAGACGAGATACTCTTCCACAATTTTTCATTGACCCAGGATTGTAGAGTCTACAATAGTCTGACAATGAGAGTAACATTGCGTTCAAGTCGAACGAACAATCTCTTGATAATCAACACGTAGTAAGAAGTCTTCTAAAGGAATGACACTTAATCATTTCTTATTCTATTAATATTCATGAATTTAAGAAATGCTACAGGATTGTCACAGAAGAAATATTGAAGAACTGCTGTACAAAAATTATCACAGAAGATCTGCCTGATGTCGCCGCAAGACATTTCCCTATATTTTGTTTTATCGTAGAAAAAAGATGACTAACTAATGAATTTTTCCCTCTATAAATAAAAGTTAATGAAAGTATTACTGGCTTAGTAATATTAAAGTCAACACTGAGCTAATATTCTGAGCTAAGAATGGTTCATCACCCTGTAGCAGTATATTTTGCTAATACATGCAATGTATCATATTAAATTACGTTCTTAGTCTGATTCTATGTATCTTAATAAACCAACGAACCGCGCGTGAATATCTTTTTTCCCTATCTCCAATAGCAATCAAGATATATTTAAATGTCTTGTTTTATGTGACTCACATAATCACTGTATATTACCATTTATATTTTTGCAATGCCGTAATCTATATTGAGATGAGTTCAATTACATGATCTAGAAATAATAATAAAAACTTTACAAGAAAATATGTTTGGAAACATTTATTTTTATTTCTATTTTTTTTTCTTTCTCTGATACACTTTGTATTATTTTTTAAAAACTTCACTACGGAACATAAAAAGGCATCAAAAATGATGCAGACGAGCAGTTTGCGGCAAATTCGCCACCGCAACTGCGGTTTACAACAATTTGGACGCAATACTTTTTAGATGCGAAAACAAATGTAAAAATACAATTATGTACGTAATGTAAACCGCTTGAACTCGGTGGCAAATTACCGCGACGGCAAATTTACCATAAAGCGCTTGTTGTCTACATTGGACCTTAATCGACCGTGAAATGCGAATGATTATATTAGAAATTAATTTAATGCCTTTACATTGAATCTTAAAATATAAATCATTATATTAACAAAACACATCAATTATTAAAAGAACAATATATTTTTTTAAATTCTCAATTAAACATTTTTCAATAGTAAAAAAAAATCATCTAGATTATTCTAAGATGTTTTGTTATACCTTGTGTTAGAGTTGGTAAAAATTAAAATTTCGAAAACGAGTTTTGTTTAAATGGAATAATAATAAAAATTTATAATTCGCGTAAATGAAAAATTATCATCCAATATCGACTAATTATTAAATTAAATTAGTAAATTTTTAGATTTAAATGATTAACAATGTTAAAAAAAAAGATATTTAGATTTAAGAATATACATTTCTATTCAAATTTTATTTCTGCATTTATTTAAATGTTGTAAGTAAAATAATTATTTTCTTGGTCAGTGTATTTAATACGTGTTTCACATTCGTGATGCACTACAATGGATAAATGGATAATTTCTTCATTACATTCCAGCATCTGATTTGTTAAATTATTAGCTTTTTCCTCTTCTTAACTTATTCATTTGATTGATCGATACTAGGTAACAAACGTGTAGAAACATTTTAGATAATAGATATAATATATAATTACAAAACTGGGACTGTTTGTTGTATTTAATAAACTAGATATAGTTTAGAATAGAATCATTTACTTATATGAGAAATAAAATATCTATTCTAGAAAATAATTTTTAATGTCGGAATATCGACGTACATACATATGTATATGCTTGGCATGTGAGCACAACAATAGAATAAACAATATGGTGGCGGAACATACAATTCAAAACTGTTACAACTATTTGTTTTTGTCAAATAAAATGTTAACATTTCGTAAAAAAAATAAAAACTAATTTTGATCACTGGAAGGAACTAATTTTGATGGGCTAACTAAAAATATCTTGACATAAAAATTTGAAAATTAAGTATTTGAAGAATTTGAAAAGTTATTAAATGAAAACTACCTCCAAATGCAAGAAGGACTTGTTTTACAACATATTTAAAACATCAACATTCAAAAAACATCAGAATGCTCCCAAAATAAAACCAACAAATAAATGACAATTTACTGAATTAACTTTCATACCTAATAATATTAAAGATAGGAAAATATTAAAAACAGACAGAAAATTTCTCATATTTTACACAAAAACTGGAAACTGATTTTTAATTTTATGATTAAAAATTTAAAAAACTGATCAATCTAAAGCAATAATTGTTCATAAAAGATGTGTTATATTAAATAAATAAAACTCTCGTATCTTTTTTCTTAGAATGTCATTGTTAATTATTATTACTTATTATTACTTCTTTTTTTTACGAAAAAACAATATGAATGTCGAAGTATGTATATAGTGAGAAATGTACTACTTAGCAATATCTTTTAAAAAGGGAAATTTATAGCCATTTTACTATAAAGTAGCATCTGTAATCAGAAAATGCAGTACTTTTGATTAAAGAACATACACATAAATGAATTGGCGTTATTGCATATTTTCCTTATAATTATATTGTTATTGGGAAAGTATAGTTTAACATATTTTTTCAGATTGATCTCTTTCTTGAATTTTTTTTATATGTTTACGTGTATTATTCTCAGAGTCTCCTTCGAGTTTAGACGATTTAAAAATTCTGAATATACTTCTGTTTCAATCACATGCGTTACGTAAAACACACTGCAATGTGCATATATATTACGAACTTCATTATAATATTTATAAAATAAATTAAAATTCAACTATTTCGTAAATTAAAATTAAAATTAAACATTATAAAAATTATTGATTTTTTTACATGTTTTCATAATCTTATACTCAAATACGATGATAGTTTATCAATAGCAGTGAATTGATAAATTATTAAGTGGTTGCATTAATTTTTGCTGTTTTCTTACTCTTTAAGCATTTATTATAAAATATATAATATTAATATTTATTAATATATAATATAACATTTATTATAAAATATATAAATACTTCAATCAAATACTTTAAGCATTTGTCCTCCCCAATTATAATCTTTTTCCAATCTGTTAGGGGCACGAGCAGCATCTTAAATATAACTTCAACGATGTAGACCTGGAACGCAGTACCGTTAGGTCTATAAGGTAATTGTCAAAATTCTCTTATGGGACTGACCGACCAATCTGCAGAAAAACAATACACTTTCCAATCCCTTGACCGGAAAGGACACAAAAGGGCCGACTCCAACACGCCAGACACAGTAAGTTTTCTAAGATCGAAGGTGTCCACGTAATCATTCCGCGTGTGCAGTCTGTGCGTGTTTCCTACGTTAGCTCTCGCAACTCTCTCACAATAAATAATTAGTGAGTGGACGATTGTCCTCTGTGTATATATTTGTATATTAGTATAAAAAAACTCTAAACAATCTTTTGGGGCAAGAGATGAATTCCGCTTCGGAAGAATTGTCTGTTTTTTGAATCAATCCACTCATCAACCCAATTTTTTACTTCTTCGTAATTTCGGAAATGGGTATTTTCCAGACCACGTTACATCGACCGAAAAAAATGGTAATCACTTGGGGTAAGGTCTGGAGAATAAGCTAGGGAAGAATTTCCAATTCGAGCTCTAACAGTTTTTCTTTTACTGTTAAAGCAACATGTGACCGAGTGTTGTCATGCAGCAAGGTAATTTTTCTGCGACTTGAAACAATTGACGATTTTGTACCAAATTGTCTTATAAATTGTCTAATTGCTCTCTATACCAATCTGTATTGACCGTTTTACTCAATTTCAGCAACTCATAATACACGACGCCTTCCATATCCCATCAAATGCAGAACATAACCTTGTGACTATGAATGTTTCGTCTTGGCGTCGATGTTGACGATTCGATGATGATGTTCAATGATGATTTTCTGTGTCTTAAAGTAAATCTTGGTTGTCAAAATAAATCTATTTTTCATCCCCGGTTACAATACACCGTGTGAGCGAACGTTAACCAGACCGCCCCTTCCTAGGCGTGGGAAGACTTCCTCGCCTATTTCATAGAAGAGGCCACTCGAAGTTAAGGACCATGGGCCAATTCCGATGTCTTATGTTTATAACCGATGTGTATAAACCAAGCGAGAGTATCTGGATAAGGGTTGGACCTGTAGCGGCCTATAGTGCCTCGAGTACGAGTTTCGAACACCGACTTGTACAAGCCGCAAGTGGCTGTGCGCCTAGCATCGAAAGTCTAGCGATATTCAACGTTAAGCAAACAGAGTGCGGAACACTGCTAGGATAGGTGACCGTCCAGCCTAGCGAGTAGTTATGAAAACAAGCGTCTGGGATAAGGGGTCGCTGCCATCAGCCCCATTGATGAGTCTAGGCAGCGACTCTGAGACGAAACGCATAACCTTTCCTCATCTTACCCAAATTCTACTTCCAGCATCCTCGCACAATATAAATGTAAATAAAAAATGTAAATATATAGATAATAAGATACTATAGATACTTAAAAAAAAAACCCTTCAGACCGAGGAGGTTACCCGAACTAGAAAACAAAGCCAGGCGGCATTCCTTCTGCAGAATGTCGCCAAGATCGCACATCCGAGCCAGTCGCAGATTAAATATAAAATATACGTTTTCTTATTAACGGGAAATACCGTGTAAAATTATTTCCTACAAATCAGAAGTGGAATTACCAACTCCACTAAAGAAACTTTAGTGCGGACGTTGTGCACGAAATAGTACAGTGCGGTGTTGCATGTATCTGAGTGAGATGCCGAAGCAGTCGAGGAAACGTGATCATGAGCGGGAATCGAAGGCATCCACATGAGGTGGACATGCGAACGAGATCGTCCCCATCTCGATCCAGGAGCCGATCCAGAAGTTTGGAGGACTACTATCGGGAGAAAGGATCGAGGAGGTACAATTGTCGCCGGTCTCGTACTTCAAAAGACCGCAAAGTCTGGCGAGAAGAGGCGTCGAGGAGTACCGAGGAGTTGAGAAGTCACGGAGCAGGAGCCGTTCGAGAGAACGACGGTCGAAGGATAGATCGACCGGGAGCAGGGATGATGGTACAGGGATGTCCAGTGAGTCCGATTTTGCTAAATTGACTTTGGCGTTGACGGATGCTATCAGGATGGGTTCGAAGCAGGCAAAGTATCTTGGAAATGAAACGGTTTTACTGGAATTTGATCCGGAACTCAGGAGTATATCCGTGTTAGAATGGCTAAATTAGTATTTCACTGTGAAGATACCGACAAGGTTTATTTCGCGACGATTAAGCTTCAGGGGGTCGCAAAGAAGTGGTACGACGGGTTCAAAAACTCCCAGCTAACTTGGGCCGATTTCTCCAGAGCGATTGTCCAACAGTTGTCTGGGAAGAACTTTGGGAAGCTGCTGGAAGACGCAGCGTCGTACAGAAGTATAACCAAAGCCTAATCGCGTATTGCTTTGAAAAAATTACGAGAGTAAATAGACTATCTAGACGTCCCCGAAAAAAAATAGTAGAATATATTGTCCACGGGATACACGATGAACAAATTAGGATAACGGCGACAAACAAGGAAACAGTTCCCGAACTTACGCGTTGTTTGGAATCGTTTTCGGTAAAACTGTCTAGGAATTCGAGGGAAATCAAGGATAGAAACAAATAGCAGGTCCGGAAGAGACGAAGGACAAAGGCAGGTAAATAGATAGAGAGGTATGTTACCGTTGCGGGAGAGTGGAGCATAGAAGGGCTAATTGCACGGTTACCGCGAATCCGGGGAGGAATGATGCTAAGGACGACTGAAGAACTGACTGGAAGAAAGATGAGAAGAGTATCCTGAGCGCGACGGATATGCCGAATTTGAAAATGTAGATATTGTGGCAAAACAGGTCATATGGAAAGACAGTGTTTTGAAAAACAGAAAATTAAAAATCAGGGGTCTTGACTAGGCGGGGGGACAACTTCGTCGGAGGTGCTCCGGCTCAAGTGCTTGGGGTAGGGTCTATTGAGGTAAACAAACCACTAAAGAAGTGCATGCTAGGGGAAGAAGAAATGCTGTGTACGGTAAATCTGGATAGTGATTACTTGCTCGTTAGAGAAAGCGTTGAAACTAATAGTTAAAAGGATACAACGCTGTCCGGTTTTAATCATTCTTTGGTCGTATCCTTGGCTCGCTCAAAAATAAACATCAGGATCGACAATATTCCACTACGAATAAGGATTTTAATCGTTCCCGATGAACAATTGTCGAAAGAGGTCATCATCGGCCGTGATATTTTGAGCAAGCCAGGAGTACAGGCAATATCTAACGCAACCGAGGTGACGTTTACGCTTAATAGATTAAATAAACGGGATAACAAATTAGAAGTTAATGTAGTGAATGTCGATAAAAGAAAAGCGATCGAAATTAACGATATCTATTGCGGAGAACTTGACGGAAAAGATAGGGTGCGTCTAGCAAAATTCCTAAATGACTACCGAGACTGCATTTCTTTGAATTTTCGCGAGTTAGGCAAAACATCCGCGGCAGAGATGAAAATCGAGTTGAAGGACGATGAACCGGTCTATCATAAACCTTATCGGTTGTCAAAGAGCGACAGGGAGAAGGTCTTAGAGTTAGTCGCTAATTTGGAGAACAACGGCATCGTTCGGGAAAGCACTTCGCCATACGGTAGTGCTTGTTCGGAAAAGGAACGGGGAAATTCGTATGGCGGTAGATTATAGGGCCGTTAACAGGAAGACCAAAATTATTAAATTCCCACTGTCAATTATCGAGGATTAAATAGATCAACTTTGTAACAAAGAGATGTTACAAAGATCGCTAGATTTGAAGTCTGGGTTCTACCAGATCCCATGCATCCCGATTCGGTGGAAAAAACCGTGCTAGCCATTTGGGCTAGCGAACGCTCCACCTGTCGTCCAGGCCATGATTAAAAGACTACTCAAGGATCTCGCTTTCGTTTATGTAGACGATGTCTTAATATCATCGATGAATTTAAATGAAGTCTACGCAACTGGAAAGAATCTTAGAAGTAAAGAGTCTTTTCGGGTAAATAAACTAATGTTGAATTTGAAGAAATGCAGTTTCTTCCAAAGAAAGATTAATTATTTAAGGCGGGAAATTTCTAAAGAAGGAGTACGGCCGGAAAGAGAAAAGGTTAAAGCCGTTTTGCGGACTTCAGATCCGTTAGGCAGTTTTTAGGACTTGCGGGCTACTTTCGTAGGTTTATTCAAAATTTCAAGGATGTTTGTTGGAGCTGGGGTCCATTGGAATCTGCTGTGGTGGAAGAAATTAAAAGAACATTGGCCGATAGATCTGTCTTAGCAATCTACGATCCGAAACTCGAGACCGAAGTGCACACGGACAAAAGTGCGATTTGTTTGGGAGCGATACTGTTTCAAACTCACGAATCAGGGAAGAGGATAGTCGCCTATTCTATCCCCCACAAGACTATCCCTGAAGAACAAAAGTATCACTCCTACGATTTAGAAATTTTGACCGTTTTTACTGCATTAAAGGTGTTCAGAGTGTATCTCTTGGGTATTAGGTTTAAAGTAGTCACTGAGTGCAATGCAATCCGAGCTACTGCGTTAGGACATTCAGCCCCGCATAGCCCGTTGGTGGGTTTATTTACAAGATTATGATTTCGACATTATTTATCGTCCGGGTGGAAAATTGGCACACGTCGATTATTTGAGCCGCAACCCGGTGGATTGCTCTCGATATCACGGAATCGGAGTGGATAAAAGTCGCACAGATCCAAGATCCGAACTTGGAGCTTATACGTAAAATACTAGAGGCAGACGATGTACAGCTAAGCAGTACTTCGATAAGTACAATTTAAAGCCGGGTGTGTGGTTTCGAAAAACAGAGGCGGGCGATAAATGGATTGTCCCAAAATGTTGCGTTTGAATGTAGTTCGGTATTGCCACGACGGACAAGGACACTTCGGGTTGGAAAAGACACTAAGTATATTGCGGGAAAACTATTGGTTTAAATGTATGCGGAAATTTATTTCAAAATATGTCCGGTCGTGCCTTAACTGCTTGTACTATAAGTCTTCGAGTTGTCGAAAGCCAGGGTGGTTACACCCCATTGAGAAGGTCACAGTACCGTTTCACACGATGCACTTAGATCACGTGGAGCCATTCATTCGTAGCCCAAGAAGAATACCCAGATTCTTGTCATTGTTGATGGGTTTACGAAGTTTTGCGTGCTCGAACCAGTCCAGGACACGTCCGTGAAGGGCGTTTTGAAGTCGCTGAGTCAACTATAATAGCAATCTTTGGAATACCATCCCGCATCGTGACCGATAGGGTCCGCGTTTGAAATGTTTTGTATTGAGCACGGTGTCAAGCACCTGTTAAACGCAGTGGCTATATCACGTACGAATGCGAGCGGATGAACCGCACAGTTCTGGGTTTGCTCGCAGTTACCTGCGCAGGCAAAGTACAAGAGTTTTGGGACGATGACGTCAAAAGGGTCCAGAGTACGATTAACTGCTCTGTTAATTGGACTACGCGGAAATCACTAACACAACTTTTGTTTGGCTATCTTTAGCCGCGTAGCATGGCGGTTATTAGGTTGTTGGCCCAAATTCAGGACACTTTAGATCAAATAGATTTAAAGGTATCCCGGGACATGCGGAAGTATAAGCTTCCGAAATATGACGTCGTTATGGTCGCAGCCAGCTTAGCGGCAACTGGTGAAAGCAGGAAGCCGGCGGCAGTGGCAAAGGGATCCTTCAAGGTGACAACTGTACTGCCGAACGATAGATACGAGGTGCAGGATTTGAAGAAGTCACCAAATAGACGCACAGTGGTAGCAGTCGATGCCATGAAAAGATGGGTTACCTCTGATGCCACCCGGTAATTAAGGTAAGAGGACGAACCTTGTTTGTATGATCGTAAGATCAGGGCCGAATTCAGGCTTCTCAGGCATAAGACGTAGTCAATCTTATGCTGGAAAGAAAGTCTGTGTGTAGGCCATGCTGAGTTCCGGCTTCCCAGGCATAAGACGTGGTCAGTCTGTAGGCCGGGACCAAGATCAGTCGGAGTCAGATAGTAACAGGCTGAAGTGGTTGGTCGCCTCTTTGGCTCGTAAGTACCCTTGGTGAGGCTGGAGACCAGGCTGTTGTTTGAAAAAGGACAGTAGTTCTGATCGACTTGTTCAATCCGTATAGAAGTGTGTCTAGTTTGAAATCGACTATTGTATTTTTATTTTTATGTAAGCCGATGGTTGTCCGAAGGTTTAGCCATGATGATGTCTCGAATTGATCACTTCGAGATAGTCAGGGCTCGAGTTGGACAAGCATCTTTGGATTACGAGTGAATGATAATACTAAGTCAGATATTCGTTAACTATGTTGCAGGATATATACAGGTATAATTGTAAAGTGCGTCGAGGGAGATGGCTATATCAGTATGACTGAGTGTGAGCGAACGTTAACCAGGCCGCCCGTTCCTAGACGTGGGAAGACTTCTTCGCCTATTCCGTAGAAGAGGCCACTGGAGGTTAAGAACTATGGGCTAATTCCAATGTCTTATGTTTATAACCGATGTATATAAACCAAGCGAGAGTATCTAGATAAGGGTTGGACCGAGGAAGTTATCCGAACTAGAGAACAAAGCAGGCGGCATCTCTTCTACAGAACGTCGCCGAGATCACACATCCGAGCCAGTCGTTAGATTAAATATAAAATATACGTTTTCTTATTAACGGAAAATATTGTGTAAAATTATTTCCTACAACCGTAAGAAACTTTTTTTTTCTATGCCTTGCAAATGTCACGATGGTAAGAGGAGATCACTTCAAACAAAAATACTGGTTAAGCACTAAATGTTCGTCACTCAACGTTACGAAGGAATGCACACTTGTCCATCGGTGATTTGTTATAAAAATTAAAGTATCAACCGCGTAATACTGAATGTTAAAATACAAAGAGGTTCGACAAGATACAAAAATAAAGAGTTCTACTTCAAGAGACTGACCTCTTATACAGGGTGTTATTTCAGAAACCTTCTCAGAAGAAACAGATAACTTTGGTCGTGATACCAGCAAAGATATCGATATGTTTAAATGATTGGCAATGGTATTTTCGGCCAATTCATGTGGTACTCATTTTCCTTCTTTTTGAATCTTGCCCATTGTATGTGCGTAAACGACATGGGAATGTCGATTTATCGATTTCGAACTGTTCAACCAATTTTTTGACTGTTGTTTGAGCTGAATTTTCTTTCTATAGAACTTCGTCGTCAGTTGTTCATCATCAAATTTTTTCGATTGACCTAACCGTTGTTTGTCGTGAATATCATAATCACCGTTCCTAAATCTTCGAAACTATTTCTGATGGTGCAAAGTAACCATAAGTATTCTCAAGAATTCGATGAGCTTCAACTGCACTTTTTTTCAAGTCACAATAGTGTACGAGTATATATCGAAAGAAAGACGTCAAGGCGTCAACAGTTTCTGTTTTAAATAAGCACTTGTATATACACAGGGTTGGGTGCTGATAAGTGTATGCCTGTGGGAAAACATGGCACAGGTGAGAGATAACGGTTACAATTCACAGAAATCACACAATACGCAATTACAATCATATATAGTCAAACAGTGGGAATTAATGCAATCACCTAATATTTTAATATATACCCCAATTATTTCATTCCTTTATTTTTTTTTCTTTTTTTTAAGAATACAGAACTTTTTTGCCTTAAAAAGAATCTTCCCTATAGTAAAATATAAAAAAATGTTTTGTAAGTATAAATACATTTATGAGAAACAACTTTTACAAGCAGTAAAACATTTCATAGCGTTTCAGTAATTTAAATTTGTATAACTGGCACTTCCTAATCTATATTTAGAATATAGATTACAAATTTCAATACACAATGATTCTCATATTTTGCTTCCGAATTATTTCCTGTTTCTTCTTTGGTATATAAGGATTCTTCAATGGATCTAAATTTAACCTAAAACAAATAAAATAAAAATATATAAGCACTCAATGATAAAAAAATTAAAAGTGAATAATAAAAATTTAAATATTTACATTTAGTATAATATTTATAAGTTACTATTATATAAGATTCATTAATAGTGATTAATTATTATATTTAAAACTGAAATATTTAAATTTTTGGGACAAAAAATTTCTAATTTATTTAATCAACACTTGTCAAGACTATATATGTATCTTCGAGGATAAAAGAGAATCTCACAGAATTTTAATCATTTCTTTGCTCATTCAGTATTTTCCATCTCTGAACCTAATATATATATGCATGCATATAATAAATACATACTAATACATACTAATACTAGTAAATACATACTAATTATCACAGTATATACATATAATAAAAATTAAAATATAATTATATATAAATATATATTAAAATATAATAAAAATAGTAATCAATTATACAATATCTTTAAATCTTACTATAATTGTTAAGATGTTGATAGTAATTAGTTTAAATAGATTTAAGATAAAGACATAATTTTCTTACTTTTTAAGTTTTTATAAACATTTCCATTTGTGTTAATTTTATTTATGATCAAAAGATTTTTAAGATTAATGAAGAATTTGGTTTCTTACTACTCTTCTAGCAAATATTATAAACTCAGGAAATCTTGAACTTTATAGGAACGCTTCATGAAAATATTTATTATCTTTCTCTATTTTTTTTTCCTTTAACAAAAAATATTATCTTAATTATTCTGAAACTATAATTAAATCTTACACTCTTGATTAGGTAAAATATTTTTAAAACTTTATAAATAAAATTTTTAAAATAATACTTCATTAAGTGTAAACTAAGAATATAATATTTCATTACATTAATACTTTGTTATAATATTTGCATGATTTATTTGATAATTAACCCTTAGTATGATGATATGTGCTGATGATAATGAAAATAGTCTAAGTCGAATATTTCTTGTTTCAAGTTATTTAAAAGTTTGAGCTCGAATAAATTACAAAATATTTGTATACTATGAAACAAAATTTTTCAGGAAATATTTAATCTTGTAAGATAAGAATTTATTATGAATGTGAAATTTTATGTGTAGTTTATAAGGAAATATAATTTTTGAAACTTAAAATAACTTGGATCATTTTCAAATTTAACTGCCTTACAACTGACTTACAACAATAAAAAACAACAAATTTTATTATAAAAAAAAATTTAAATCAAATGTATTAATTCATATTTTATCATTATGTTTCTAAGTAATTAATTTTTATCATTTCTGATTTTCTTCTCATCCTTCGGAAATGAGATTTTAAATCTTGAGTGATTTAAAATATTACTGGTAAATTAGTGGGATGTAAGGTGGTAAATCCTTAATATCTTCTTTTTTTCTGTTATTGCTCTAATGATGGTTTATAATGGAACTAGGTGGATATTTTCGTATAATTTTGGCCTGCCTTTTTTGGGTGAAAAATTTAAAACGTTTTAAAGTTTTATTTTAACTGCAATTAATTTTTTTTCTCTCCCTTATACTGTGAATATGATAATTTATTTACAAATATACTAATCTATTCAACACTAATCTAACAAATATGCAAATCGAGCATTGATAGCTGGTAACATTAATGTTACATTTTTCATTTACATAAAAAATTATTACACTATTTTTTGCTTATTTTTTTATGAAATATAACGGACATATATTAAGAAATTTTTATAGGTAAAATAAAAAAAATCACGATACTAACGGTTGACGAAAGTTTTTTATGTGAAATACCAAATTTACACTTTGGTACTTATATAAAAGTTTCCTTTATTTTAATTCTATTTTTATTAAAATTACTAAAAGTTATGTAAATTTTTATATTATGAAAATTTTTTCGAATAGTTTTTACTTTTTGTCGTCTATTTTTTATTATTATTAATATTTGAAAGTAATCAATAATTCAATAATTTTTTACAATTATTGGATTTCATTAAGAATTTCATTACATTAGAATATTCTTTTTACTGATATTATTACATTTGGTATACTAAAAATAGAGATGAACATGAAATTTTTTAATACTTTCTACCTAAATTTTAGAAGTTTATGTGAACTTGTCCGAGGATAAATACTATAGTTCATATAATTGAAGTTTATATACTAGGATTCTCCACTAATTTTCCTCTTTATTAGTAATTTAAAGTTTATATAATAGTTACATAAGAATTCAAGTTCAAATAAGTGAATTCCAACAGCAAGAGTTCATTTAATATTAACTAAAATTTATTAACTAATTATTTAAAATAAATAAATTACAATGTATATTATCTTATTACTGTGTACATTACAGTGTATATTATCTTATTATATGAATGAAAGATAATAGAAGAGAATCAGTAAACTTTTATAATATGCATTTCAATTGTATAAATTTCATATGTATAAATTATTTGTATCCGAACAGATTTATATAAATATAAACGGAATTCTACTGTACTGACATATTACGGCTTCCTCGATATAAATAAATAAATTATAATGACCGTAACTAAATCTTCACACTGCAATTGTGTATAATTTTCTTTATAAGTTTAAAAATTAATTCGATCAAATATCATATTTCTTTAAACAAGATATTATAAATATGCCATAAAATATTTATATATTTTACAGACAACTTTTAGTAATTTCTTAAACTTGAAACATTTTATTAGTCAAATACTATCTATCAAAAAACGCAAATCTATCAAAAATAGATAAAAAAGTTAGGAGGCCCCAATGTAAAGTTTAATTAAATTAAATGTTAGATTATTATTAAAGTATTATATTTATTAAAATAAATATTAATTATACCTATATAAATATGGCGCATCTGCACAGTTTACATTATACCACCAATCACAAGCAAACTCCTGTTGATTGAAAAGAGTTCCGTTAGTACAGAGAAAAGATGCACCTTGATGACCTTCGCGACCATCATGACAAATGTGATATGCCTAAAACATAAGTAAATCTTATTTATCAAACTATATAACATATTATGCATATTACCACATAAGGTACTTTAATTTATTCAAAAAGAGAACTATACAATTAAAATATAAAACAAAAAGTTAATACTATTGTAATAAGTTTGGAAAAAATTTTGAAGGAAATTAGAATTTTTCTAAATAATATTGTTTAGCTTGAATATTAATTTAAGATCCACCTGTGGTTAGCTTAATATTAATATTATTCTTTTGTTTATTATTAATATTAGCCTTTGTTTTTTATTGTCTTTATACAATAATTTATTGTCATCAATTAGTCGTAAGGATTATCCATCATCATTCTTAATTAATCGTATCTACATCAATATATACATATTTCAGTTTAAACCCCTTGTAATTTAAAAAAATAATAAAATAATTGTAAATAACGTTTTCGAAAATATTTTAATAATAATTGGCTATTAGCGTAAAAAATTGAAGAAAAGAGATCTTTTAAAATTTATCATATAAAACTTTAAATTCTATTACATGAAAATATTTTATTTAAAAAATCGTATATAACCATTATATTTTGTAAACAAACAGATCATTTAAATTATTTAAAATATACTAATTTCATACAAAATTTGTAGCACAAAAAAAAGCTCTCTTGTGCAATTCCTGTATAAAATACATATTTCTTCTTAAAGAGAATGTATTTTACATTATATACTGCAGAAGTTATTTACATTGTCAAATTACGCAATTCGATCTATTATATTTTGATATTTTATTATATTTGATATTTTGATTATCTATATAATATTTAATACTAAATATTTCTAAATACTATTTATAATATTTAAAGTATTATATGAAGTATTTACAAAACTTTATTTACAAACATATGGACATTTATTGAAGATAAAAATTATAAAGAATTTATTATTATACAGTTAGTTAATACAATAATAATTCCATCTATTATTCAAAAACTTTACATAATAATGATTTAATCAAAATGTTGTTTATTTAAATAACATATTTGCTGATTGATTTCATCTCAAAATTAAAATTTATTAAAAATTGTCCGCTCAAAGTAAATTTATTTTAGAACTAAAAATTAAATAGTACTTTATACAACAAAGAAATTCTAAAGTGTTAATACATAAACAATTTTACAAAATAATGCGTTATAAAATATATTCGCAATTTAAAAACTTTATTATATATGATAAATATTAAATATATTAAAAATGGAAAGTACTGAGGGACTTTTGAGCGGAAAACTTGCACTATGTTATGAGCGCTAAAATTATTGCAGTTTTATATTTGTTTTTATTCATTTATCAATCAATTTAAAAATGAATGAAATAATTAAAGTTTTTAGTTGAGAAAGAATGTTAACAAATAAAAATCCGAAATATGTATATTAGTAATTGTATAAAAAATAATAAAGCATATCTAAATTACTATAAAAAAACATTCTAGCAATTATTGCTACAAATTTTTGAATATGTAATTATAAATTCGTTATCCACTTGAATATAATAACTTCAATGTATATATATATATATATATATATATATATATATATTTTATAACCGGTTATAAAAAAAAGAAAGAGACATAAAAAATAAATAAATTATTACTTAATTAAAATTAAAATAAGTTAGTATACGGTAAAAATAAAAAAAATTTTACTTACTTAAAAAATTTTACTTTTACTTATTACAAATTGTACAAGATTATCATTTTGCGTTCCAAATAATAAATGACTTTTTCCTTTAAAAAAATATTAAATTTTTCATTTACTAGGATTATAACTCCGAAACTAATGTAAGAAATGTTAAATTACAGCCAAGGCTAAAAAGTGAATGTATATGCACTAAACAAAGTATGTATATTAAATTGCCTGTATAGCAACAGTTACGGAAGTTGCACTCAAAAATAATTTTGATTAAGAATAGATGAACTGAAAGATATATAAATAAATAATACGAAGAAAAAAATAGATAGTTAAATCATTTATTAAATGATTTGAACAGAAAAAAGACCCTTATAACATCTTTTAATTACTCAACTCAACTAATCTATAGTATTATGTAATTTATTAATTAAAATTATTTATAAGTACAATTGCTAAGTATAGTTATTAATACTCGTTATTAATACACATATGCTATTATGGTAGTTTCGATAACCAATTATAAAATGATTTATAAAATTAAGTAGATTACCTGACAACCGGTTTCCACATTCGCGTACATTCCTGGTACGAATGGAACGTGTGCACAAGAAAAACTTGTTGGAGGTACGGTATGATATAGAGGAAAATCTACACCGGGAATTCCAGGAATTTTACTAAAATCCTGTTGCTTTTCTGACTTTTCGATGGCCTTTACGACAATCGGTTTATCAAATTTTACTATTGGTTGGAAATTTTGATGTTCATTGTAATCATAATCTTCAACCACTATTGGATGCTAAACATAAAGTATAATAGCATTACTATAAAAATAATTCGTTGTGCTTATTTATTAATTATTTATAAAATAAATATAAAATATATAATAATTTGTTAATTATTTATTATAGAATAAATATAAAATATATAATAAATATGAAAATGTATAATATATGTATGTTATATAATACTGTATATTGGAATTTCAAATATCAATGATACTATCAAACTCATAGTATCAATAATACTATGAAAAATCAGTTATATGTATATTTCAATAACAGTTTCATACGAAAAATATGAAACTTCTTTTTATTTAGCAATATTAATTAAAATGCCAATTTTATATATTTGTGGAAAATTGGAAGTTGCAAAAATGTATACACATTACAAATAATATATAATTGTATACACATTACATATAATAAATACACATATGAAATATCTATATATTTCAATATAATATCTATATAATATAAAATATTTTTTTTTTACTATTACTATTATAATATATATATTATATTATAATAGTAATAGGAAAAATAATAATAGTAGTAAATAGTAAAACAATTTTTTTTTAGATATTTTTTTAATAATGTTCATAGAAACTTTGAAATGTATGAAATCCGCACCTTAGTCATAACATTTTATCATTTACTTAATAAAAACAAAATTAAAAAATTGCTTTGTTATGGATATTAAGCAAAGAGAGTGAGAAAAAAAACACAAAGGTATGATTGTACTATACAAAGTATCCGATTTTAATCTGTAAATAAAAATTATTAATAAACTATTCATTATATAGAAAATGTTTCTTTAGATAAGAAACGAATGGAAATGAATCTGTAATTATTTTTTTTTACAGATGAACGCATAGAGATCATATAAAGATAATATACATTTGTTAAATGAAATTGTATAATTTTTAATACTTATTATTCAAAGATATTTTATTGTATGTATTTTTATGTCACATATATTATTTTTATCTTTTGTACAATATATGATCTTTTACGGGTTTAAAATATTAAAATTAAAATATATCTCAAACTAATGATTTTTTGTTATAAATAATATAATACAATTTTGTAAAACATAATGAGCTACATCGATTAGTTTGTTAAAAATTGTATGATTTCATTTGGAAACGGAAAAACTTCTACCATTATAATATGATCTCTATGCATTCATGTATAGAATAAAAATAATTAAGTCACGTTATAATCCCTGCGAAACCATTCTTTATATACTAGGTACTTTGCATTTATAGGTTAAAATTGAACATTGAATATTTTATATTTATTTATGATAATAATGAATATAACAATGAATTTTCCGATAATAGTTCAAATGTAAATATCTATTTATTCTGCCTGTATTTTTATTCATAGTTTGTTAACTATAATTTTCAGTAACATATTTACATTATAATATATATAAAATTAAACAAATTTGGATTTTTCGAAAATAAAAATTCATAAATAAACTAACATTTCCAAATTACTATTGATGTATGATATTATTGTTTTAATATGTAAATACTATTATATGTCACTTCTTATATACAATTAAAAATTTGTTATCTTTTATGTTATATTTACATCTTATTGTTATGTATATTTCTCAATTATGTAATTTTAACGATTTAAATAAAAAGATAAGTCAATAAAAAGATAATAATTCTTACTTGTAAAGAGGTGGTGTATGTTATTGCCAAAAGAATGGCCAATAGAAGTATAGTAAAGTTACAACAGACTCTTGACATGTCTGTACTGTACGTAATAATAAACGAAACTAGTCCAGTTTTCAATGTGCCGTCCAGTTCTGACTCTCCAACTGCTCAAAAGATTATGTCACACGGAGGGAGAGAAAGTCCTGTAGCACATAACTCGAGCAAGGACTATTCTGACTTACATGTACAAGATTTAATTGCTGTAAATACTGTTCTATGTATACTTTCACAAATCTACTGCACTGTCTTACTTTGTCCCTCCATAATGGTATTTATCACGTAAATTTATTAGAAAAAGTGCAAGGAAAAATTCATTAAAGATTTCAATGGACCAAAAAACACATCAGTCTTCTTAACAAATATAATAATATTTGAATGTTTCATTTTTTTGAAAATGTAATTCATAGCACTCATAGATTTTAAAGAGGAAATAAAATCCAAATACGAGATATATTCATTTATATTTAATAATGTTTCCATAAATTACTAAAGTATTGTGAAATTTTATGCTTGTGAAATTTTTGAATAAAATGAAGTTATATGTAATTTTTTAAATTTTTTATAAGTTTGTACTACTATATTTACAATATAGTTTTTACTTATATGTCACAAAACTAAATTTTATATTCAGTTAATTCACGATACTATCATATTAATTATAGTATATATAGTATTAATATACTATTTTTTCATTTAATTAGTTCCAATACATAAATAAAACATTCTTTTGATATTTCCCAATTCTAAAAGTTAAGATTTACTTTCAAGATTTATTTTGAAGACAAATATTTGATATTAGCAAATATTAATGTATAACATATTGTTCAAAAAGAATTGCACACATAAAATTGCAGATATAAAAAATGTGAATGTTTAATATATAATAGTTAATATAATATAGTAATCACGATTTCTTGTAACGGTGATAAATCGACTCAATTTCAACTGATGTATACCAATTTTTTTTCCTATTATAAATGTAGCATAATAGTTAATAATGCCATATGCATCGAAATACTTTTATACATATGTATTTTATATACATGTATTTATATACATATGTATATGTTTTATTTAAATTATATAATGTAATTAATTATTATTTCTTACAAATTTTGTTCTTATTATTATTATGAAAAGCGTAAAATTCGAAAATAATTAATGTTTTTGATAAGCAATTAGTGAAATAAAATTTGTTTTAATAAATAAAATACGTTGACTATTTTGCTTAAAAATAAAATATCATGGAAAACGGTTTAAAAAAATTCGAATATGCTCCTTACTTAAATTAATATTTATAATATTTAACTGTAAAACATTCGTGGAAAATATTTTTCAAATTCGTATTCGTATATTATCATAATTTATATTTAATATATATTTATATTAACGGCTTGTAACATAATTTATTAAGTATATTTTACTGTACATATATACAATAATATGTACAGAGTAAATAACAAGAATATTTGATTTCTTATTAAATAACTTACCTTAGCTCTTCAAAATTATTATTAAAGAAAATCACATTATTATTATTGGAATTTTCTAATAAATTTTCTTTTACTTCAGAAAATAATGAAATGCAACAAATGGAAATAAGTAAATTAACAAATAATAAAAAAATTATTGTTTGCGGATAGATATATTATAACAGGATGATAATAACAAAATAAAACTTGTATTTTTCTCTGGGGATTTTTCTCATCCTAATTATCATACATTTTGTTTGAGAAGAAGATTACTTCAAAAAGATAAATATTATTATAAATTATAAAATTTATTATTTTCTTATAGTCTTCCGATAGTCCTATATAATTTTTGAAACTCGTTAATATTCCTTTAAATAAAACTACATATAAAGAAGCTTTATTTAGTCATCGAGAAAAGTGAAATGTTTAATCAATATAGGTGCTAAAATCAATCCTTTCCATATAAAATTAATTTATTTAGCTTAATATAACTTAGTTCGGGTTTCATCATAATATTTCATTCAATATCATTATTACCAATTGAATTAAATAGGAAGAAATGTAACTTGAGAGTAACTTAAAATGCGCATTCGTCACTTTCACATTAAAAAAACAAATAATGTGGAAATAATATACGAAACTAAGGCGTATTTGTATTGATATACGATATTATATCACATATATTATATTGACATATTTATAACAATATTTTATGTATTATTTATAGTAAAGATTACTATATATTGCTATATACATTTGCTTATTAATATGCGAAACTGAACGAGTACTGAAGATTTGTTTTACATTTACATCTACAAAGCTACCTTTCGTAATATTATTAGTAATCTTGTTTTTGCAATTTTAAATTAACAGAGTTTCTCTTATATCGTAAATTTAATATAGTCTCAAGTTTCTTCCTACCTAACAGATTGATAGTCCTACTTCGCTTCAATTCAATGTATTGCGAAGAAATTCGTAATATGTAAAATATTCATGAGCAATAAAAATTGATTTTACGTAGAAAGGATTGATTTTAGAATCTATGTTGATTAGACGTTAATTACGTTTATTCATCTCTCAATGAATATTATAAATATCATATTCTCTTGTTATCATCAAAACATAATAACTAAAGTCCAATCCAATAAGTTGCAATTCTCATGATAACTTTTACATGATTGTAAATAAGAAAAACTTGAAAATATTTAACAACAGATGAATAATAAAGTAATTATTATAGAGAGATTAATTTTTATTATTTTTGTATTATAATGAAAATTATGGATTGTTACTGTCAAAATTTTTCTATATTTCAAAAATTGATAAAAATATCAAAGATGATCAAAGTTATTATTCCACTCTTTATATATGTCTACAATTTGAAAAACAATTCTACAAGGATTTTACTTTAAGAAAGCAAAATAAGTATTGTTTCAAATGAATAATTAATTTTAAAACTTACCAATTTAATGATTAAAAATTATTATTGTAAGAAAAATAGGAACATTTGATATAGGAATAATAGAAGGATTGAAAGATAGTAGATATGTCATATATGACAGAGCAAAATTTTTGAATTGTTTTATTCGGTAAAAATCTAATATATACAAGTATAATAAGTATAAATTAAAAAGATTGGACTCAGCACCGTCACACATACCGCCTGCAAATGATTTTGCGTATAAGAGTATTCGACTCACTTACGCTATAAAATTTATCTATTACAATCTATATATGTAATTATTTTTCGAGAACTTTGACACGATATTTATTGACACTACGTAAAAAATTTACATTTCATGACTTCGAATTTTTTGAATTTTAGACCGTAAATGAATCGAGAAAAATTTAATATTTTAACCATTCGTCTTAATGATGCTCAAAGTAATATAAATATGCGTAAAACTGAGACATTGACAGGAAAATATAGATTGAGAAATACGAAGAACTGTTCACATTGCACCTAAAAATTAAATCACCGCTATGTTATGAAGTTAATCTTACAATTCTTATTTTGTAAACTGATATTTGATAAATCAATTTTCATGAGAAATCGTATCTTAATAAAAATAAATTCAACGCAATTACAATTCGAATATGTAATTTTTACTACAGTATGGAATCAAAGACGAGAGATAGACTATAAGAACAGTATTTAAACTACATGCTGCATTATCCTGGACTCACAACACAACGACGACAAAAGAAATGCCGAATTCAAGCGAAATTACTCTTCATGTTTGAGCGGAGGTTGTCTCGTTCCGAAAACTGGTTCGAGTGGTACCAAATAAGTAACTTTTTCACTCAAATCATCTTCTTTCTCACTATGTTTCAGTATCGGCCTATTTTTTCTAACGAGTTTCCGTGGACGTTGAATTACTTCCTCGTAGGTAACATATTCAGGTCTTGTAACAGCTTTTTGCTTCTTCGTATAGTAACCCACAGATGCGTTGTCGGTTGCATATATTTGTTGAATAGATTTCGCAGGTTGTGATACAGGAGTAACCGTATATCCTGCGTTAATTAATGCCGATAAATCTTCCTCTGTCAAGGTACGTATCTTAGGTGTAGGCGAAGGATTACCAATTTGATCCGGCTGGACAGTTACTTCTTCGATAGTTATCGACTTGATCGGCGATTTTTTCAGCAAGCCCGATTCGGACACATAAAGCGATTGAGAAGACGAAGGAACCTTCAACTTATGAGCTTGCTGTGGTTGCGTGATAACAGGTTGCACCTGAGCTGGAGCCGTTTCAACAACGGGGCTTACATCGTCCGGTTTTGGAACTGATCTAGGAACATAGGAAGAACCGGACGTTTGATATTTCTGCAACTGATCGTTGGTGAAATAACTGTTAGGTAGTAGAGGAAGGGCAGTTGTAGTTGAGAGTGTATAATGATACACAGATAAGTCTGGATCGACTTTCTTTGCTTGCACCTGGCCCTTTGAGATCGCCAGGACTTCGTTCTTAACCTGATTGCGAGCTTGAAGCTGAGACTTGTAAAGAGCCTCCGCTTGAGCTTGTGCCAGAGCTTGAGCGCGCGCTTGATTTTTCTCGAAATTCAGAGCATAGTTATGAACTTCCTCCTGTATTCTCAGGTGAGCCTGTTGTTGAGCTTCGTGTTTACGAATAGCATCGGCGTGTGCCTTAAATTCTTGCGCATGTTGCAGCTTCCTTGCCTCGGCTGCTTCTGCGGCTATCTGAGCTTTCAATTTCGCCCTGTAAGCAGTGTCAGCGCCTTTTGAGCGCAACCGTTCTTGCAAGTGAACGCGTCCAGCGTCGCTCACTTGAGAACCTTGCTGAATCTGCTCCAGTGCAGACTGTTGCCTATAACGTTCGTTTGTCAGTCTCATGTGCTCTAATGCATCTTGCTGATGATTTTTGTATGCAGCTTGCGCAAGTTTATGAAAGACTAACGCTTCTGCTTCCGCTTGAGCTTGAGCTTGAGCTTGGGCCTGTTCAAGAGCTTTTCGATATGTATCGTCGTCGATATAATCATACTGTGGCGGCGAATTGTACGCTTTGGCGGGCTGAGCTGCTTGATATTGAGCGGATTCATCAACCGACTGATAAGTGGGTGCCGGTTGTTGTTGCTGTTGCTGTTGATATCGTGGCGGTGAGGTTTCGATATGGTACTGTTCAGGTAACTGAGCCGCTTCCACGGTTGGTTTCGCATATTGAGCTGGGTAGCTTACTAATTGTTGCGAGTATGCGGATGTACTTCCTTTAGGTTGAGTTGGAAGTAATTTAAATTCTTGAGCTTGATTAGCCGAGACCAGTTGCAATAGTTCTTGTTCGAACGTCCCTAACTTTGGTTGGGTATAAGCTGACGCTTGATACGCGGAAGCACTCGATGGTTTCGATCCCAAACGAGCGGTGCGAATGGCTTCTGTACGAGTTTGAGCATCGACTTGAGCTTGAATTTCTGCGGCTATTTCGGCTTGAGCTAAAGCCTGAGGATGAAGATGAGCACGAGGTCGGGGCGGTACCACTGCTGGTTTTCGATAGTTGTAATAAGCTTGTTGCAACGCTTGTTGTTGTTTTGCATACGCTGGCTGCACTCTCCGTGGAGGTGGTGGCACTTGAGGTTGTGGTGCTTCTTGCGCATATTGTTGTAGTAGAGATAAATACTCCGGTGGTAACTAAAATGTCATAAATTTTTTTACGTAATCGTTGTTAATAAAGGATTCAATAACTTGGTTTTATTAAAATTTAAGATATTTTAAAAGAACAAAATATGCATGTTTGTGTTTTAATTTTAAAAATCGAAATTAAATATGTTGATAAATATATAACTTAATATTAAAGTGTTTAAAAATTTTTAAACTGTGTGAAAAATTGTATTAATTAAGTGATCATAAATATTTACCGAATTATTAAATCTTAAATCTCCAATATGGAAATAAATACATATTAAATATTAATAGTATCATACTAGTATAGAACAAAATACCACTAGAATAATACTAAGAACTGAATATTAGTTTAGAGCAAGTTTAGAACAATATTAGTATAGACAAGTATCATATCGATGATTTGGAAGTGTACAAGTGCATGTAATTATTTACATTTGATAATGTAATGAATAAGTATCTATATCAAACAAGTAATTAATGAATCATTTTAAACAAGTTAGTACCAACATGTTGTCAAAAATTATTCTATGAATGAATTCGTGGTATTGTAGATGAGTCGATAAACCATAAATGAGCGTAAAGATTCATTCAACATAATTTATCACAGTAACAAGGCCATCATATAGAGTACAGAAAATTTATCTACCAGCTGTGCGAAACTTATAGACGGATATACTCTCGATCGTTGGGTGTGGTATTACCGGTTCTGTCTGGTCGAACCGATTAGAAGGTAAAAGTTATGCAACGGAGCACGATCGCACAACGAAACGGTCGTGAACGGGTGTAGGTGTTGAAGAGATTTAAAATTCCTTTAAGAACTAAAACATTATAAGATCAATGACTCATTTTCTCGTTTCTATATTCTCACACTTTTACTTTGTTTTCCAATTAGGGAAATGTATTGTGAACGACCGTGATTACACTTTCTAAATCTAAACTTTGAATATTTTCATATTTTATTGCTACCGTGAAACTTGATATTGAAATTAAAAAGTAAAATGATATTGGAATTAAAGTGTAAAACCCCTATTGAAAATAATTGGTAAATATAGATAGAATTGCACAATTAGCAACGTAATTATGAAGTAATACAAACAATAGGTGTCATACGTGATATATTAACATTAAGTAAAAAAACCTATTTAATTGACTTACATAAAATAAAGTAGAAAACTTAGTGATAGTTTTATTAAAATACATTTTCATATATGGTTACGAACGAATATCTTGATGTAACTCTGCTTATAATGATTTTCCTAAAAATTGGATGATTCACACGTTTAAAGTATAGTACTGAATTGATAGAGAATAAAAATGACAGTTACTAGTGACGACATTAATGGAATTAGATCGATAGCAATTGTTGGTTGCAACACAATACATCTAGTTCGTATATCTAGTTCGTGAAGGCGGACCCACCATTCTAATAGAAAAGAAAAATGTATACTGTCCGTGCCTATACACTATACAACCGCTCACTACGTTCGTCGGTGATTGGCGGCCAATAGTCACGGTTGACCGAGAGCAATGATGTTGCCTGTTTCCAGGAACATTTATTCTTTTAGGGTAACAAAGACAGACACACCGATTATTTAATGTAATTGTTCACGAGGTGAAATTCTTGAATATACTTATTGTATTTTAGCCTTCATCACGGTCTTTCGTTTTCTTTTTTACATTCTCACACTTCTTCGTCAAAGAATTCAACGAAATATTACAATATGTTTTCTAAAAATAATCTTTTATGTAATACTTCACTAGTTTATGGTTCAGAGTTTCATTTTAAATAAAAGAAATATTTCACGTGTTTCAAATATACCTATTATTTTTATTGCATATCTCTTTGATACTACTTCTTAGAAACGTGTTGTATTTTATACGATATCGGTACCAATTATAAATCAGTCAAATAAGATATCGTAGAGGATGATAAAAAAAATTTTTTATTTTTAAGTCTCATTCGTCTCTTAATTTAACTTAATTTGTCCTTTAATATCAAGTTGGCACTGTATAAAAAAACTCTGCATAAAATACCAATATACAGAGTACAAATACCAATACTATTCTGTATAAAAAACCAAGTCTTAAAGAAAGAATAAAATTTTCTCATTTAATGCTTCGTTCTCGACAAAATAGAGTTTAAAAATTTATCATATTTGAATTTAACTAATTTTAGGACAAAAATAGATAATTAGCAAGAGATTATTCTACATACAAAAATAAGTAAAAAATGTGGAATAACATTTTTACACTTCAAGCTTCATTCTCAAAGAAATAGACTTTGAATATGTTTTCTTGCAAATTGATCGTTGCTTTTGTGCATTCATGTCTACTTAACTTTTCAGCCTCAAAAACGAAGCATTTTACGAAAAATTTTATTGTACATTTTTGATTTATTTTTTCACATAGAATAACTTCTAATTAATTTTATTTCAAGTCTAAAATTAGCTAAATTCAAATACTTAATACACCTTCAAAATCAATTTTCTCGAAAACGAAGCCTTAAATAAAAAAATTTTATTCTTTATTTTTAACTTATTTTTTTATATAGAATCGCTTTTTTCAGTTGCACTATCGAATCGGAAATATCCTATATATAAAATATCATTATTTGATTGACTTGTAATTTTAATTATTTTATAGTAGACATCAGGTACTATATACAAATTATATATACTACAGTCTATATATTATATATAAACTATATATAGATATATCATCAAACACTGCAATTATTTGAACTAACAGTAATATTTCATAAAAGACTATTGCACGAATTATGAAACGATCAATTACTACCTCTTGAGAATTATCAGCTGATTGAAGAATGTACTGATTGGTTGGAGCACCATATTCGGCAGTGGCTGAAATCGGTGATCTCTTCACAGGCTCCTTGACATCGATTTCCAACATGACAATATCGCCTACATTGTCAGAGGAGGTTTTCACTTTTTCAGCTGCATTTGAAACCGTCTCCTCGCCCACGGAAATCGTTAAAAGACCTATTAAAGAACATTGCAAATTTTAAATAACAAAATAAGTATTTCTTATTATAATATGTGCAAAAACTTGACACAAGTTTTCACCAATTTGAAACAATGGAAAGAAAAAATTTTTTTACTTTATAAATTAACTTTTGCACTCTTTTGTCGAGTGTGATTTGACAGTTTTTATCACAAAAACTCTTATATTGAGTCACATTGGATATTTTTAAATTACCAGTTAAATTGCCAAAAAAAAAAAAGAAAAAATTGAAAAATAATTCGGAATGCAGAGGATTAATTTAACGCTATCTGATGTTATTTCTGATTTTATTATTTTTTAATAAGATCTAATTATTTTTAACGAGAATTTATAGTTTCTAAAATAAATATTAATTAATTTAAAATAATCAATATCTTATAAAATAATATATTATAAGTCTTATCTTAGTATTTTATCAAACTATTTTGACAAACTTATAACTTTTGAAACAATTTTTTAATAATCCCATTTGACATTTTGTATCATTTTATTTTTGATGTTAAAAAGCTGATTTCTGTTGAAACTTTCTTAAATTACATTTTTAATATAAACTGCAACATAATCAATAAACTATAAAATTAAATATAATTACAATACATACAATATTAAATATTACAAGTTATTATAATATATATAATAAGTTATAAAATAAAATATAACAAGTTGTTATATTAGCATATTATAGTAGTATAATCTAAAATTTTTTTATAATACTGTAAATACATGGAATCATTAAATTAGTATTGTACTGTACGAAAAGCAAAGTAAGAAAGCATGATAATAATATTTTTCTTCTCAAGCAAAATTTCGTTTAAAAAAAAATTGATATTGAAAATTGAAAGCTAATCCAATAAATTCGATTTATTAAATATTTTATAAATTTTCGATTTAATAAATATTATTACAAAAAGTAAATAAAATAAAGTAATAAATATTATTACAAAAAGTAAATAAAATTTCGATTTAATAAATATTATTACAAAAAGTAAATAAAAAATAATAAAAAATAAACAATGAAATAAAAATATTTATCGTTTAGAAATTATCTGGAACTTAAACAAAATTTGAACAAAATTATTAACCTATGAGTTACTCAAAATAACTTTCAAATTTTACTCATATAATTGCACATTTACTATAAATACTTTCTAAAATATATTTTGTATTCGTAAATGTTCAATTGTGTGAGCGCAATATCACTTAATTGCAGCACTTTGAATGTTTCTATTTATTATAATATATGTATGGTAAAACTCCACTTATATGAACTTGTTCGAAGACATATAGTTTACTATTGGAATAATAGGAGTTTATATAATTAGAGTCCATTAATTCTCTCCCCTACTGTCATTTTTCGGTCATATAATTAGAATTTCAAAGTAAGTAAATTCAACCAGCAATTTAATCAGATATTAATTAAAATTTGATTAAGATAGCTGGAGTTCATACTTTTGTACATTTAAAATTTTCTTATGATACATACAGCATAAGATTAATGCATATAGGAAATCAACTCCAAAAATTTTTATTACATATATTTGTTTCAAACTTAAGCAATATAATCAATAGACTGCGGATTTTTATACATTTATGAGAAATTTGAGAATGCAAAAATGTTTAGAATGCACACAATATGCAAAAATATATAAAATATTCAAAGAAAAATAAGAATTATAATAATATATAGAAAGAATTACTTTTTATTTAGATTTTATTTCTTTAATTACATTTAAAAATATGACGCTGAAAATTTAAAAATACAATTTAATAATCATCATAGCTGAATGTTATTGCAATATTAACAAAGTGTCATAATTTGATAAAATTATGTATAAAACAAGTAAAATCATTTGACCTACTTGCAATGCGACTCAATAAAATTGCGGAAGACGAATTCTCAGGTGACTTTTATGTCGTTCTGCTTGACTGAGAATGTATAGTCTGAAGCCGGAAAGGAGTTGGGAAAGCAGTCTAACGCAGAGAAAGTTACGCGCTCTTGAGAAACTTTTCCCACGAGATTCACTTTCGACGTCTTTAATAAAACCTTTCATCATTACTAATTTAAATGAAAAGTCTAGGCTAATTAAAATATTATTAGCTCAGCTTTGCACAATTTCGTTCTTATATATCATTTCTATATTATTTGTGTATCATCAATCAATATTAAAATATATTATGATTTCTTTTATATATATATGATACAATTTATACATATGATTTATACATATGATACAATTATTTAATTACAAATAATTTAAATTTGTAATAAAATACAGTCATAAAACATTTCAACAGGAAATTCGCACGAGACTAAATGTTATTAATAATTTGAAATTTGTAAATTAATATTACAATAAGATCTATCACATACAAAAAAATATATATTACAGAATTCAATTTCCACTAATTGAATTCATAACGAAAAGTGCCTACAAAATGAATATTCATATGAATATAATATGTAATAAAGATGAATATTTTAGAAAAAATGAAATTTTAGAAAATTGAAACACTGATGTTTTTTTACAAACATATAATTTAAATAAGAAAATCTTAATAAGATTCTTCAAACTTTCACAACTCGAATCTTTTTGTTTCTACTCACAAATAACAAATTGCTCCGATATACATATGTATATTTCCTATTGTAATATATTAATGTAGAATCAAGATACTGTAAATAAAATAGTACAAAAATTTCTAGAAAGTGAAAATTGAAATTCTTTATTTTTGAGAAACTTATTCAAAAAAAATTGGATTTCATTATTTTAAGTAAGTAAAGTACGTTTCTAATAAAATTTGTATAAATCTTTTTATACTTCTTGTTTTATACAAAGTAAAAAGTTTTAAAATTTTCATGAATTACAATTCTATTATGAAGCATTAAATCATTTCTAAATATATACAATTATAAAAATAATATACAAGGTCCTTGTATCAATCATAAATTCAATTATATTACATTAAATTGCATAAAGAAAATATATAAGAATATTGTAAAGTATACATTATTTTAAAACAACTTCTATGAATATAAGTATATATTTTCTTATATATGTATATAACATGACAATAAAATTTTAAGACTAATTTTAGAAAAGGAAAGAATACAATAAAAGAAAAATAACAAAGAATAAGCATTGCAAAAATTTATTATACGATTTTATTAAAATTATAATTATCTCATTAATGCTAAGTTTCAAAAAGAGTATTATGAATTAAAATAATTTATTAAAGATCTTCGTATAAAATCATGTTTAAATCCATAATAACATTTATATCGTGTAATATAAAATATACAGGCGCTTCTTGTTTGTCTAAAGATAAAATTTTGTTTACCATTTCTGTACTGTGCTCTATTAATGCTTCAAGCATTCACATTCTAAATATTCAATCTTAGTCACCCAAGTTTTTCAATGTAATATACGTAAATATTATTTCAATGTATAATACGCAAATATGTACATACATTTATTATAGTAAATACATGTAGGTCATATTTTACAATCTTTTACCTCCTTTGTAAGCAACTCAAATGTTACTTAAATATATACATATATGTATATATGTATATATTTCCAACTCAATAGATTTCAGTACGTATTGTTTTACGTATTTTTTTATTAAATTTGATGTATAATATAACAATTTCTTTTTATATTTTGTTTATTTTGTTTGTCTTATAATCTATATGATTATACTTTCTTATGTGAAATTGTTACAAATTTACCAACTATTAAATAAATTATTAAATAAAAATAAATTAATTAGTTTATAAATTTGAAATTTCAGAATTAATTGGTTTATTTATTTATTATTTCATAATCGTTTAATTAACATTTGGTATTTAATATTATAAATTGTAATTAATTAATTTAACAATTTAATTTAGTATTTATTTAAAATTAATTAAGTTTATAAATTTAAAGTTTCTATACTTTTCCATTTTGTTGAACTAATCAAAATTTTATTTGTTAAATTAATCAAAATTAAATAATAAATAATAATAAAAATAAATAAATAGCAGCATATTTTTCCAAAAATAAGCAACTATATTCCAAGTTACTTGAATATTTTTACTTGAATATTTCACTAACCATTACATGAAAAATAACGACCTTGCTTTAAACAATCAGTGTCAAACAACTGTTAACGTGAAAGTAAATTTGCAGGAAATTTCTCTTACTTAGATTATTTCTCTTTCCAGAAAAATATAATGATAATAACTGTATGATATTCATATTCATATCATAAACCGGTTCTTATTTATAAACATATTACGGAAAAACAGAAACAATGATATAATAATAATAAATGCAGTTATATAATACATAATACAATTTTACATATAGCAATTTTAATTCTATAATTTTAAAAAATACATGTACATAGGTACATACGTACCGTAATTATATATATATATATATATAACTATACAATTAACAAAACCAAAACAAATGAAATTTTAGATAGGAATTACATTATTGCAAGATTTTCTTTATTTATCTACATATTAACAAAACTATTTTATTATACTGTTACCATGATTAATATGTTATCAAAACATTACACTCTTATGTTCTTATAAAACATTACATTATTACATTCTTCTTATTTATAGATAATTAAATTAATAGTTATATTCTTACAATATACATATCTTTGCATTTTAATACTTCTGGACAAATCTTTTAATAGTTTTAATGTATCTTAATATTCATAATGAAGAAATTTTACTGATTAAATTTCATTTCTAATACTATTTTACCCAAAATTTATTTAATAAAATAAAAATAAATTTCGTGATCATACGAATATAATAATTCTTTATCAATACTACACAAGTATTTTAATTTATTTTATGCATTTTCTTTACTGAAATTTAATCAACCGTTAACTGAAAAAAAATTAATTGATTTCTTACAGTAAATCTATATCCGTATCAAATAACAGCAAATAACCTTGAGATTGCTTTGTAAAACCGTTACTTTATAAAATCGCTAGAAATTACTCAACAAATGAAATGTAGAGTAAAATAGACAGATATCATTATGTAGATATAATAACAACAAAATCATACATTTCAATCAAACGTAAAATAGATATATAGATTTAATTAAAATATTGTAAATTTTTCATTATCTAATATCATTGTTCACAATCATTAATTTATTTTAAATTATAAGATATCTAAATAAGATATATTATAAGAATATATTAAATATTCAGCAATAAATATTCACACCCTCCGATCTCGATGATTTTTCAATATATCATCAAAGTCATTACTCTGAATAGTAACGTGAAAGTTTTATTTGATCATTGTTTATTAAAAAATTATTAACATAAAATATTTTTCGAAATAAAACTAATTCAAATTTATTTTCTATTAAATTTTATTAAATATATAGTATAACAAATAACCAATACTACAAGTTATAACCAATATTATAGTTATAACCAATATTATAGTTAAAAAAATTTTTTAAATTGAAAAGTTGTTTTTAAGAAAACAAGAAAAACCAAAATCTTTATAAATAAATATAACATGCTTATCTATTTGAATAATTAATAATAATAATAATTGATTGATGGCTATACAAAAATTTAAAAATCAGTATATATTTACATAATAAACAATATATATATATTTTTTCTTTCGTTATTATATTATCATGGTAGAAAAAGTTATTTAAAAATGTTGAAAGAAGTATAAAAAAAAAGTCTAACTTTAAAATTGTAATCAAATAAATGATAGAAAAATATATTTTTTTATTTTATATTTCTTAAAAATTCAGATCTTAGATCTGATTTGGCAGCGCACAATCTATTATACAATAATTTTAATAAAGCCTTAATAGAGTTGTTATTAACAACTCTATTGATTATATATCAATTGAAAGTAAAAATTATGTTTTTCATATCATATCATGTCATTTATAATTTTTGTAATAATTAATCATCCATAAAATTTGTGTAAAAACAACAATATTTTTAATGTGGTTTTATCAGTAATTTCAATATTTATTATAAAATAAAAAATAAGTATAGTGCAAGATACAATTAGAATAGAATTTAGTGATTAATATAATTTTAATGTAAAATGATAATTTTTTATTATTTCAAAAATATTGTGAATAGTATGAGAAAATTTTGTATTATGTTTATAAAGATATTATGATTCACATGATATGCAAGATATGTTTCGTTTCATCATTTTTCCTTCCTTTCTGCATAATTACCTTATACATTATATCTCTATACGCTATGTCTATTACACTATGCATATATATAAGCAAAATAAATTTGAAAACATAGAGTTTAGAAATTTCTTAATAATCATTTCTTGATTTGACATACTAATTTCTATTATATTTGTCACACACAGTTAGGTATTTTATTCGTACTTTTTATTTAATAGTAAGTAATTTGTCTTTAAATTACAGATATAGAAGGATATTAATTTCTAAAACAACGAGGTGCAAAGAATTAAACACGTCTTTTCACTTTTAGAAATATCAGTTTTTAGAATCAACTTTCTCTGTATATCGAATTACAAGGACGATGTACGATACAATTTAAAAACTGGAATATACCTACTATTGTATATATATATATAATTGTTCGATACATTGAGTATTGAAAATGACAACATTTAATATATGTAATTTGTATAATGTGCATAAAGATTTTAAAATCAAGTAAATAAAAACTGATAGATCGATAAATCAATCATGTATTCGTTTTTACGTAGAAAAGGAAAAAATTTTATTTGTTTTGCAACAAATAAAGTGATATTTGAAAAAAATCATTCCTTATTTTATTCTAACACAAAAATAATACAAGTTAAATTGTAAAATCTAATCTTGCTTTTGTCTTATTCATTAATTACTTCACACAAAGTTGTGAATATCACATTCAAAGATACAGGGTTGTGAACCTGGTATCTAGGCTGGGAAAAGATTGCTAAACTATTTCCATAGTTAGCCTACAGTTAAGATCAATCTTAACGTTTTTCTCTCTGGAAAATCTTTGTTTTAACTAACTAAGAAAGAAAAAGGAAACCTAAGTATAGGCTCTTGTTTTCCTTTGTTATTACGCAAGAAATTACGCGGATGCGAGCAATTTGCTCGCGTTGAGTAATGAGTCAAGCGTCTTCAGCTGAAAGACAGTTAAGTAACAACCTCCGGTTAACAAATCTTATTTAATTAACGCCTTGTATTTCCACAATCCTACAAATTTCAATAATAATACTGATTTCTTGCGTTCAATATTTAATAATTAAATTCAATTATAAGCTTAGTCAATATACTTCGACCTCACAATATATATAATAAAATGTTTATTAAAAAAATTATAAAATTTAGACTAACAATAATTATTAATTAAACTGAACATTTTTATTGATTTGACGAAATTCTATATCAATTGGTATTTTATGCATATATTTATTAAATAAAATTATCAATATGTATAAAATATAATATTCATTATTTTGATTAAATAAATTAGAAATGTTTCAAAATTTTATCAGCATCTTACTTATATTTTATATTTAAATATTTGCATATATATAAATTTAAATTTATATTTATTTTTATTTAATATACATATATATACATATAAATTTATATCTATCTTTAGTAATATTTATTATATGTATGTGATAAAAATAATAATAAATATAAGATATAAACATTAAATATATATAATAAATAGTTGAATCTCTTAGATAAAATGTATTAACGTAGTTTTAAAAGACTCACGTTTTATTTCTTACTAATTTATATTTTAACATGTACTTCTTTATCTTGACTCTTTTACTTCTTATTGTCAACTTCTTGTTGTCAACTTTGAAAACATTGTTTTCTTTAATCATAATATTCTTTGAATGCATAATTAATTAAATTCTTTATCCTTCATTGATTCTTTCAACAAATTCTATTACACATTTAAATATTTAATAAGTATGAAAATGAATTACGCTCCCTTTCATATTAAATAAATGTTCATTAAGTAAGTAATATGTTAATATATACATACATGTTTCCTGTATTTCATTTTTCAACGTAAGTTTCTCGATCCGAAATGAGATAACAATAATTTTGCATGATTATTTTCTTCTAATGTCTGTTGAACATATATACATAGATTTTTTAATAAATTGCCATAAAAAAATTATTAATTATTAATTAACTGCCCCTTTTGCAGACAATGACTTCAAAGAAATCCCTTGTTCGAACAAAAAGTTGGTTCCAAGTTTTTCTGTTGCTAGATAAATAAAAGGAACTTTTCATTTACTTCTTAAAGAGCATTTACAGCTATTTATAATTACTTTAAATAGTAATAAAACTGTTATATATATCAAATAATTATTTACAATTTGCTTTTACTTTATATAATACAAATTCTTCAAAAATATACATAAAGTTAATACTAAAAATTTGATAAGATATACATACATAGAATTATTACTAAGAATTTTATAAAAGTTTATTGACCTGTCTATAATATTATTACTTTCTTTCATTCACCTTTATTCATTTTGAACAAACTAATGTTCCAAATATGTTCTGTCTAAAGAGTAAAATATATCATGATATTTAATTTATCATCATTTCATATTCAATATTCCTAAAAACTTTGTCTTAAATTATAAATAAAGTATACATAGATATACATTAGTTATGTATATAAATAAAGAAAATAAATAGTAATCGCATAAATCTCGCGAAACCTTTACCGGAAGTCACTGCAATCAAATGATGACTTAAAGTCAATGAAACCTGTCGATCCAAGATAATTCGTACATCCTTACTTCTCATTATAGTGACTAATTAACTCCATACTCTCCCATCATTTACAAATCTCAAAATAAAATTATAAGCAGGGAGAAATAACATTATAATTTTTTTAAAAGTTCTACTAATAAGAAATTTATTTCTTTGTTCTCGCATTTCAAACAAATATAACAGAATTATATTTTACACATTCTTTCCTGCAAATATAACTTTCAAAAAGAACATTTATATTAATTACAGTTTCATCACTAAAAAAGCAAATATGTGTAAATAATTTTTAATAGTAATTAAAAAAATGAATACGTTTACTTTTATAGTGGCTATTATCAATTTTCAAATTTCTTTTAAATGTTTTTGAAATAATTTGTAACATTGCAAAACAAATTAATTTTATATTTTATATTATTATAATAAATTTAATAATTAATTATTAATCAATTAATCAATTATTAATATTAGTTAATTATTAATGAACATAACTATTTAATTTCCTTCTATATAAACAATACTTTAATTAAAAATATTTTAATTTGAAAAGACATAAATCAGTAATAATCCAATTTTTGACAAAATTTATTATTATATATATATATACACACACACAATATAAAATAAGTATGAAAATATAAATATGAAATATATGTATGTATGCATGATATTCATATCTATGAATATTTATAAAACTAGTATATGTATAAAACTAATTACATATATAAATATATATTGATATATATCTTGAAATTAATTGTTTTATATGAATTCTTTAAAACTTAACTGTTAAATAATTTAAATAACTAAATTTCCATGCAAGATATAATAACTTATATCGTTTCATTCTATAATTACTGAATTTTATATATCGTTGCACAGGAATGTTACTTTGCATAAGGAATACGAAAGCAGAAGTAAACATTTTTTACAATATTTAGCCTAAATTTTAACACAGCTATATTCGCACAGTTAACACAGTTAGTTCAACAAAATTTATTAACTATAAAATATAGAATATTTGTTTCAATTTCAATTACATTATTTTTATATTTAAAATTGTTTGTATATGATACATTGGAAATTAGTGTTTATATTAAAACAATTGAAAAAAGAATAATAATCATAAGATGCAGTAGACTGCAGAATGAGATAAAATAATTTAATATATTGTTTCATATTACATATTTACATCAAAATAATTCACTTTCTTAATCATTAGATTTTTCATCTAGGTTTGTCAAGAAATGATAGAAATAGGAAGTGTCATTATAACTGATTGCATCTAGCGTTAGATAGTGGACATTTACGAGTGACTGCGATTTAAAAGATATGATTATATATTTTCACACGACTAACTTCAAATCTCAACGTGAAAGTAAAAAATCAATTGAATTTTCAACACATTCTACAAAATAATATATTATACAACAATTTTTAAATATAATAAATATGATTTTCATTCTTTATAAGTTATATTTCTTTAATTAAATAACATGATTTTTATTTCTTTAATTTTAAGATTTTATTCGTAATATATTTTCTTCTAATATAAAACTGTTACACGTAGTTTTGTTAAAACAATATATATCTTAAAGAACAAAAGATAATTTCTAATTTTATGATGATGATAATGTCATCTTCTTTTCTCAAATTAATTATAAATTATGTTATATATATCCGAATATGATTTGAACATTTTGTTAAAATTTGAAAACTAGTATTATTTTAAAATAAGTTATTTCTGAAGTTTAACAATTTATTTTATGAAATTTTATTTATTTATTTAAAATAAATAAAGGATTTATTTGTCGCTTTATGAAAATAAAATTATTATTTTATTTTAATAAAAATAACTAATTTTTCAAGATAGGTATATCAGAATATATATTTATCCTGTTCTTTGTTTAACAAAGTGATATATGTATAAAATTCTCATTATTTGACGCTCGGGTATAAATTATATCCATATTAGAAATTATATTCTAATATTTTGCGATTATATGCACGATATACTTAATTTACAGCGGTTGCAGAAATCTCAAACAATAACTTATTGTAAATTTTTATTAGTAGTAAATTTTTACGAACTATGATATTGAGTAATTACACTGGCATATAACATGTAATGTAATATTATTAAAAGTGAATATTTTTCGTTTGATATGATTTAATTTCATTTATTTATTATTATTATTTAAAACAATTTCATTTCATTCATTTATTATTCAAAAGTAATTTGGGAAGTTATTTCGAAATTTTTAATTAACAAATAACATTGTGAATTAAAAATTTCAACACTTTTTAAAAGAAACAATTTTTCAATTTATTACTTTCATATATATCTGATTCACATAAATTCTTTTAAATAGTCAAAAATATATATAACATAAATAAAAGATATAACATGAGTATGTTATTTATTGTAATAATTGATTATAGTATTATTTAAAATATTTATTTGTTTGAATTAAATTTCGTTCAGATTTGTGTCAAGTATTATTACGGTAGTCGCGCGCACAACACGGAGAAAGTACACAAGTATGTTCATACACGATAAAATTTTCGTACTGCAATGATAGAATTATTACACAAAATATGAAACATTTACAATTATAATAATAAAATGAAACTTTTTTTCTAAAAAGAAAAGAAACTTTTCTAAAAAAAATGTTTTTTTATTACATACATAATGTTTTTTCGCTTTTTTTCTTTCCTGTTTTTCTATTCATTATTTGTGTGATGAACCATTTATAATCATATAAAATAATTTATAATCATTTATAAACATATAAACCATTTATAATTATTAAATCATTTATAATAACTATAATAATTTATAATCATTTAAGTTATGTATAATCATATAAAATAATTAAAATAATTTCTAAATATAGATTTTATGACACCAGATTTATGGCAGATAACAAAAATTAGTAACTACAAACAAACAAAGATTTCATTTGCATAAATTATTTTATGCATTTTTAAAATATTTCTAGATAGATTGTTACATCTAAAGACAGCTACTATACAGAAAATAAAGAATTTAGTTTCTCTACATAACTAATGTTCTATATATGTATTTGTATAAGTTGAAATGCGAAAGTAACCGAGTTGTACGAGAAGCAAGTTTCTAATACAAATGCAACAGTGCACATACGTGGTTTATCTGGAGAATCAAAGAAAGTGTTGCTGCCTGCTCCTAATTTTTCCATCAGACTACATTAAAATAACTCAATTCAAAATATACTTAAAAATAATTGGAAAATACGGATTATTTATGATTACAAATGAAGAAAGTATCAATAAAAATAATCGTTTATTTTTTATCAATAATATTAAATTTTGAATTTTGAACGAGAAGTAATGTGGAAAATAAAGAAAATAAAAACTATCACAAAATCTTTAAACTTTAAATTAATAAACTTGCTTTGTTAGATTTGTGTGTATAATTATTTTTATATTTTATATTGATATTTTGTATTGTAACGAATATTAAAATTTAACTTGGAAAATCATTTAAAAAGTTTTCAATATTTATCGAGATGTCAGACATTCATACTTATTGTGTATATCCAACAAATTTAATATTTAACAAATATTAAATCTAAATTAAAATCACACATGATTAAATATCGGTCTCGTAGCACACACTTTTCTATTTTTGTTTCCTTTTTAAATCATGTTTAAGATCGTTTTCACAAAAACATAATGATAATCACAAACTAGTATAAACATCAAAATACTCGTCCTTGTTCCATGAAAAACATGATGTATCACACTCACCTGCGAGGATTAACAGCCACATGGTGAACAAATGAGTGACGAAGCGCCGAGTGAATGTTCGGCAGAAGTAAATTCCTAGTGGCTTTATAGACGAAGGGGAAAGGCCGCACCCGAGCTAACCAGGTGGGGTTGTTACCACTTTTCTGCGACGAACTGTTTCTAAGTGCACATCGCGGGTTCAGGAAACAAAGACATTGATGTACGTCGATTTTATAGTCATTGTAATTTATTGTAATTCAAATTGCTATAGCTATTTCATATCCATCCATTTAAATAACTCTAATTGTGAAAATGAAACTTTAAGTAATAAGATTAATGAAATATTAATTAATTGCAGAAAACTAATTGTATTATAAATATTAAACACGAATTATTACAATTACAAATATTAATTGTAATAGTACAATATTACAAATATTAGACAGTAACATAAACAAATACTTTTAAATCGGCTATAAATTAGAGTATATTATTAATACAGGATAAATAAATAACAAAATAAATTACAAAATTATAAATTTAAAATCTTAGAATACTACTATACTGTATACTATCAGATAAAAATAATTTTTTTACTGTTTAATACTTTCAGGGCCTTAAAATTAATATGTAATTAATCTTTTCTTGTTTCAAACAATAATTAATTTATTTAATCATTCAAGCAATCGATTGAAAATGACAGACTTATAGTTTTTATCTTTAATCATCTTTCTAATATCATAAGAATCTAAAAAATCCTCCCAAAATATTTATTAATATAAAAACATGTAAAGTAGTAATATATGTAAGATACATGATACATAAATACTTACTTAGCAAAGAAGTTGATCGAAAGGAAAGCACGTCGTTCTGTATACTTAGGTAAGCGCAGTAAAACGGTGAATGTGAGAAATTCGAGAGCAAATCACCGGATTACTAAACTTGGGTCACTGTTTAAAAATATGATTAAATTTAAATAAACATGAATAAACAAACAAAACTGTCCGCGATAACGGTTGAACACAAGAAATACAATACGTAGATTTATACATGTTTATATATACTTGGTTTTGAAACATACATAATATTATGTCAATAAAATCATTTATTCCATAATATGGAATAAATGTAATCATAAAATATTATACAATATAAATGTAATCATAAAAATTACTTAAGAATTTTAAAGTATATAAATGTCTCAATAAATAAATAAATATTATGTTAATAAAGTAATTAATATTACTCTATCAAAAATAATTAACATAAAAAGATTAATAAATAAATAAATAACATTTTTCAATGATAAAACATTATGCGATACTTATAATACATTGTATTTATAAATTAATTAAAAGAATTAGACAATAATTTCTGAAGAAAGGAAAAAAGTTCAAAAAGTAAATGATATAAAAAACATCATAAGTTAACAAAAACAATTTATAATGACAAAAGTCATAAATAAATATAATACACATGTAATACATACGTACATGTTTCTTTCAACACAGAGAAATATCAACATGATAAAAATATTTAAGAGTTATTCATATATATATGTGCAAGTACCTATTTTAAACTTTTTTTTTTTCAATCATATTTATATATTTATATTCACATAATAAGAAAATACATTTTAAAAATTAGAATAGATAATATCTAGTCATTATTTTTTATTTATGCTTCGATATTAAATATAGTGACATTAAAAAGATTATGATCATATCATATCATAAGATAATATCATTACTCCAAAGTTAGCAATTGATACTATCAAAGTCAAGAATAATATTGTAATCAGGTGTTACATTATAAATTCAAGTACAATACATTATAAAATTAATCTAATAATGAACTTATATCGTTTTTGTTCCCACAATGTAACACACAACGAGGGTGTCCGTGTAAAACATTGAAAAGACACACTCATTATTATCAGAATTGCTAAATTTGAATATTCTTAGTTACGTAAATAAATCTCCACAAACTAATTGAAACTTGTTGATTTAAATGGAAACAAACACGTGCGTATATCATAATAAATATTATTTTACCGATTTAATCATACATAGAGATTCGTTTGATTTTCAAACTGGATCAGCCGATGTTTTATGATTGCAACAGACAATCGCCCTCGCAATGAGAATTTCTCATAGTGAACCGTATGTTAAGTTTACCCGTGTATGTGCACATTCGCCTGTGACTAAATGCGCACGACAGACTGTAATATAAACGCGGTTATGTTCCTGTAAGCCGCCGTGGGAAAGGTAATCGGTCAGAAGAAAAGCAGACTAGGCGTATACACGTGTACAAGGCGGCACTCGCTTTCAATGTCCTGTTATATGATCTAAATAATTTTGCAACGAAGAATGAATTTTGTCTGAAGATTTTCCTATAATAAAGAGTCAATCAGTTCTTATAATGAATTAAAATATATGATGCTGCACTATAATTAATGATTAATTTAACGTAAGTTATACTTTCAATTGGAAAAAATTCATTCCATTTTCTCATTTATGTCATTTTATTTCATAAACTGACATTAATCGAACATTAATGAATCACTTCGCTGTACAAACGATGCGCTGTATTTATTATCCAACGATATTTTTAATATTTATTCTTCTAAACTTTAATATTTAATTTTAATATTTATTTATTTTTTTAACAAAGCAATATAATACAAATGCACATTTTATACTTAAAATAATAAACTATTTTTATTTCATACTGATTATAAAGACTTCTGCTCTTCTTCAGAATATATTTTTCATAAAAACAGCCTAAACTTCGTAAAAAACTAAGTAAAAAATCATAGCAAAACATATCTCTTAATAAAATTTAAAGTTCTTAACTGACATCTGAAAATTATTAATATTTTTAATATATTAAATCTATCATTTGATTATTTCTTATTTATTTTTTCTTTTCCAATAATTTTTTAAATATTAACAAATATTTATATAACCACTAGTTTTCAAATTTTATATATAATATACAATACATAGAACTCTATGATCAAATTAAATTTGTATTAACTGAGATTATTGTCTTATTTTGCTTATTAGCAGCTTTAAAATGTCTTTCTTTTCAAAAATAGTCCATACTGCAGCTCAGTAATAACAATATATATGCGGATTGTGAAATAACAATTGTACATAAAATATAATATAGTAATATAGTAACATATAAAATGTAGTAATATGACACCTTCTTAAAATCTGATTCATAATCTAAATCTTTGTTTAAAATGTAAAGATTATTTATGTTAAAAAACAAAAACAAAAGAAAAAATAATTTAGTTGAATTTCAGTAACTCGAACAAATTTGAACTTGAATTTGAACTAATTTGTTAATGTTAGAAATCAAAGGTGAATCAATAAATTAAATTCTTTTCTTCATAAACAAAAATCAATTGTTTTTCATAAGATGCGCACTCATTATATACACATTGTGTATAATCAAATGACAAGTATTTCCATGTGTCGCCACATTTATTTATGCCTATGCTGTTACAAAATAAGGACATAAATATATCAATGTATGAGTAGCTCTATGAGAACTATCTCAATGTCTAAAATATTAAAACTTAATTTTTGGGACTTACATTATTATTATAATTATTTATAATAATGATAATTATGCATTGTTACATTGTAATTATTTCTGATTCAGAGGTTTGCTTGCAAAACCATATTATCCTTAAAGTTTCCAAATGAAGGGCCAACGTGAAAATATGGATTTAAATATAATAGACATAGCTTTGGAAACTAAAAATATCAAAGATATTATAAATACCAGTTCTATAAACTTTTTATGATATATTCCAACACATAATTCTTAACTTCTTAATTTCCTTAATTTATAAAAAATATTTCTTTCTAAATAGGATGAAGAACTTTAATTTCGCAGATTAAATTATTTATATTTATTACTATTAACATTTAATAAAAATATTATTACTTATTTGTGACATTTAGTAAAAATATCTTTCTCTGTGTCTACAATTAATATAGAAAAAAAAAATATGACAGCACTTAGCCTTAAACGTCACAAGGGGGCCATAGTATTATTCTCTCTAATAATATGTTTCAGCATATGTCAAACGCACAAAAAGTTGTAATCACATGTCTTTGTTTTACGAAGTTAAACATAAATCTTTTGCCATTTATGAAGAAGATCTGTGGAAAATTATTGGTTTTCTTTGATTGAAATAAATACATTTCGCTTTTTATTGAATTTACTAATAATAATACTATTTAATTGTAATCGATATACATTTATGATTTGAATTCACATATATATATATAAGACATAAAAAAGTAGAATACTTTCATTATATTATATAATCTTTGCAAAAATAATAGTAGAAAATCAACTCCAAAAAGAGTTTATTTATTAATAAATAATAATAGTTTATTAATAACAATCGCTTTCATTAACATTAATATATAAATTGTAACTAGATTATAAATTTAAATTCTTCAATAATCTGAATTTTAAGTTGTTATACCGTTACAAAAAAACAGTTTATATAATTATAATATTTCTTATATATATAATTATAAATATTATTATAAACATATATATAATTATATATATAATTCATATAATGATCAATTTACACCGTAACTCGCAAACAGTTACGAACTGCATTCACTGGCAGTCTGAACACTTGCGAACAACGAGCAACGAACAAACAATATTCGCTCAGAACACAAACGAAATATATACCTCGTTCACAGACAAGGTATACGAATAGACCTTGCATCATACGAGGTTTCGTGGCCGGAAACCTAAAATACCGACATAGTAAAAAATCACTAGTTTTTTAGCGCACTCTACGTTTAAACAACGGTGAATTGGGGAATTACATCAAATAAAACGGTTGTTCAAGGTTGATCAAGTAGTGAATGAATCAAGTAGGAACACAGACAAAGTATATGAATAGACCTTGCTCGCTGTGCCAGGAATATAATTTTTGAAACTCATTACAGTGTTGTCAAACTTTCAATAACGAAATGTGAAACTAGTAACTAACCGAAATCATTTTACTACATATATGTTAGAAAAAGTTCTATCCATATTTTACGGATTTATCACGACTTTTAAATATGTAGTAAATTAAAATTTTTTTAATTATTAATACATGTTTTAGGTATAAATGATTTATATTTTATTAAATATTCTTAAAAACAACTTTTAATTAACTAAATTTTCAAGTATTTTAAATTATTATTAATAGTAAATTATCAAATTTATGCTAAATTTTTAACAATTTTATCATAATTATGTAGTGCATTGGTTATGACAAATTTTATAATTCATTAGTTAGAAATTACGCTTATTATTTAAAATATTATTCAAAATTTTTCTATAGATAATTTCGCCTATCAATATTATGATGATAACTGAATATATCAAAATATCATATTTCAATCAATGTTTGCTAATATTTTTAAATAGATATTAATAATCAAGTATGAATTAAATTTTTCATTTCAATTTCCATTAGTCCCTGTTTAAATTCGCTCTTTATATTCCTTCATTGATAAAGTACTATTTAATTCAATAAGTAATTCTCGAAAAAGATCTGGCATTTCTGTTCATATTTTTTTTAATTTTCACCACTAATAGTGCTAGCAAAATCGGTATGACAGGATATGACACGAAAATATTAAGGTCCTACGCACCTTATTACCATGGCCGAAAAAATACATTGGATGCAATGTCTATTCATATACCACGTCTGTGCCTAGAGATTTCTAATAACCAAAGCGTCTAGGGTAGAGGTCGCCGCCATTAGCCTCGTTCTTCATGAACTTAGAACATGTCTGGTCGCGCTGTAACATAGTCTCAACAAGTTTGACGATTAATTCGCTACCAAGCATCAATTTTCATCTAATCTTTAACTAAAGAACATTAAATTGGTCCAAAGATTTCGGGAATCAGCCATTTCTAGTGCTGCCACTTGATGTTAATGCAATTTTCGTAAAGTTTGACAATTTTTAGATTAAAAAATTACTGTTAATTGATTTCGTTATTATAGTTTCTTAGAATTTAAAAAAAACGTGAAAAAATGGATTTAAATCAAGAATATTTTCGTATGATGATTTTTTCGTAGTAATTTAACATACGAATAATGTATGGAACGACTTGTTTCGACGATAAAGCATCATCAAAAACAATTTACCGTTGATTTCAAGAATTCAAAAGTGGAATTTAATTTGTTTCGTGAAGGTCATCTTTCAACTGCTGTTATTTTTGAAAACATCGATGTTATCTATGAAAATACAAAAATGTAAAATAATATAGTAAAGATACAATAAAGTAAGAAGTATACAAATAAAATAAAGAAATGAGAACAGTAACAAAATATTTAAAGATTGTTCTTATTTTTGTCTATCAATCTAACTTTTTAAAGACTAGCCTTAATAAATTTTGTTTAAAATATTAATATTTTAAATATTATCTCATAAACATATTATTAGATACTTATATTGTATATTACATATTTAATTGTATATCAAACTATTAATAATAAAAAAATTTCAAATAAATCAATTTTATTTAATTTCATTCAATAACAATTATATTTATTAATAACAATTTTTCAATATTTTTCATATGATAATTATCTTTAAAATATTTGTTATGTTTTTCATTTATACTTATTCACTTGTGTTTAAATGCAAAAGCAAACATTTTTTTAAAGAATATTTATGAAATTAAGAAATGATGTATTTAAACATGATATTAAAGAAATTTAAAACAATTAAAATAAAAAATACGTAAAAATAAGTATTTCTTTCTTTCAAATTTTTTATAGTTTGAAAACATGTTAAATTAGAAAATATAGGAAAGTGTAAAAGACTAGGAAAATATACTTAGAAAAAATAAAATAAAAAATTAAATTTCAATAATTAAAGTTTAATAAATCTATCAAAACTTAAAAATTTTGCATCCCTTTTATTCCTTAGATCCTTCTTGATTATTATCATATTTTTAATATAAAAGAATGTAAAAAATAATAATTTAAGACCATTACATAATCACTGCATATTCATATTATTACAAAAAAAATTTTTTTAGATTAATGATGAAACATACTATAATTACTAAAGTACAAAAGCTTTTTATTAATGTAATTTAAAAAATAAAATTATTTTATAAAATATTACAACTTAATTTTTATAAAATACTACAGAATGTTTACATTATGTGCACCTAAAAAAACAAAACTTTATGTATAGTGTTTGTACTTAACTTTCTGTATACTTATATACTTTTATTTCTTTTTTTAAATTCAATACTACAACTTTTTAAAATTAAGATTTTGAAAATCTTAAAATTTATTTAAAATTATATGTTTAATTATACATAAATATAGATATACACACCTACATATATACAGGTAATGCATTTATATTTCTAAAATAACTGAAATAAAAATTTGTTAATGTAAAGTTATTTTTCTTGTTAATGATAATATCGTTAGTCAATGGATATATATATCTTTTAAAAACATTTAATTTAATACAAAACATCTCTAAAAGATGACTACTTAAGAATCACTATTTCCAATAGTAAGAGGAAAATTATTTAGAATTTTAATAGATAACTTAAAAATAATTAATTCATTGCAATTTTTATATTTTCATATATACGAGGTTTGTCCCAAAAGTATCCGACCACTGCTTACCTATTTCAGGGTACTTTTCACGTCACTTTCAAAGTAGTTCTTCCACCTTTTCCGTCAATAGTCGTGAAATAAACTTTACCTAATTTTCCTTTACCCGACTCATTCCCAGATCTTCAGTTAAAATTTTTGTAATAGTGGTTTTGGGGATTGCAAGGTCCTCTTCTAGTTCGCGTACAGTCAAGCGACAATTTTTGTTGATCGCGTCTTGAACACGTTCCACGTTTTCCACCGTCCTCGATGTTGAAGGCCTCCCGGAACGAGGATCACTGTCCACTGAGACACGACCGTCTTTAAAGCGTTTAAACCACTCCTTTATCTGTGTGTCACTCATGGAGTCATCTCCGTAAACTTTTCGAATCATACGAATTGTCTCCGAACAGGTGTGACCAAGTTTTTGGCAAAACTTGATGCAAATTCTTTGCTCGACTCGCTCCGTCATTGTGTAATGCGATGCTCGGGGAATTTGACATTCACAAAACTGCGTATTGCTGTCGACTGAACAGTTTTAGGCTTCTGTTAATCGGTTACTCCTAAAGGACCCCGCTAAGTGCTCCATACCTGCTTTTTACAATTGGATGCTCAAGGACAAGGTTATATGCACAGGTCGGATACTTTTGGGACCATATATTCTACATTCTAATTTATAAAATTAGTACTAAAATAAAAACAAATAAGTATAATAAAATATAAATAACTAAGTGTAATATTAATAGAAATTATTCATTTCAATCATTATAACTATAGTTACTCTGCAATATAAAAATATTAATAATAACTAATTTCAATTTAAAATGAAATGCGACACTATTTTATTATTTTAAATTTATTACGTGACAATAATCTTTTTCTACAATTTTTGTAGATAGATAAAAGAGGGCCAATAAAATTTTAGTTAATTATAGCATTTATTTAATTATCGTGTTTCAGACTATAAAATTTAGTATTTTATTTATAAACAATTAAAATAAATACTACATTATTAAAAATTTTATTTAATATTTTGATATTTTCAAAAAGAAATTTGAAGTTCCCGCCAAGAACAAACTATACTCGTCATGGTTCACCGTACTAAACTAGTTATACATACATATGTAATATTCATAGAGACATTTCTCTATTTATTCGACTGTGAATTTAATATTCAAATATTATTATTGTTAAATTATCTGGAATAATAGAAATAAATGTGAAATATAACATCTACATATTTTTTTTATGAAAAAGAAATAAACTTTTTCGAATAGCCATATTTTTTGTAAAATTTGTTATGAAATTAATTTATGCACAAAATTATATTTATACAGTAAAATAGAAATGTGTACAATATGTAACATAACGATAATAGTAGAACGTTTTTAATATTCGAAGTTGATTAGATTTTATATTTGAATAGAAATGAATCAAGAAGAAGTAAGACAACGCTATCTTTTTTACTTCTATGACTGAAGAAATTATCCGCCATTATAGTATATGGTGTATAAGTGTATAATATGCATCAGTGATTACGAAAAAGCAGAAATATGTACGTCTAAAAGATGCGAAGAATATATTTCATTATATATCGGTTGTGTTATTATATTTTATAAGTAAAATGTGCATTATTATCGAAATGAATTACACAACCTAACATCGAAGTGCTGGATGAAACTAAGTAGTATAATAGAAATGTATGTAGACATTTCAGATTAATAAACGGAAGAATTAGAAAACTTGTATAATTTATTTTACATTGGTAAGCGAAAATTCTATAATTAAATAATTTCTACATCTAAATAATGGAATGCAATTTATCTTGTTACATTAAATTATATGAAATTCTAATAATGTTTTTTTATTTGTAATTTTTGTTAGTTTTCATTGTAAATAATAACTTTTTATTATCTTTTTCTCAGCTGAAAATGTCAATAGAATATAGTAGATGTGTTCTAAGAATGGTGGTTGCTCAAATTTGTCAAACAATTGGATGGCATTCAATTAATTCTACACCATTAGAATTTATGGTTGATCTTATGCAAGAATATATTTTGCGAATTTCAAGACTTACTCATCAATATGCCGAAATTTGTAAGTATTTATAAAGTATTATAAAAGTCTTAATTAAGAGAAATTTCTAATCTAAAAAAAATTTCTTCATGAAAGTTATTGCAATTAATTAAAGTTTTTTTCTTTTTTTATTCAATTTTTATTGTTGAAATGACATAGAAGTGTGTTTAGTAACAAAAATTTTTTTGTGTCTATATTAAAACTAATATCTTTCTTCAGGTATGAGATATTCAATTGCCTATTCAATGTAATTTTATCTAATGTTTTGAATAATTTGTGTTTTTATGATAAATAATAAAACAATGCAACAGTTAATTACCAACAAGTCAAAACTATTGAAATCACAAATATTGAAATCATAATTATGTCCACTAGAATGATGGAAAACCTTAAAAAAAATATCTAAGATTACTAAATTGCTAAAAAATATTTGTTTGTCAGCTTTGAAAGAGTATTTTTTACAACTGAAAAATTTATTGTTAATTCAAAGAACGGACAAATTTACCGAAAAAAGGAACCTATTACCATATTTGTACAAAAATAAAAATATCTAATTTAAAATAATTATTTCATTGTTTTATTATTTATTACTAAAACATAAATGATATTGTAAATATCTAAGTAATATGAGTAAAAATAATAGATATTTACACTTCTAGACAAAATGATAGCACATGCGTGTTATCTTTATTTTCTTGTGTTAGGATTATGTTAGTGTGAAAATTTTTAGTGATATGTAAAATGTATCTTTCACAAATATGTAGACATAACATAGATTGACTTTACTTCAATGAGTTTTCTTAGGACAGAAAGACATAAACCGATGCAGACAAAATGATAGCACACTTGAAAGATAAAGATATATATTTCATATAACACGACTATATGTTTCATATAACAAAAATATACATACTTTATATAACAATATATATACTAAACTATACTTTTCTAATAATGTGTATAACCTCCTTTGTTTTCTATGACTTCCACCATCCTTTTAGGTAAAGAATTATATAATTCTTTAATTTTTGTTTAGGCTAAATTTCCCATTCAGTTGTAATGCAAGTTTTTAATTCATTTATATTTGAAAATTGTCGGCCTTCAGTATACACTGCTCATGAGAGCATTGCCCAGCAATTCTCAATGATAAGGTCGGATGAGCACGCCAGCCATTGAAGAGTAGAAATATTCTCCTTTAAAAAATATTCTTTAACAATTTGGCAGTATGTACTGCAGCATTATCTTGTTGGAATATGTATGGTGTAACAGCAATGCATTCTGCATAATTATAAATTTGGTTTTTTATTACTTGAAGGTAACGAATGCCCTGAACAAATTTAATGTCTGTTTTTTCTTTATATCCGACACCAGCCCAGACCATTACGCCACCTCCATGCATTTGGCGTCGAATTTTTGCTAGTGGTTGTTTATGGATATCGCGATAATAAAAGTACACCCGTCTGGGCCATCAAGGTTAAACTTTTTCTCATCCGTAAAGATTACTCGTCTCCAAGTCTTTTTCCAAAGTACATGTTCCTTTGCAAGTACCAAACGTGTCTCCTTATATCTTATATTTAATGCTGGTTTTATCATTATTCTACTTCGGTTTATAATGTTGCTAGTCTAGAGTACACGACGAACATTCTGTATATTTGTTTCCACTCCAGCTTTCTTAGCGATTTCCCTCGCAGTAGCACAAGAATTGGAAGCAGCACGTATTATTGGTTGTGTATTGCATTCAGATAATACTGCTTCCTGTACTTTTCTTCTTTTCATATACACTTGTATCTTTGAACAAATTATATATAACTTTTCTACTAACTCCTTCTGCAATTTGAGTAATGGACAGCTTTTATTCCCTCAGAGCTAAAATTGTGCTAATTTCGTTTTCACTAAGCTTTTTGTCACGATCCATTATGAGAATAGCAATGTGATAAAACTGTAGACACCAATTGAACGTAATAACTTCGTGCAAGTTCGTGAAACATTGAAGAAAATGTAAATACTGTTCTAGTGTGCTATCATTTTGTCTGCGTCGGATTATGTGTTTTTCTTTCAACTAAGAGAACCTATTGAAGTAAGTTCAGTCTATGTTATGTTTATATATTCGTAGAAGGTACGTATAACTCAGAGTTTCCACGCTAGCATAATCCTAACACAAGAAATTAAAGATAGCACGCTTGTACTATCATTTTGTCTGGGAGTGTAGTCTCAACTATCTTTGGATCCAGGTTCATAAATAATAGCTGTAATCCATATTCTTAGCAAATAATATTACCTTTACACTTCTATAGCAGATTTAATTTAAGATTTAACCGATGCACATTACTAATATAAAAAAATATGATAAATCTCAAATGACAATTTATTATTGATAAAGTTAAAGAATTAAAAAATTGATCATTACACACTCATGAGCAGGATTTATTATAGTATCATGATATATCTGAATTTTTTAACTTTTTAGTCAATCTACTTATATTAAATAATGTGAATTATTTTATTTATAAACTTTTGTTATTGTATATTGATTACTAATGTCTCAAACATTTTAGTGTATTTGAGAACAGACTAAGATGTTTAGATAAGAAAAGTTCTTCTGTAGACATTAGTTGTCTTTTAAAAAACCTATGATATCATGTAATTTTTATATGAAATTTTTTTCAAATGAATAATGCATTTTGAACATAGAAGCTTTAAAATAGTTTATTTTTGTATGATTTCTTTTTACAAAATTATAACAATTTCAATATGTAGTATCTGGATATTAGTGAGAATCACTCTATATGAGCTTCAAACTTCAAAGAAGTAGAAAATCTAAAAAAGAATCAGCCGTTTGAAAGTTCTAGATTGGAATCTCTCTTTAAAATAGTATTATTAATACTAATAATTATGTAATATAAAAGTTAGAATATAGTAGTTTTATTTTATATAGACTTAGAATCTATTTCATTTCAAATATAAATATATTAAATGTTTTTTTCCAGTGGGAAGGACAGAAGCAAATCTTGATGATTTAGGTTTAACATTTCAGTATATGAATATCGATGTCCAAGAATTAACAGAATATATAAAAAATGTAGATTCTGTTCCATGCTCTATAGCAGTACCTAAGTTTCCCATTCAACGTGAAAATCATTTAAATTTTTTGAAACCTGGAAGTCGGGAAGTTGTAACTAGACCTGTACATATACACGAACATTTACCAGCTATGTTTCCTGATACTGAAGGTAAAATATATTACTTAATGTATCTGTTAAAGTTGGAAGAATGAAGCATTAATTTTTTAATAATATAAATCATTTGAAAAATTTGACCCATTTAATTGAGTATATAATACATAATACATAATTATATTTTATAATATTTTAAACATAAGACATATTTTAATCTTCTTATTTAACTTCAGAAACATTTCTAGGTCATAGGATAAAAAATATATGTGTATATGTATATATATATATATATATATATATATATATATATATATATATTTAGTATCATTTAATATACAAAAGTAATAATTTGGAAAAACAGAAAAAGAAAAATGAAAATTTCGTATTCAGAAAAGTAGTGGTGTACTTTTGTTTTAATTAAATATTAAATACAAAAGAAATATCTATTATTTAGTTTGTAAATTTTCAGTACAAAAATATTCTACCAGAGGTTACTATTTAATGAGTGCAACTATATTGTATTTTGTCTCATTAGGAGTAAAATGTCTAATTTAGATCTAATTTAGTTGCATTTCATAATAAATTATTTTACAACAAATGAATATATTTATATTTCTTTATTTCATCAATAACATCTATTCTATTCTTAGTTATATATAAATGCGAACTTTTCTATTCTATTTTTAATACTGTATTTTACTATTCACTGTGTTTTGCTATCACAAATTCTTTTGTTTCACTTTAATGTTATGTCTTTTTCTTACAATCTTTTGTTAATCAGAGTCAAAAATTTATTCATTATGAACATTATTTTTATCTATTCGTAGAGAATATATCCAATGATCCCATTTTTTTGATTTATCAACTCTTGTACAATAGATCATCTAGTAATCAACTGCATATTGTATCCATCCATACCTATCAAAAAAGTTGTAATTTGGAATGAAAATATTGAAAAGGAATCTTTTGAATATTTTCATTCCTCAATTAATGGATTCTTATTTCCTATTATTATATAATCAAATTTATGGTATACAATGATATAATATTTATTTACTATCATTAGTTGCAATTCATACACAAATACGTTTTATGTAGTTTATAAATATTGCAAATACGTGTAAAACATTTATATCATTTTTCTTTGCTTGCTCTAAAAAGATGAAAAGATGAAGAATAATATAATATAATGTAATCCTTGATGTTTGCATTACTGATATTTAGATTACTTTCACTATTTTTTTGCAAATTTCTGCAAAATGTAGAACGTTCTTAATAGTTTGAATATTAATTCTTTTTCTTAAAAATATTGACTTTCAAAACTTTCAAAATTTTTTAGTGGATTTGGATTAGTAATTTGTCCTTCTCTGTATATAATCGCGCTATGTATTACTGCAAATGCTCTTACTATTAATCAATTTGATCGCAGTTTGTTTACCATATTCAGTTTCTTTATAGTTATTTATATTTATTTATTTATTTTCCTCTATCGAAAAGTATTGGTTTTTAATATTATTTTACATTTTTCAATAATTTTCATTTCCTTTATGCAGAAAAATAACTTAAAAATTATTAAAAATTTAAAAATAGTTTGCATGAACAGTGCACTTTTATTATTAATCATTGAAAATCAAATACATTTGCGTGTAAGATATATAAAAGTGAAAAACTATAGAAATATAATTCTGTTATATGAAAAATTATAAAAATTTTCATTTTTCATTTATAAATATGCCATTGTTTTTTTAATTACTAAATTTTTTTTCTTTTACTTTTGTAAATTATTGAGAAGTTTAAAAGGATATATAAATTATATATGTTGAAAGACATTAAAGATATATTTCATATTAATATAAAAATATTAATCATTTAAAGCTTTAGAATCTTTTTTAACTATGAATGATTTTTTTACGTAATTACTTTATTTAAGTTAGATTATATCTTTATATTTCAAAACAATTTAAAATAATTGTCTTAATAATTGAATGATTAGAAAAAGTTGTAATATCTAATAGTGTAAACTTATATATAAACATCTGTATGTAAACAAATGTATGTAAACATCTATTTATATAATTTATTCTGAAAAAAGCATTTTTGAACAAAGTTTTATAATATTTGAGTATCAACATTAACATAATTAAATAATTATAACAAATGTGTAATCAATGTAGGGAAAAGGTGTATATTAGTAGTATAAATTAAAAACAACGAGCATAGTTTGCAAAAACAAATAAGAAAACAAATTTCTTTCGTTTTATTTAACGACGAAAAAAATTTAATATTCTTGGGTCAAATTATTTAAAAAAAGTTCAATGAAAATAAAAAATTTACAAATAAAATAGAATATTTGGTTTTTATTAATAGAATTATGATTTTAAATGTTTATTTAAATATTCTAAAAGACAGTTTATACAAAAAAAAGTTTAATTGGAAAAAAATTAATTGAATTAGGAATTCGTTCTATCAGTAGGATAATAATCTAAAACTGTGAAAAAAGTCAAAAAATGATTACTATATTTCACACTTATGAGAAATAATTTTAACATCTAGAAGAAATAAAAAAATATTCAAAAAATACAATGTAGAAAATAAAAAATCCAACTTTTAGGAATTTATTCCATTAAAAAATATAATATTGTTCAGATAATATTGAGTCCATTGTTATTGCATAATTAGTTATTATTGTGTATAAAATAAATTTAAAATATCAGTAAACTTGGAGGTAGATCAATTGACTACTGAAAACAAAGAAGATAAGTAAAAATCATAATCTTTATTACTTTGTAGCTTTGTATATGAAGATTTTTTAAAATATTATTTTATCATTTTATGTATTTACCGATATATTTCGTATCTTTATTAACTATTATCTAATTTCGGTTATACATATTCATAAGTAAAGTATTGTAATATTTAATTATACCATATGAAACAAAATAAAATATAGTATATTTTAATATATTTTAAAACCACTATATATACAACAATGAATAATTTTTTGATAATTTTTTATAAAAAGAAAATAATTCTAATTAAATTTTTTTATTTATAGATTTGAAAATTCTTTTCGCTGAAAGTATTAAAATTAATTAAAGCATTAATTAAGGTATTTACAATGATATTCTGTTTACATATAAAGTTAATTTACAAATCTCTTCAATAATCTCAACAATTTAACTTATTTAAAAAAAGAAAGGATAGATTATATGATATAAAGCTTTAACCCGGGATTACCCACGTGAGAGTCTCGTGCAAGGTAGTGTACCACTAGACCCCCATATGGGTAATCCCGGGTTAAAAAGGCACAATTTATTTATATATAATTTATAAGTTATTTAAAATAAATGTATTGAATATAGGAAAAGAAAATTTTAAGTAAAGATAAAGTATTGAAATAAACATAAGAAGATATATTTTACACATATGTATCTGTATTTACAAGTTTGTATTTACAAAAATTAAAACGAATTGCATAAATGTAAACTATAATTTTTTATATAATCTCTCTTGATAAGATATTACAACACAATTTTACTAAATAAAATTTTATTTTTATTTGGAATTATACGAATGTAATTGGCATACAAAAGTACAATATTTTAATTTAGTTTGTTCAAAAGGAATTATCATGATCAATAATCCATATATATAAAATAATTTTAATTGTTATGAATACTTGCTTGTAATATAGAATTATAGAAAATAATATAGAATTGAACTTATAGAAAAATAAATATCAATTTATTCAATTATTTTAAATAAAAATTTTAACATTATTTTAATAGTGTATCATTATTTTACAGATGAATATGTAGCAGAGAAAACAGAAAGTGTAATGAATGGAACATCTGACTTAACATTGAGTAATGGAACATCAAGTAACAGTTCTATAAACGTATCTCCTCATAGGATGTCACCACAAGTAATTTTTAAACGGCCTGGAGATCCTGTTTCATTTGAAAGCCCTATAGTAAAACGTGTAAAAGTATTAGAAGAAGGTAGACCATTACGTGAAATTCATAGTGTCATGATGACTACTTCAGGTTTTTTATCACCCGCTCGAGAAGGAAAGTTACCTGAAGCAAGAACTCCACATCAAACTCATTCAGATTCGCCACAGCCTAGTTCTTATCCTATGGTACCTCCTGAACTAAAGTACGATAAAAGACCAAAAAAGATTATAAAGAAAGGATTGGAAGATTGTAAACTTGATAAAGAAAATAAGAAGAAGAATCGTGCTAAGGAATTATTTAAATCAGATAAGATCGATGATAATAAAATTAAAAAATTAGTTGGTATGAAGGAATTAGCTAAATTGAAGCCTTTAAAACCAGTTGGTGGCAAATTACAAAGTACTGTGCCAAGTTCATCGAGTAGACCATCTACTCCTAAATTAATATCACCTAAAACAGCTAGTCCAAAATTACAAAAAATTACACAACCAAAGACAAAACCAGAAAAATTAGTCGATGTTATCAGTAAATCACCATCTAATGAAAAAAAAGAAGATAATATTGATAAACTTCCGTCAGAACCAGACAAACAAAAATTGAACATTTTTAAAAAAATCTCAAAACCACGAGAAGATAAAGAAAAAGACATATCAGAACAACATAAATACAAAGAACTTGATTCAAGAGAGAGTTCACCTGGTTTAGTGATTGATGAAAATATTGATAAACAAGCACTTCGTAATGATATTGATGTAAAACGAGAAGAAAAAAAGACCCCACATACACCAGATATTCATCTTCCATCAGATGGAGGAGAGTTAATTGATTTGCAAAGTCCAGAATCAGATGTTTACATGTTTGATGATATGTCACCACCAGGAACTCCTAGTACACCAAAAACTCCAGAATTAAACATGCCCACAACCCCTACAGATCATAAAAAAAGAAGAAAAGAAAAAATTAATAAAAAGAGAGAATTAAAATCAAGGAGCCCAAAGTATTGCGTTAGCCCGAAAAAGGTAGGTTGATTTTCATTTAAATGCAGCATTATAAGATATTAACATAAGTGCACGCGTGCGTATACGTGTATGCGAGCACTATTAACTGCTTGAAAAAGATGCCGAAAGACATCGCCGATATGCGTTTTTCAGACAAAGATTACCAACGACGGACCAGAACAGGATATACTAGATCGACCGAAAACTCCACAGGCACCTGAACCACAAATTTCCAAAGAACCAAGTTTTCCATCAACGCTGCCATTTCCTTTTTTCCCTCCATTTCCTCCAGCGCCTGGTTTAATACCTCATCCTATGTTTCCTAGATTTCCATTACCTTTAGGAAGAGGCAGCAGTGGCTCTCATCCAGCAATGTCAAATTTACCATTACCACCTCGCTTTTTAAATGTTCCACCAAAAACTGAAGATTTCTCCACTTCACAAAAGACCAAGTCTTTTGATCAGGAGAAACTTCCTTCAGCACCTTCCTCTACTGAAGCAACACCTCCAATAGCAAAACATGAAAAAACGGAGAAAGAAAAAGGAGATAAACCAAAGGCGGTTAAACAAGACAAAGAGATATCTCCACCAGTTCCTACAAGTACCGTTGCACCGCCTTTATCATCTGCACTTGCAGCACCAATTACGTATCCTAAATCAGTACCTATTGTGCCGTTATTATCTTCAAAAACTCCTAAAGTTGAAAAACAGGATAAAAATGATAAGGTAACTTTTTACTTTATTAGCTATTTAAATTTTTTTCAGCTGTAACAATTATCAAACTCAGTATGTTTTCAATGTTCTATATATTCACATAGATATATAGATAAATGTTTGAATAATATTTTTTATATTAAAAATAAAATACACATATACAGTAATTTTCGAATAGATTGATAATGTTTATATCTCTTAAGATATAAGATATGATTATGAGGAAAGATAAATAGAAATGAGTAAAGTGAATGCAGCAGAAGGATAATTTTGATTGTGCAATGAGTTATGCATTGATAAAAATTTGAATTTTTATAAGTCGCTAAGATTCTTTTGCTAAAAATAGATTCAGACATGATTTAATTTTGATTATATTTAGGTCCAAATTACAATTATTGTAATATGATCATTGAATAAATTCTCACATTTGAACTTTTTACAGAGAGAATCTCAGAAATTCAAATTCAATAATAGTTACAACTGATAAAAAATATAAAAGTTCCTCTTTTACTATTTATGATTAGAATTATTGTCGTTAATTTCTGTAAAAAAGGATAGAGATAATGATAAAAAATTTTAATACAAAGAAATATTATTTATATTTAGAAAAAAACAACTGTATATGCATGGTAATGATGTATACGAGTCTTAAAGCATTTTATATTTACATATATAATAATGAAAATTATCAGAAAATACTTCTTCGAATAAAAAGTAAATCACCTTAACTTTTTAACCCCTTGCTAGTCCAGCCCGTGACAGTCAGGGGCGAGCCTGAGGCTCGTACACTGACTAGCCCATGACAATCACAGGCGAACCTGACGCTCGCAAATTGATTAGCCCATGACCATCACGGGCTTACGCAAAAACATATAGCTTTTGCTATTCTTATTTTGTAGTATGGTAAGAGCATTCATATAGTCTCTTTCGTGTAGTCTTCTGAAAAAGAGAATTATAAATAATTTATGGTCGGTTAAACATAAACCCCATCGATGTAGTGTTTATATCTGAGCTATGTTTATATCGGACATGAAAGAAAAGATAATATTGTATAAACATTTGATAAAGGCTTTGAAATAAATTTAAAAGCTGTAATTGAATACAATAACACCATGGGAGGCTTAAACAAAACAGATCAATTTTTGAAAAATTATGAAATAATAAAAAAATGTGGAAAAAATATTTATTTTTCATTTTTTACAAATAAAAAACCTCATTTACTACTTGAATCCCCCTTTTTTAAAGTCAGAACAACATAATCAACCAATTTATGAAAAAAAACAAGTATTTTTTGGACCGATTTTGTCAAATTTGCAGGACTGACAAGGGGTTAAATGGTATTGTGTATTTTTGATTTTGTGACGTTAAAACAGGTGAAAATCAAAAATTTACAATACCATGAGCTTCAAATGACCCAGAGAATAAAAATCTGAATTTGACTCATAGAAACATAGGAATATATGAATTAGGTTTATTAAGACGTTAGGTCATATATTGAAGAAAAATGTATATGTTAACAACAAATTATAACTGTGAAAATTGCTAAAATATGTTTTATATAATATAAAGAAACAATCGCTTCAAGTTTTTTTTGTATTCATACTTTGTTACGTGTATTCATACTTTTTTAGTAGAAATATTTTATTATGTCAAGAAAACCATCTTATTGTGCATGACGACATAATGACATACATATATGACAGTGATGCATTATCCGCGGCCCGTATTAAAATTTTTGCGGATTCCTTATAGTTAAAATTATTTTTGTTCACAAAACTTTTCAGGATTATATTTCAATTATGTTATTTACATAAATTTAACTCAATTAAAACAATATGGAAGGCAGTATTGTAAGCATTTATTTTGTTTTGCCATTTTTTTTGTTTGATAATTGTTTATATAATTAGAGGGAGGTCCGCAATTAGTACATAATGTTGCATATAGCCTTTCATACGTAAAAGATTGTATATTTGTCTCATCACTAACATATGTATATTATATATTCTGTCACCACGAAGTGATGACATATGTCATCTGGAAATAACTACTTTCAATGTTAATTTAATTACGCATATTTCTATGAATGAAGTCTGGAGTTCTATTTCTGAGGTCATTTGAAAGTCACGATATTATAGATTGTTGAATATCACGAAATCGAAAATATATATAAAATATCTTAATTAAATGGGATCATCTAAATATCTGCCTTATTTATTGTTGTATAAAAAAACTTTCCCAGATAAAATTGCACTATTTCAAACATTACATTAAATGGGAAAAGTAAATTTTTCTCGGACTCATTTTTTACATTTCAAGAGCATCAGTAATATTTTAAATGGAATCATATATTTTGTCCTAATATACAGAGTATGAAAGAAAAAACATTTAACGAATCTGATAATGACTATACTATTCATACTTAATCTTGAGAATTTGCATTTGAAAATAACAATTTTCTAAATATTTTCTAAATACAGCAGATCAAATTATACTTTCAACATACTTTCATACTTATAATAGAATGGCTAGCCAATTGAACAATAATTTAAATAATATCTGTTGAATAATTCTTGTTTTTGCATAATATCTTATTAGTTTGTATTCTGATAACTCATTCCGTTGTGTAGATACCTAGCAAATTATAGTTACCTTCAGAATAACCCTGAGCTTAAATAGTGTGAATAGTATGATCATTAGAGTCATTGAAACTAAATTATATTTAGAAATCAAATTCTTCGAAATTAATGAAAAGCATCTTACATAAAATTAATATCTAACTACTCAAAAGAAAATATTTTTCGAAATATATAAATTAGGGATGGATTCAAAAATAATTTCAAAATTCTCAGAATTCGAATCCGAAATTTTACAAGATTTTAAAACTTACGAAACTTAAAGCGTTTATTTTATTTCATAAGAGGAATTTTTTGTTTCAAGAAGTTTAAGTAACATTTTTATATAAATTTTTATTGGTTACGGTTAAACAAAATACATACAAAAATATTCAATTTAGGTTCATATTTAAAAACATTAATGTGGACCTCTTCTTGGATCTAATGTCCTTTTTTTGTTGATTACATTGTACTGAAAAGTCTCCTACCGTTGATACTGGTATAATAAGATATCTTCTTTTTTATAATTTTAAATTTGAATATTTTACATTATCATCTTAGAATTACGATCGATTATACATTTGTTTATGTATTCTTAAAAACAAAAATTGCAAAGCATTTCACACCGAACCTCCGAGATATACATGAATTAAATTTTTCATTCACGCTGCAAATTCTTTGTTCGTTCATTTTATTCTTTTACTTATCTAAATTTTGAGAGTTACAAATCATAAAAAAGGTACGTAATTTCGAATTCTTGGGATTTTGAGGGATTTCGGGGTTTTGATGTTTTAAGTAATTCATCCAATCATTCTTGGAAATAATTGAATTTTACATAAAAAAAAAAGTAAATCGAAGTCATTTGAGATGAGATAAATGTATTTATATGCTTTAAAATTGCTAAAATATTATATGATCATATAGGAATATTTTAATTGACGAAAATTTTTAATCACTAATTTAGTGATTATTTTATACAGTACATTATTAAAAATAAAAATTATAAAGGATTACTTTATATTAAACTTTATTAAGATTTATTAGTTTCAAACGGTTGAATTCAAAATTTATTAAAAGTTTTTTAATATTTCTTTTATACATAACATATTTTTATAATAATAATGTAAGATTCAAGAATATGTTTATATTTATATGTATTTAAAATCATAGCTCAAATATGAGAACATCATAAAGATTCAACAAAATAATAATAAAAAATAAATTGAGAATACAAAATATTAAAATTGAAAGAAAATATTTTTTCTAAATAATTTATAAAATGTATATAAATTTTATTTTTAGAAATCAAAGGAACATAAGAAAGAGAAAAAAGATAAATTGAAGAAGAAAAAAGATAAAAAAGAAAAGCACAAAGAAAAAGGAGAAAAAATAAAAGAAAGAAAGGATAAAATAGACAAACGGGAGAAAATAGATAAAATTAAAGAAAAAAAAGAAAAGAAAGATAAGCGAAAAGAAAAAGAGGTACAAAAATTACTTTTTTACAACTATTTCGATTGTTTCCTTTTTTTAATAATTTTTATAAGATAATTTGAAATTGTAAAAACTGATGTTTTAATATTATTGTGTTATAGAAAGAAGATAAAAATTCAGAAGCTGTACCAAAAATTACATTAAAATTAGGTACAGCTTCTCCGAGGCCACCAACACCAGATACTGCTCCAATGAAGAAAATGTAAGTAAATCTTTCTACTTTAATAGCCTAAATCTTTTTCTTTTATAATAATTTCAAATCATGTGTATTGTATTTTTATTGTGTTGTTATGCATCTCTTATGTATGAAGAATGTATATTATGCGTTTGAATAGACGCATTGTATTTAATAATACATATATTATTATTAGGGAAATGTGTTATAGAACTATAAAAACATTGCTGAAGAAACCTGAGGATGAGACGAAACGAGAACCAAGTCCCGAATTGGCGAAAATATCAGCATTAGTAACTCGACCGCCAAAGCAAAAGTCGGCAAGTAAGAAAACAGAGGAGGGAACGTTAGATGGAAGCCCTACTCTTTCTACAGATACTTTCTCTGCCAATATTACTAGTGTGCCATTCGCAACACTTCCTCGAACAAAGAAATCTCTCTTCAAAACTTTATCTCAAAGAGAGACTTCTCAATCTCAATTTGATCCTGCTCCTAAGCTCCCAACTCCTCTGATGCAACAACAACCACCGTATTATTTTGTAAGTACGTTTTTATATAATTATTACGATAATATATTTATATTATCGTATATTTATGATTATATACTTCAAATATAAAAATGTTATATTTTAACATTTAATTATATTTTTAAATATTCCAGAATATTTTTAATACGTTAAAAATCAGATATAGAATATTATAATTAAACATTTTAGGGCTGTCACAACTTACAGATTAAAGAAAATAATACTATAAGCGTTTTTCATATTTTATTTTTTTAAATTTTATGATCAATTTTAACATTTTTTCATTTACAATTGAGATAGCTGAGATATAAATTATGTGTTTTTTTTATTAATATAAATTTCAATAACAAACAAAAATTTTTGTTAAATTCAGTATTTTTATATATATATATAAAATAGTTGTTATAGCATTGTTAAAATATAAAATAATAAAGTATAAAATAATGTAAAACTATAGCATACTATAAAATAGTATACATACATACGTAAAAGAAGGATGTTATTGATAATGATATTACTATTTATAATGAATAATAGTATAAAAAAAAGTTTATAAATATTTTTTTAAATATTATAGTAAGCTGAGATGACAGCCCTTTTACATTAAATTAATTATTTATAAACTCCAGTCATTCATAATTTTTTTTATATAAATATTATTATAATATTTAAATATTTTTGCACTATATATACTTCAAATATATCAGATAATTTATTTGAAACTTAAACAAACATTTCATATAGATATCAAATATTTCAATCATATCTTACATATATATCTAATATTATTTTCAATACAACGATTAATTTAATCCATCGATACCATTTTCACCTCATCCAACAACCCAACTTCCCAATATTTCATTTTTTACTTTCTATGCATTCATGACTTGCGGTGACGGTACAATTTTCATTTGGCCTGCTTTGTTGTATAGATTCACTGTCTCTAAAGTGTGTATGTAGAACAACTTTATAGCCTACATTAGATTTGTTACATATTTCGTGTTGTGATTATCAATATATCTGATTATTTCAAATTTTAGCACTTTTATCATATTTGATTAGGTGGAATCTTTTGTACTGAAAGAAGTCTCAGAACTTAATTACATTAGATATGTAAAAAATATTATTTATTTTCATTTTTTCAGTAATAAATTTTAATATTACGTATAATAATACTAAATAGTCAGAAATTTTAAAAATGATTAATTTAAAAAGAACTAAGTTCTAAGACCTTTTTTATTCTACACTGCTATTGAAATGGGTTTTCGAACTTTTTTTCTTTTTTTTTTTTTCTTTTTTTTTTTTTTTTCTTTTAAGATTTTCCTCTGCAATGCAAATGCACATATGGTATACTTTAGGTAATTTAAACAGAATAACAGTATGAAAACAAAATGGTTTTAATAGAGAAAAGAATATTTTATATTTTTTGATATTATTACATAATATACTAAACTTTATTATAATATTGACCTTCATAATAAACTCAAAAGTTCTTGTTCCAGAATATGATAAAATTAGATTGTTAGAAAATCATTAGATTGTTCTAAATAGTGGATAGTCTTAAACTTTACAATTAAGAATTTGAGAAATTATTGGTATATTAAGAATGGCATATTAAGAAAAAGTAAAATGCAAAATATTTTGCAAACGTATTTTTTGGGATAATAAAAAAGGTTTCTTAAATATTTATGTTAATATTTTCCATAAAATATTAGGTATTTTTATTGTACAATTCTACTTTATTCTTCTGAAAATATTTAAATTTGCAGCCTCTAATATTAAAATGTGTTATAATTATTATAAGAAAAAAATATGATAAAATACTATTTTATCATTGAAAAATTATAATTGTAAGTGAAGTATTAATATAATAATAAAATATATACAAAATTAAACGGCCAACTGCTGGGACTTAATTTATAGGAAAAAAAATGTTCTATAAAATTCTCCAGCCAACGCTTGAGCTTGCTGATGAACTTTGTATAATGTTTTTTTTCTTTGTCTGTGAATTAAGTTCCTGCAATTTGACCATTTAAGTTTAGAACACCTTGTATATATTTTGGAATTATGTATATTACATATAAAATGATATAGGCAATTGAATTATCTTTTGTTTTATATACATATATATATATATATTCATATATATTCACTTGCATATATTTTTTAATAGTAATTCTTTAAAAATATATTTTATAAAGCTTGATTTATTATATTTCAGTTTTATATGAATAATTATTATTGTTATTGTTGTTGTTGCTGTTGTTGTCGTTGTTGTTGTTATATTATTATTATTATCAAATTTAATTTTAGATCTTATATCATATTCAAGAAGTATGATATGCAGAACTTTCTAACAAATTTTCTGAGAATTTTGTATGAGAGGAAAAATGAAAATATTAAATATAGTATCCTTGATTTTATTAATTCTAGAATGACACTATTAATAACAATAGAATTTTGCAAAATATTCATCATTTTCATTATATTACAAATACTGTTGATCACCCTCGTTACTGTATATATAACTTAAATCGACAAATTAAGAACAAATTAGAGAATTCTAATGTACTTTCGCTTTTTAATTTATGCAAATTCAAATTACTGCACAATTTTTTGTTTTAATTGCGTAATACTTTCAACATTTGAATTATACAGTTTTTTTTATATGTTCCCATAAAACTCACGATTTTTTAAATTTAATTTTCTTAGAAACAAGGACTAAGAAATTTTATTTATACCAAATTTTTGTTAATTTTTTCATGTGAAATTCAAATGCTTACGAATATACTCTGTATAATCACAATATATAATTTTATTAAGTATAATTAAAAAATTTAGTATGATATGCAATGTAAAACATTTAAAGACTTAAAAATGGTTATATCTTTTTATATAAAAATCAGTGGAAAAAAATGATATGAAGGCAATCAATTTTATACAAAATATACATAAAATGAATAAATAATTTAAATGACAAGACCACATTAATTTTAAAGAAAAAAAGGAAGTAAATACTAAAATACAATTTTATTATTTATGTAAAAATAAAATATAATATGAAGTCATATAAGATCCAATATTTAATATGTTTATTTTTATTTTTATTTATTTTCTTTTTAATTAAACAAATGAAAATTGTTCATATGTATATTTATATGTTTATATATAGGAATTAATGTAATTTGCACTCTTTAGATAACTTAAATTATGCATCTAATGAAAAATTAATAAACATAAAACATAACTTCAAAAGGGGCAAAAAATGAGTCACTAAAAGCATGTTTATCTTCTCATTATTGCTGAATTTCACTTCTGCTTTATAAAAATCGCAAATAGATTTCAACAATAGAATGAAATTGTCGAATCTTGACTAGACTCTCAATGAATATTCACAATCTTTGTACTACGCTCTAAGTATCTATGCTTCATATTACTCTTAAGATAAATTATTGTAAAATATCTCGTTAGTCATTAAATTTAAGAATTAATACTTTAGATTTAAAAGTTAATATTTTTTTACTTAGAAATATATATCGATCTATGATAAAAAAAATAATTTCATTTAAAAAAAAAATGAGTCGACCTTGAAAATTTTGAAACCTCTCCATAAACAAAAACAGTCGATATGCCGTAGTCCTGTTGAAACCATACAACTTTTGTATTTAACAAATTTTTATTAGACGCATAATTTAGAAGTTATTTGAAGTAGTTTATAAGTTACGTGAATTATCCTGTATAATATAAAGTATGTCAGGTTTATCTCTCAAATATTTCGAAAAAAATAATGAATAAAAAATGATACAAAACCAAAGTTGTAAGATAGAAGGGGACATATGGTATATATGATACATTCCTATAAAAAAATCCTATAAAAAATTTAAATATATTTAAATATTTTTTATTACGTATTCTTCTTATACATTGAAACAGTAACCATTTTTTAAGCACTTCCGATAATATAAACGAAAAATATTTTAAACAAAAGTTAGTCAGTTTCCTATCAACTACAAATTATAATATTCAAAATTGTCAAAATATGTATCTTTGATTTCGTGGCGTTGCAGCTGATGTCAAGATGAATTTAACGACTTACAATATCACGATCTTCAATTAATCTTAAAGAGTTACATATCTTTGATAAAGTCAGAAAAATTGATTTTGAAAATATTGTATATTCTGTTTACTATTCTTCTAAAACATTCTAGAAAATAATTAACTTAGAGGTTTCGTCGGTATCTAATGCTAATAGATAACTGAAATTTTAAAGAACGCTTTCCTCGGAATGAAATTTTCAAAATCGGTATGAGAAATATGTGAGAAATTACCGAATGAATTTAGATAAAAATTTGTGGTAATATTCTCAAGGTTGTTATCTAGTATTTGACATAGCGAATATTGATTTGAATGCAATCATGAAAAGTCTTAAAATATGTTTTTATTCAACAAAAAATAACGATCACTTGAACTTTTTTATACGCGTTTTAGTTATTGATTATTAAAAGCAGCATCAAAATATTACATAATTGCCTTTCTATAATAACTTATTCTAAAAATCAGTTTGAAACACAATAAATTTTTTTGTTAACCATTGATATTTTTTATTAATATATCACCAGAAAACATTTTTGTTATTAGACATTTGTCTATGATTCGTATTGTAATCAAATATGTCTAGAAGATATTAGTTTTGCGTGATGATTCAGAAAAAACATATCTGTTTAATGCGATCTAATGTCTTAATTAATCTAATTATATGTGTTAATGGTTCTATGAGTAAAATTTAGATTTATATTAGATTTAAATGATCTTAAAATCATTTGAAGATATTGCAAGTCATTGAACTTATCTTAACATTAACTACCACGTTACAAAATAAAAAATATATAGTACTAGTTAAAAAACTTAAAGTAACTTTTTTTTTGTATAATAAAAAAAGCATTTTGACTATTGCAATTCGCTGATTAATTCTTACTTAAAATATTTTTTGATTACATTATATGAAAGACAATGTGCATCATTTTATTTATTTATATATATATATATATTTAAAAAAATGTAATTAATTTATATAGTCGCAATTAATTATAATATATAGATATTATACACATATACACACTTATCTATCATATATAATATCTATATATTATAATTAATTGCGACTATGTAAATCAATTAAATTTTTTAAATAAAATTTATATCATTATATAATGAGATCAGTATATCACAAAATTATAAATAAATTATATGCTCATAATTCTAACTTAGTTTATTAAAATTTAGAAAAAATAAAATATCTTTTGTAAACAAATTTAATTATGATATTTATTTAAAGATAAACAATTTTTTAATTAATAATAAACAATTTTAATTATGAAAAATTTAATATTAAAAAAGGAAAAGTACATTAATGAACAAAATACTTCATAGTTTTCAAAATTAAATGAATAACTACTATAATACAGAAAAAGAGAAATATTTAATAGTTTACAAAATAGCAAAGGATTGGTTGATTGCATGCAATTTGCATGTTGTTATTAAACATAGCATGCAGAACAGTTAGGAATATAACCAACGGTTTTAACGGCACAGAGACGAAAGCAGATGCAGCTCTTAAAAAGGATGATGCTAGAGAAGACAAAGAAAATGGCATTGCGCTACTCCCAACACCAACCACTACTGTGGTGAGTACATTCCCATTCTACAGAAGTAATTAGGTACTCCTTGTAAAGTGTCATCTATTTCCTATCTGTGTCATTTTCATAGAAATATATGGGTTTGTGCGTTGTTTTTAGCTTCTGCCTGAATTTATGATGTTAGAAAAATTTCTAATTTTTGAGGTAAAAATCTTTGCTGTTTCAAAGTTTTTATAAAACATCTATTGCCACAGTAACAGTTACAATTTGTATAAGTATGTACATAGGTGTATAAAAAAAAGCATAAAAAGAATATATATTTATAATATAAAAAATTTATGTATTTTTTATAACAATATGATGTAAATAATATATACATTATATATATAATTTATATACACAATTTCTAATTTTTATATTTAAATATAAATACAACTGTGTATGAAAAAAAATATTTAAATCAAATTTAAAAACTTAATAAGTAAAGCAAAAATTTATTAAAATCATCTATTTATTTTATATCACCATTGAAATTAGAATCATTTTTCTTTTATATTACAGTTTATACTAATATATACTAATCAAATTTATATATTAAGATATTATTTTTTCTGTCTTTCATTTTTTCTACATATTTATCTGTATATATATATATATATATATATATATTCAGATAACTTTATTTAAAATCATATAAAGAAATATAGAAATATATAATTAGATATATTACAATATATAGAGTGGGCCATTTAAATGGGATTATTTAAATAACTCCATTATTTTCGAAGACATAGATAAACTTTGTTAATAAAAATTATTTAGTATTTAAAAAATTATATTATGGCAGAAATAATTTTTTTATAAGAGAAGATTTCAAAATCACCTTTTTTAAGTGAAATAATATATTTTTTTTATTCATTACTCGATATAGTTCGACATTCTGTATAAGAAAGTATTAACTTATGTATATCGAAAAGCTATTAGTTCAAGAGATATTTTAATCTTAATTAATCTTAATGGAAGACATAGTAAGACGAACAATATTCTTATCTTTTACGTATAGATTTTATAGAATTATAATTAAAATATCTCCCAAATTAGCAATTTTTCGATATACGTGAGTTAATACTTTTATATAGAAAATGTCAAGATGCACCAACTAGTGGTAAAAAAAAATATTACGAAATTTCACCATCTATATTATTGCTATATTGAATAAATTGAATTAACAAAGTTTATTTATGTCTCGATAAAGAACGATATTATTTAGGTAATCCTATTTAAATGGCCCATCCTATATATAATAATATAAAATTTTTGTTTATAATTTCTGTTTATAACCAATCGAAATATTATTTTTTAAAATTATTATTTTAGAACATTTTAAATAAATCTTCATTGTCTTTTATTTAGCTTAATTTTACATACATTTAAAATTCTATAATTTTATTTTGCATAATTTTAAATTAATTCTATAATTTGTACATAAAAAGTACATTTTAAAAATTTTAATTGTTTGTTAAACAGTTAAATTTAACTAATACTTTAATAATATGTATGAAAAATGTAAAAATATTATTTTTATGAATAATCATGTTATATGCTAATCAAGTTAAATGTTTATAGCACACAACATATGTCTTAATGTTTATACATTGCATTTTATCTTGTATAAGATAAATTATTTAATGTTTTTAATATTAAAATCTAATTTAATTATTTAATATTAAAATCTAAAATTTTTTTCCATATTTTTAGTGCCACAAGAAAATGTTTTAAATAAAACATGTTTATTATGATGAAAACAATTTTTTCATGAGATTATAATTTCCATAATTTCAAAATTATTGACATACATAAAAAAAATTAATTCTTCTATTTATATTTGGATGAAAAGTATTTTTTATGAAAAATAAGAAAAAAAGACAATGTATGCAGTTTGAAAATCATACTTTATTTATAAACTATTTTCATGTTTTATGTTTAACATTCATTTAAAGAAATATTTAAAGAAATTCTAATGTAAGACATGAGAAGTATCTTAATAAGAACTTCGTCATTTATTATATATTATTTCCTACAAAAATTACGATCCAAAGAATGGATCCTATAAACTATACTGTTATAAACAAAAAATATATCATATTATTAATAATTTTCAAGTTTTGGAAACATAGGTTTAGGAAAAAAATTCTTATAATATTTATATCCTTTTAAAAATACAAAAATAAATATTTTCTCATATCATAAAAAGTAATGACGAAATTTTTGGTTCCAAAATTAGATGATTCATTTTGTGTATATACATATTTGACTTTTTATTTATAATTCACTATAAGTACTATTTTTAATTTAAAAATAACGAAGTATTTTTAAATAAATTAGATTCAAATATATTTATATTAAAAGTAGATGTGTTCTTTTAAGTATATTGGATTTGGATATTGAATATTTGGAATAAATTGTCCTTTTGGACAATAATATAATTACAATGTAATTATATATAATTGAATATATAATACTTAATTTGAATGTGATTAAAATTTCAGTAATAAATCTAATTCTACTGATGTAAATGCAGTCTAAATTTTTTATTCTTGGATTGATAAGAACTTGGATTGATCTCTGAATAATTGAAATATAAATTATTGGTGAACAGTTTATCATAAAATATATTTGTGGGTCAAGTGAAAATTTGTTTGATTACCGCAGGTCAACTTTTTAACTTCTGTATAAATATATTATTCCTTCCTTATTTATATTCATATATATTAAATCATATATCTACATACATCATTTTTTATATAAATATATATTGTGCAATAATATAATATATTGTATAATAATCCTACATTACTTTCAAGGTATTGATTTTGTTATGAAAAATTTTAATTAATTTTCATAACACATATTTCATCAATTTATGAACGTTAATAATCATTATATACTTACTTTAATTCATAAATATTTTAGTTTGATTTAACTATTAATCACTTTTTATTTACATCTCAGCTTACTAAAGATTTTATGTATTTATATATATAACATGTATAATTATATATAAATACATACACAATTTCCAATTTATATAAAATATTTCAATATGTGCTATTATATTTAAAAAATATTTAATTATTAATTTTAATATGTAACAAATTTTATTGTTTATTAGTTATTTTATTACCATTAGCTACATACATATTTTTTTATAAACTCCTAAATTTTTTAATTACTTTAATTACATTATTTATTAGTAATGAAATTTAAGTTCTAAATATGTTAAGAATTTAATGTCACAATATGTTGTTAATAATATATCATTAACATATTATTAAGATACAAAGATGGGCTGAGTTATCCAAATATATCACAAAAGAGAAACTGTGTTTTTATCGTCATATGAGTCTTTCAGGATCAAAGTGGTCATCAAGTATGGATATGTCCTGCGTGTGGTAACCAGGATGATGGATCACCTATGGTTGGTTGTGATGATTGCGATGCATGGTATCATTGGTAAGTAAATGTTAATAAAACAATAGTTATTTGAAGTTATACTATATATTTTAAAAAATACTTTTTTTTTAATACATGTAAATAAAATATTTCTATCTTTTTTGATACAAAATTGATATAAAAGATTTAGAAATATTGAAAATTTAATTGTTACATATTCTTTAATATTATTTTCTATTTTATAAAAATATTACATAAATTAAAATACCATTTATGTTTATATATTTCAAGGGATAAAATACAAATATGAAGCTGTTTTCATATTGGAAATAGTAAAATCACATATCTAAACATAAATTTTAATCATTCAAATTATTTTTTTAACTACAATTTCTCATTTTTTCTATTAATTTTTCAATTTTTTTCCAAATACTTTATTCTCTTATGTTAAATGCTTTTTTGTTTCCTTTCCTTTTTTCATTGTTTCTTTTTTTTTTAGAAAACATCAAATTACATTCTGAAATAAAATATTAAAAATTTAAAAATCTTTTTCCAACTTCAGATTTATTTGAGTTATCTTTTGAACTTAAGTTATATATTTTCAATCATCTAGGGTATGTGTTGGTATGCAAGTACCACCAGCTGTCAATGAAGATTGGTATTGTCGTTCCTGTATAGCCAAAAAGCAAGAACTTCATCATGATAAAAAAAAGAAAAAAAGGAAGAAGAAAGTGAAAGTTTCTGCCTAGTATAAGCTACCCGGGTCTTGTATAAGATCCGGTATAGCAATTCAAACTACTACCAAAGTTAAAAAAAACAGCAAACTTGGTGTGAAGAATATAAAAAGCAAGAAATTGTCGAAAACAGAAATGAAGTTACAAATGAAATCGTTGAAAGAAAAATCTGTACCAATCAAGACAAAAGCTGGAAAGACTATCATGAAAGTTAAGACTGTAAAAAAAAAAGGTAAAAAGTTGAAAGATAGTGCAATTTAATTAACTTAGAAAATGTTATCTTTATAATAGTTAACATAAATATATTATTTTATTTTAACACGTTGATAGCTAATTGAAAAAAATAAATTTTGTATTATATTAATTTTTTGTAACGATATATCTTTTTTATGATAAAGTTAATGTATAATATTCAAATTAGGCTAATACACTAATAGTGTAATATAACAATGTATTGATAAAGTTTAAAAATGATTCAAATTTTTGAACAAGATTGAGCTTTTTAAGAAAATAAATGTTCGTTCAGTTTGCTTTTGAATCTATATAAAATAATTAATAATTGCTATAAAAAGATAAGATTTCTTTTAAATGATTTTATTTTAAAGAAAAATACAAAATTTAAATATTTCTGCACATGTTTAATTAAATAATATTCATTATAATTGATCATTTTTAAAAACGGTTGAGTTTCAGGAATACCTAAGTAGTTATATATATAATTATAGATAAATTTTATTTCATATATACTTTTTCATATATTAAATTATTAATACAAAGGCAATGATCACTAAAAATATTTATTCTAACAGATATTCTTGACTTTATATAGTTTAATATTAAAGTTCACATAATAATCCATCTACAAATAATGTTTATATTTTTTGGATTTCATATTCATTTTAATTTAAAATATTAATTTAAAACATATTGTACAAAATATATTAATTAAATCACGTTATATTGTATCATTGAAATATTTAAATTTCACTGGTTTTTATAACAATTATTTGTATATATTACTAAATAAAATACATAATATTAAATGTTACATTCACAAATTTTCATAAAATTTAAAGAAATATTATGTTTCTTTCCAGGCACTAAAATATAACGTAACATATATAATATACAGTATATAAAAATACAAATATAAACATGTATCGTGTATAGCAGTCAACGTGTTAAAACTAATAATATAAAATCAGGCAGCAAGATTCTATTTTCTTTTATTAAAGCAATAGATCATAAAATATTGTATACATTTTTTCACTTAAATTTAATGCATCCTATAATTATAAACCATTACAATTATAATTATAGAAGAATTTGTTGAATTTGCATTTTTTTTTAATTTTGCACTAATAACATTAACCCTTGCAACTATAATTATTTTTATAATTTGTTTCATAATTTGTAAATAAGAAAAATGTTTCATGCGTTTATTGTTTCTAAGTAATTGTAAAACTTATGATGCATGACACGTACGATATAAAATATATTTTTTATAGAAACCGCATTGCTTATCACATTGATACTTGTATAGATAGATTTACTCATTTTATAAACTGATAAAAATCACCTAAATAAGTAAATCTATCTATTCAGTTGACAATAAAAATATTGATAAATATTTATGTATGATATAATTTAATTATTTTTACTTATAACAATTATTTGCATTAGAATTTAATTATTATACGTAAAGATATTATTACAAAATATAATTACATAAATGGGTCTCAATGTGATAAGAATAAACATTTAGTCAAATAAAAATAAAACAATTTAAGAATTATATTTATTTATTGTACTAAATTAAGTTCTATTTCATTACCATGTGATTTTTTTTTTTTTATTTAAATATTAGATGATAAATTCAGGAATTTCTATATATACGTAATATAAAAGTTGTTAGGGTTAATTTTAATATCATATGAAAAAATGTAAAAAATAATATATTAAATATTGTTATTCATGATTCAAATATATTTTTTCTTTTGTCATTACTGGGATGCGGATTTTATGTATTTATGAAAAATTGGAAATTGCAAAAATGTATACACAATGCACATAATATACAAAAATATCTAAAATAGAATATATTATAATATGTTGGTGTAGATCAAAGAAATTTTGTTTAGCTTCTATTTCTCTAGCAATGTTTATAAAAATTTTAAGACAAAATCCGCATCCTAGTTATTACATTAAATATTATAAATATGATAAAAATTGATAAATGAAAATTAAAATTAATTACAAAAAATAATTACATAATTAATATATTGTACCTTATAGTTTTATATTATTAATTAAAAAATGAATAATGATATTGTAATAATAATGATGATAGTATAGTCGTAATATAATGAATAGATTTCAAAGCGAGTGAATTTGTAATGAAGAAAAATATAAAATTAAATTGTATTAGACATTTTTAATGTCATAAGGAATTAAAAATCATGGAGAAATAAATGTAAATAAATTTTTATACACGATAATTATATATTTCACGTAAATCATTTTTATTGTAGTATAGAATCATTGCTTATAAAAAATTGAATAAAATACGTTATATAGTTGAAAACAGTTTACAAGATGATACATGATAAAATATGTCATATACTTGAAAACAGTTTACAAGAACAAATCAAAATTTAAATTTGAATATCCACTCTATTAATTTATTACTATAAACAAATAAGTACATATATTCTCTAAATATATGTACAGAATTTGGAATTATAAAGTTACTAAATTAATTTTGATTTTATTAAAATATTTTATTATTCTATTTTTATTTTATTATAATTTATATAAAAGTAACATCTTATCTTTTATACGTCTAATATGAAATAAAATTTTATAATATGTATAAAAATCTTTCATTATTAAATTTTATAATATGTTTATTTCATTATTAAATTTTATAAAAGTCTTTCATTATTATGCATATTTAATGCTTTGTCAAATAATTAAATCTAATTATAATTTTAATAAATTTTAATCTAATTAAAAGCATTTAGTAAATACTCAAACTCAAGTTTCCTTGAATTGAATTAAACACCATATAATATAATATTGATAAATAATTATATTTATCAATCTTAGTTGAGATTATATTAAATTATATTAAATCAATATTCACTAATTTATCAACATCGCCATTGAATATATAGTTTTAAGAACAGCTGTCGATTAATAGGAAAATGGCGACTTACGTAATTACATAAGCGGCAACTAGTTTGTAATTTTAAATTTTAGTTTGAGGAAAAATGACAAAATCTATCAATTGCCTATAATGATGACATTATTACTATTTACAATTAGAAAATCTTGTAATTGATTTGTTTAATAATAATTAATTTCTTATATTAACGAATATTTATTTCGTTAAAATACAAATATATCTAATTTCGTATAATTTCTTATAACGAAAAAAGAAGAAAAATTATAAAGAGATATATTCTGTTCAGATTATACTTGTACCATTTTAAAATTTATACCAATCTTTAGAAAAACTAATTATAAATTTAAATCGAGAAAAATTACAACTTACAAAATTTAAATCAAATTTAAAAATAATTTTAAAGTTACCGGTGATATATATGCACAATTAATATATATGTATATATATATATATATATATATATATATATATATATATATATGTACATGTTCATAATAATGTGAATCACCTCAATATTACACATAGTATTTTATATTTAAATGCTGATTATCATTCGTCATAAAATGTGAGAATTATATGAAATATATAGTTCTTTATAATCAAAAAATCACAGGGAAAATAAGATTGGGGATCGAAGATTCCAATGAATAAAAATGTTCATGATACCTCTAAATTCACTGGTCTTACCCCTACTCTTTAACCGATTTCAGACGAATAGAATAAGGTCTATTCAAAAGGCGGCTAAGAAATATCCAATCAAATGTTGCGTAGTATCGTTATGTTCAGGACGTCGCTCACAGAATCAAGATGGCATCCGAGACTGGTACAACTATCGTGTCAAACGAACGGTGTGATGTAAATAATACGATTCAGCAGATATTCGAGCCATTGCAAACGGAAACAACCAATGTAAAAGTATCGAGAACAACGTGGAATAGTGTTATTAAAGAGACAAACGAATTTTCGGACAATTTCGCTTTACATTCAATTAGGACGCCCACGATTTTCTCTACAGCGTCATCATTTAATACAAACACGGAAGAGGACGAATTACGAAGGAACGTGAATTTCATGAGCTCTTCTGGTGATGTGGAGGAACGTATTAGTTTTAAAATTGCCGTCAATACTGAATTACATACATCTTCCTTGGAATCGCGCAGCATGTCCAATCAAAGGAATGATCTGGATACTGCCTGTATTTCTGAACAACCAGACGGTAATATCGTTCAACTTTATTTAATATTATATAAATATACTTGAATTCTTAAATTAATTGTATTTAAAAAAATAATACACTAATAAACTATAATGTAAAGCATTGTTTATATTTATGGTGATGAAACTATTGTTTATAGTTATTTTAATAGGTTATTACGACGATAGAAATTTTAATAGGTATTTACATGCAATTGGAATTAATTTAACAATATTTATTGATAACTATTAAATACTGAAAATATATTTTTATCGTGTGACATATCTTACATACTTATCCAAAAAATAAAATACTTATTCTTTTACATAAAAAAGATATATAACTGTATGCAATCATTAATTAATCTAAAAATTAAAATTATATTTAAAATAAACATTGTACATTATAGGGAATCCAGATCATTGCAACAATGAATTAGTGAAAACTTTAATTGAACCAGTTCAGCATGCTATTCATGTATGTATATTTATTATTTATGTTTGTGAATTTCATATGAAAATAATACTAAATGACAAAATTTTTTGGATTATTATTAATCAAGATTCGTAATTATTTATTAGGTTGATTTAGCATGTAATAAAGATACAACAGTATCTAGTGGGATACACACATTATCAACAAAATTAGAAGGATGTGTAAATTTTGAACATGGTAACACACCTCAGTTAGGAGAAAGTCCTCAAAGTAATGGTGAAGTGATTAGTAGTCCAAGAAGTCCAGATTATCCTCCTAGAGTTTCTAATGGACCAAATAGTCCAAATATAACACTTCCTAGTAGTATGACATCGCCAATTATGACCTCGACTATTATGATGGATACAGCAAAATATGATGCAGAAAATACAAATAATTTAACTGCTAAAGTTTGTAAAAATCTTTCTTACTCATTTTGTGGACAATTGGAGAAAATTGAAGAAGTTCCTGTTATGCAAATAAAATCAATCAAAGAAGAAAAAATAGATAATAAAATGGACACAATTCACAGGGATGTAAAATCAGAACTTGTCGAAGTAAAGACAGAATTAACAGATACTCAAGAACAATTAAGCATAATTAAATCAAATTGGGTCAATGATAGTACCACGACAATAGTTGGAAGAACAGATGCTGTATTATCTCAAGATAAATCAATAAATTGTATTAGTACTACAACTTCGAGTTCCCATTCTAAATCATACTCATCTTCAAGAGAAAAACGAGGTAAAGAACATAATGAACGACGTTATTGCTCACGATGTTATAAACGTAGTAAAATAAAACGAGCAAGTATTGGTGTACAATGTAAACGAGATCGTAGTATAGTTCCATTAAACAGTAAGCCAATTTCTCATCCATTTTCAAAATCAACAAATGAAAACCTCAGGTTAAATTTACAAACAAAGAATTATAAAATGCTTCACAATACACCAGTTAAAAGTGAATTATTAGATGGCCTAAAGTACAAGAAATTCATTCACATAGAGACTTATCCTAATGGTGGTGCAACTGTTGTACATATGTATCAAGATGAAATTGATACATTATCTCATGAACAAGTAGAGGAATTAGCTCAAGAATATTTCAAAGTATGTAAATACAAGTTAATAATATATTAACTTAATAATAATTATTATTTTCAATAATTGAAAATAGTTAAATTAATATAAATACTTAAAATAATCATATTTTAATGCTGTTTTACATGTATTACACTTATTTTAAAAGATTATTTATTAATGGTCCATTAAAATTGATGAACTTATATAAATTGTATATTATATACATAAATTATATGTTATAGGTAGTTTTTGGAGAAGATGAAAATGGTAATGCGTATCATGTTATGGGAATAGTGCATAATGCTGCAGCATATCTTCCTGATCTTTTGGATTACATGGCAGATAATTATCCTACATTAACTGTTAAAAATGGTGTATTAGGAAGAAGCAGTGATATAGAAACTACAACTATGGTACAGTACAAAGAACAAGTGTGTAAAGCTTATAGTAATGGTACTGTTAGATACGGCCCTCTCCACCAAATAAGTCTTGTAGGGACTGTTCATGAAGAAGTTGGTGGATATTTCCCAGATCTTTTACAGAAATTAGAAGAAAATCCATTTTTAAAATTAGTGAGTATTGATTTTATATTTTAGTTTAAACAAATGTAGATAATTTAAATTTGTTACAAAAATAGAATATATTTTTTGATTACTTATACATATTATTCTTGAAAAAGAAATTTTTAAATATAAAATCACTATATATTCTTATGTTATATCATAAAATTATGATATTGTGATTATTTTACTTTAATCTAATAACCAGACCAGATTGGGCAATTACAATAGACAAATAATTATACATGATTTTAGACAAGTAAATGATAGAAAAAGTATTTATCATTTTAATTCTTTTATAAAAATATTTTTAATCATTTCTGAATTCATAAATACATAAAACAGGAACTCTTCATTCCTTTGCCAAACTTGTACAAGATGGTACAAATATTTTTGAACAGTAATTTTGTAAAATATTTAACTTTTTGTCATTTATTAAATGAGCAATCTATCAGCGGTAATTAGTATAATCAATGATCTATTATTTTCATCAAGTATTTTGTACAGGTATTTTGATATAAAATTCAACGTACATCTAATTTTGTGTTCAATAACCATCAGTAGATACTTGCAAATTTTCATTAGTTTAATAATACATATTTTCAATAAAAATAAGATATAAATATGTAGAATATTAGTTTGTTTTTTTTAAATAGTACATCATATGTAAATATTGTACGAATTGAAAATGTTTTAAAAATTTTGATGTATCAATCTGAGAAAATATTAATACATTTTATTTAATGGGTATATTAAAACAATTATATTAGAATTGTAATGCAGTTACTATAAAAAAGGAATGAATCATATAAGTATATAGTAGTAATCAAAATATAAATTTTTTTTAAGAAAAATTTAAAATTTGAGACATTATAATAAATATGATTTATATTAAAGATTAAATTGTTCCTTTTAAGTATTTTCATGATTTTTTCAATTTGTTTTATTTAATACTTGGTAAATCTATTATTTGAGATTCATTATCATATAATATCAATTCCTATTATTGACAGATTGTTTTCTGTTTTTTTGTTCGTTTACATTGCAATTAAATTCAAAGTTTTTGTTTTAGTCATTTTCTGTCAAGTTTATCATAAAATTGAATTTCTTAAGTTAAACTTCTACTGCTAGTTAGTTGGAGTATTTTGTTATTTATTTATATTTTTTGTATTTATTTATCTTTTGTAATTTCTTTGCATATAAATATTATGTATGTTATTGTTATAAAATTATAAAAAATTGCATATGTTTAGGTTTGTCTCATTCCTTTTATTTGTCATATTTCTACTTTTGAAGTGTGATTTTACTTAAAAATCTGTGTGTAACATAGAAATATGGTCTTATAAATAAATGTAAATATTTTTCTGTTTATTGTAATCAAGATATCAGCTATGTATAATATCTAATGTGTAATTGGATCTAACATTCTTTTTTGCAGGATGTCTTTTATCAGTGATAATTCTTTGATTTTCATTACAATAGTTTTATTGGTTAACTATAATTTCTAGGTTTAAAATTTGTCTGGAAAAGAGAATTTTAATAATTTGAAGGAGTTCCACATATCATATTTTGTTAAAAGTGTTTTTATGTTCATAGAAATAGCTCTAGTGTACTATTTATCCTATAGTATAGTAACTATTTAATTTATTATTCTGTATATTTATTTAATGGTTGAATGCTTATTTTTGAATCCACTGATTACTATTTGGAATTAGACTTTTTTCTTCAATAATAAGTTTCAAAGAATTATAAGTTTCCATGATTTTTATTATTGTTGGAAGAAGTAATATTGATTATTGAACTTGTGCAGGTCTTTAGTTAATTTAAGTAACATTGTTCCAACATCTTAATCGTATCATTTTTTATAATATTTTAAGGTTTCATCAATGATATAGTCAAGGTTCCTTATTGTTCTTAATGATTTGTTTAACTTTGTTTTTGATTGTATAAGATGTGGATGGTATTTGTCAGGTGAGAATTAATATCATCAAAAATATCATTAAAATGATTAATCCGTCGTTTTATTCGCATTTTATTCACATTTAATAGTTATTAAAGAAATATAAATATTATACAGTTACAGTTATACAGTAAATATTCTTTTTGAATAGTCAGTATTGAGAGTAGATTGAGGTTTTATTGTCTTTATTTTTTTTTATTTCTATAACAATTTCAATAATTAGTATTTTTATGAAAACAGTAATTCCAGATATTTTGTAAATTATTTCATTTTTTTATTTCTGAATGTTTTGTGTTTCTGCCATTTTGCTTTTACTTTTTTTTTTCTTTGAATTTGATTTCAGATAATATTGATATAGTATATTACTATTAATTTAACAATACTAACTGTTCATGTAGCTTGTAGTTTATATAGAAATAGATGTTTATACAGAATGTTTCGTAACTTGTGGGATCCACTTCGGGAGCTGATTGTACGCCTAAAAATAATGAGAAAAAGTCATATAAATATATGTCCTATCTGTCTTCATTTATGAAATATAATGAATTTTCTTTTAATTACTTTTAATTACTTTTACAAAACATGCTCGAAATGACCACCTTGCATTTGAAGACAAGCCTGCACGCGTCTTGTCATTGATCTGGTTATTCTCTCTATCATTCCTGGTGTTTCTCGAATTTGTCGGAAACCTTGCTCTATTCTATTTCGTAGTATTTCAGCATTTTCAATCGATGTTGCGTATACAATAGATTTTAAATGTCCCCACAAATGAAAATCTAATGGATTCAAATCCGGAGAACGAGCAGGTCATACAAATAGGACCTCCACGACCAATCCATTTATTTGCAAAGTGTTGATTTAAAAATTGCCTAGCCACTCGGCTGAAATGCAGCGGAGCTCCATCATGCATAAACCGCATACGAAATCTAATATCAACTGGAACTTCCTCTAATATTTCGTGTAAACGCGTGCTCAAATCAACGTACTTTGTGCCTATTAGTTTCCCATCAAGAAAAAAAGGTCCAATTAAAAATTTATCAATTATTCCTGCCCATACGTTTAAACTAAACTGGTATTGATGTCTCGAATGCACAATAACATGTGTTTTCTTCATCCTAATTATGATTATTATGAAAATTGAATATGCCGTCCCTGATAAAACTAGCTTACTAGAGTTTGCTCTGTTTATAAAATTCATTATATCTCATACGAAGACAGATAGGACATATATTTATATGACTTTTTTACATTATTTTTAGGCGTACAATCAGATCCCGAAGTGGGTCCCACAAGTTACACTCTGTATAGAATTAACATTATTCTATAAGGTCGCTTTGCTACTGTATTATGTCCGAGTTTAAAAGATTATTACTTATTTATTAATTTAGTTATATTGATATCTTTGGTGATTGCAAAATTTATTTGAAATTTTATTAAGATCTACTAATGAATTGACTCGTCTGATATTAGTATATTGAGATTTTTACTTACATATGCTTTGAATGTTTTTTTCTACTAGGTGGATAGAATAGATAGATTTTTAACGTACATAACTGATTTGTGCTATGTACTTATTGTTTAGTGAAGCTTATACTATACAAATATATATAAATTTAAAATGAGCTACATTATTTGTTTAGAAATTGATTGTAGTTATTTGATTGGCTTTTGATTAATTGGCCATGCATATGATCTTTTATTTAATTGTTATTATCTTGTAACTGTGAGCTATTTGTAATAGATGATTAGTTTCATAGATAGTACAGTACAGAATTTTTAGTATATTTCAGAAATTAATAATATTATTTATAAATTATTAATTTTATAAATATAGAAATATTCGAGTTGTGAATATTCCTTTTTGTAGTTTATATAGCCCTCCAACTGCTATTTTTATAATGTATTGTTTATATTCGAATTAATATATTAATAGATAATTGTACTATATAAGATTTATTAAGTTTGCTTGAATAGAGTTTTATTCTGTTATTATTTTTGCTAGGATTTTTATATTTCTTATGGGTTGTTCTTTAGTAGTTCTTTAATTTCTATCAATTTTGGCTGACTGATGTTTAGTGGAAATAAATTTTTTTATGCCAATTTTCATTGATTGATTGATCTCAAAGTGGAGAAAGAGTTTTTTTTGTAACTACTTCCTTATTAGTACACTATCTTTATGATTTACTGAATGATTTCTACTATTATTGTAATATTTCACTTTGATCTTTCCTATTGTGAGCAATCAGTTAATAAATAATTTTGTGCACATTTTATATATGAAATTCTGTTGCAATAATTTTTTTTAATGCATTGCTCTTGTCATAGTTCAATATTTAATATTTTGTTAATTTTAAAAATTTCTTTATTATTAGTACTTCATCCAAATTCTACAAGAAATAATATTAATGATTGCTTTGTGTTAGAGGTGTGCGGGTACCCGAAATTTCGGGTTCGGGTCGAGCTTACACAAAGTCGGTTCGGGCGGGTAATCCGACGATTTCGGATCGAGTTGGAAAAAGTTCAAGAGGTATAGGATCAGAGGTGGGCATTATTCGAATAACATTTTGAATAAAATTTTGAATAAATTATTTGATATTTACGAATAACGATTTTATTCGAACACACAATTATTCGAATAACATTTCGAATAAAATTTTATTCGTATAATATTTCGAATAAATTCTACGAATAACATTTTATTCGAAATATTTACTGAAATAATGTAAAGAAAAAGAGTCAGGAATCCTTTCTTCACAATTTTGGTTTGTTTAATAAATTTGCCTTTAGTACAATTTTTTGTTCGAAAGGCAAATTTTGTTAGTTGATCTGTTTGCTTTAGGCGAGTTTGTTGTCGTTGCAAATAAAAACAAACGCTCTACTGGAGCAGAAGACGGCGAAGGAGTACTATATTTCAAAAATATATTTTTAATTATGGTATATGGTGTTCAGAGATATGTAATCATTTCTATTATCTGTAAAATGTAGTACAAGAATTTCTACGTTATCATTTGTTTGTAAATGTTGATCGGTTGAAGTAGATTCCGTTTTATTAAATATTAAAAGCAAAGCAAATTTATTAAATAAAAATTAAAAAAAAAGTACTCCCGATTCTGTACATTATTTTAGTAAATATTTTATTCGAAGAATTTATTCGAAACTCGATACGAAATCGTCGGGCTACCCGCCCGAGCCCTCCCGACTTTGTGTAAGCCCGACTCGAACAGTCGGATACCCGCACACCCCTACTTTGTATCATATATTATTTAAGTATGAAGTGCATATGATTACTTTATATCATATATTATTTATTGAATGTAAAGTGCAACTGAAACACGAGTTGATTTTTTACAAAAAAAAAAGAAAGAAAGAAATAGAAAATAAGAAAACTTTTTACTTTAGGTTTCAAGTTATTCATTTTTTTGTGAATCTAATTTGAAAATTCACTTCATATATATGCAATTAAAATTTAATAAAATATAATAATTCTTATTATTCTTATTTACATGACTTTCTCTTCCTTGTACAGCAAGTAAATTTTCCTTAATCATTATTGTAAAATATGCAAAGAGGAAATTTTTTGATATAATTATATCTTTAGGAACTAGCAATTTATCTACTTTTTTACTATGTATATATTATATTTGTCTGTTGTTATAAAAAGCACTATTTTATTTTTGGATCATATTAAAAATATATTTATAATAGAGGTATTTATTTATATGTATAATGTTATAACTTAAATCAATTTGTAGAATGTTTAATTATGTACTTGATACATTATTAGAAGTACATGTATTTGTAAAATGGCCATAAAAGTACACTAACCTATCAAACCAAAAATATACAAAACGATCGAATTTTATAATTGATATAATAGAATATTGTTGATAAAATATATTTTTTAGTTCTTTTTTTCAATCTATTATTTTGTAAATGCCAGAAGATGTAAACACGGTATAGATTAAAAATCCATCTATAAATTATGTTACATATCATGACTATATATTTTTAAACTTGGTTTTCTCAGAAATTAAATCTTTAATGATAAATGTTGTATCTCTTTTTTTAATTATTTCATAAGGAATGATTTTGTACTCACTTATATTACTTTATAAGCTAATATAAGACTTATACTATAAGTGATATTTTTTTTATTAGTTCCTATAGTATAGTAAAATTATAATTTGTTTTCAAAAACTACATAAGCGATTAAAATATATATACAGTCAAATCTCAATAATTTAAATCTTAAAAGAAGGAAAAAATCTTCAAGTTATAGAGGTTCGTCTTATTGAGTTTTTGAGTAAAAAATAAGGATTCTTATATTAATAATATTGAATATTTTGTACAGTCAACAGTGATTTTGTTTACACAATAATATTAAATTCTTATTCCTTTTTGTTTTAGACTATGCCTTGGGGTCCATTATCTGTTGTAAAGATGGATACTCCTCAAGAATCAAACGATGGTCCAATTTTATGGATTAGACCAGGTGAACAATTGGTTCCAACAGCCGATATAAATAAAAGTCCTTATAAGCGGCGCAGAACGGGCATTAACGAGTTACGGAATCTACAGTATTTGCCACGTCTGAGTGAAGCTCGTGAATATATGTTTGAAGACCGTACTAAGGCTCACGCTGATCATGTTGGTCATGGATTAGATAGGATGACAACAGCAGCAGTTGGTATATTGAAAGCTGTTCACGGTGGACAGGCATCGGAGTATAACAGAATTACGAAAGATGTTGTAGCTTTTTATGCTGGCGATTTTCCTGAACTAGTCGAAAAATTACAATTAGATCTTCATGAACCACCAATTTCACAATGTGTACAATGGGTTGAAGACGCCAAATTAAATCAGTTACGTAGACAGGGTATTCGTTATGCTAGAATAAATTTATATGATAATGATATTTACTTTTTACCGCGTAATATAATTCATCAATTTAGAACGGTTTCCGCAGTTTCAAGTATAGCATGGCATGTCAGATTAAAACAGTATTATCAAGAATCGCAGCACAATTCAAATGTTAGGCATGGACGTGTTGGAAACGAGCATCGTATAAAAGAAAAGAAGCCATTGGAAACTGTGAATATAGGAGATGAACAGAAAGAAAATACAAATCGTCAACGTATAGAACAAAAACATTCTGTTGATTCGCTTGAAGAGAAAAAAGCAAAAGAAAGAGCTGCTGAATATCAGGGAAATTTAAAGAAGTCAGATCATCATGGAAAACGTAAAGAGGATCGTAAGAACAGAGATCATTCAAGACATTCTTCCATTTCAAGTAAAAGGAAAAATTCTATAGAGAATAATGATAACTGTTCAGATCTTTTTAATAATAAATCTACAAAAACTAATACAATAGAACAAAAACAAAATAATGAAAAGAGAGATGATAAGAAATCTGAAAGGAGACACGAAGATCATCGTCGATCAAATGAAAAATCCAGTCATCATTCACACAGTAGCAGTAGCAGCAGTAGCAGTAGCAGCAGTTGTAGTAGTAGTAATAGTAGTCATAAATTAGATCATAATCGAAGTCATCATAGTCGATCCAGCACATTGAGAAAAGAAAAAATTTCAAATGTCACAGAATCTAAATCGACGAGTAAATTCAATCCCTCGGGATCTTCATCGAAAGAAAAAAGACGATTATGTCCGTCAGAAGTTTGTTTAGAACATGAAAATTCTGACTGTAATGCTGTTATTCTTGAACAAAATGTATTAACACAAAGACAGTTGGTAGCGAAAACTTATGCAACAGAAGTTGTTGACAAAGCTTTAGAAATTGCAATATACAAATCAAAGACTGACGTAGAAGAAGTCTGTCAATCTTTACGAACCGGCGTTGCAGAAGCTTCTAAAGAAATTCTACAAAAAATTCATTCAGAAAGTATTGAAATTGCCGAACTGAAGTACAAAGATGATAAAACAAAATTAGAACGATATTGTCAATTATTGGAAATAGAAACTACATTGGCATTCACATCGAAGATGGAATGTGCAACTGAAAATGCAGTGAAAGCATTAATTGAAATGGCTGAGGATGAAGCAAAAGAAAGATCAAAAAGTGAAAAAGTTTGTATGTTAACTAACGATAACACATGTGAAAGAAATTCACTACCAACGTCAAAAATTACTAATACCTCTTCTTCTATAGTCTCTACGTCTCCTTTAGCAGTAACCGAGAGACACAATAATAGGAACGATAGCGGTGATGAAAATTCATCTAAACTAACATCCGATGTACATACAGTATATACAGAACCACCCAGACGGAAGCATAGAGATGATAAAAGTTCCAGAAATCAGCGACATAAAGACAGAAGAGATCGAGACAGGCGTGATAGAGAACACAAGAGACATCATCATCGAAGTCCTTCGTATAATAAATCTGAGAATAAAACAGGAGAAACTAATAACAAAGAAGATTCATTGAAAATTATCTCACTGCCCAAAGATTGTAACATTTCTAATAAAAGTACCGATCGCACAGATAAAGATGGTGATAAGAAATTGGAAAAAAGAAAAGATGGACATCACAGTCATGGAAAAGATGGACAAAGAAAGTCATCTAGCAATCGTTCATCGAAAGATGACACAGCATCAAGTCGTTCTCATTCATCAAGTTCAAATCATAAAAGAAAGTCGAGTTCATCCGAAGAGCATAAAGAGTCAAAAAAGACGTGTTTCGACAAGGATATAGTCACAACAACAGCAGCAGCAGCAGCAGCAGCAACAGCAACAACAGCAACAACAGACGAAAATACTCTCGATACAACATTAACTCTAATAACAGTAACAACAGTGGCTCAGTCAACAACGACAAATACTGTTGTATCTACGTGAAAAGGTGAAAATTATCTTAAGCTGTAGTACAATCTGCTTATTAGACAGGAAAGTCCGCACAATCGAGCGCATATGTCGATAATCTTACATGTGTGGACTCTAACTGATTTGGATATAGTAAATTTACATTGTATGTTTGAATTTACAGAAATATGAGACGCATACCAAAATACCAAGTATCAGAAAAATATATCAGACGTCTTCAAAATAGAAATAATTGTCACATTTTATGCAAAGTTCAGTTAGTACTATCACTAACACAGAACTTGCTACATTATCATTTCCATACAATTCTACATGCCTTAGCTTAGGAAGAAAATTGAAACTGTAAAAGTAGTATTATTGTGTAAAGGTACTTTCTAATATTAATATCGCAAAAATTATTTTGCTATAAAATCCCTAAGCGTCTCATATACTGTTAAGAGTGGAAAGAAGATTAAATAAATATTTATAGACTAGGTGACCAATACGATATATGTACAAACGAAATTTGTACAAATTTGTGATTAGACATTCAATCGTCATTAGTGCTGTACATTGTATATAGATTAATACATTGCTCTATTCGAATTTGTGCAGCAAATCTTATTTGAACTGTATACATATGTACATATATAAATGTATGTACGTATGTGTGTGAACGGTATGTGCATACATATGATTTTATACATGTATATGCACATATTGCGTGTGCAGTTGCATGCGCGTATATGCGTGAATGCATGCATATATGTTTGTGTGCCCGTGAGTATTGTATGCATGTGTATATGCTGTATTTGCTGTGTGTACGTATGCATCTGTATATATGAATATTTGGAAGATAGAAATGTAAATTATTTATGGTTATATTGAATATTCTCCACAAGTTAAAGGTTTTGATTTACTTCAAAATTTCACTTCCTTTAAACAAATAAATTAAAAAATGGAACTTGATAGTCGGTCTAACAAAAAATTATTTTGACACTTAAACTACTTAAAATTCATTTCAATGATAAAAAGAGAAACTCTATCTTATATAATAGTTATTAAATGAAAAAAAATATTATAACGTTCTACCAAAAGTTGTACATTAATAGAATTATACGCGTATTTTTATTTCTCCTACAAAAAAGTCTAATTGTTGTAATGTATTTTTGACGAAACTATGTTAAGTGCTAGCTTTTTATATTTAAAATAATTTTATTTATGCGAGAAACTCGATGAAGATGGGCTTCGATAACAAACTCGATGTATATGTATATTTAATCTTGTGTCATATACATACGATTAATATTTAGTTTGATTAGTAATCGATACAGCGAATTGTTGCAACAACAAATCATACTTTCTGCACTCTGGTAGATGTATAAAAAAACAACTTGCCTTTCTGCTAAATGAAAGTGCCGGTAAGTGACCGTGCATACAAAACATTATTTAACAGTAGAAACTGTTGTAAGAAATCAATATTCGTACAAGTTAATATATTCTGTTCTATAAAAATTATAATTGGCCTATTTAACTTTATTTATATATAAAATTAAACACTATAATACTAATTCAATTTATTATTATTAGTAATGATAAAACAGCAGAAAATAAGAATATTCGTATGATTTATACGATTTTTTTAGACGAAGAAATTCTTTTTATTAAAGTAATACATTTTTTACAAAATAGCATTTCAGGTAAAGTTGTATAATAATTATCACTATAAGAATAACGTCTGCTGTCACATATTTTCTGTTTTATTCTTTTTTGTTTCATTTACATTTGAATTTGTTTTATGTTTCGAAGAAAAATTCGTACTAATCGTTGAATATTGTAGAATTTTCGATCACGGCTTCCATTTGCCAATTTTGTTTTTCAATAAAAAATAAAAAGAACTAATATGCAATATATTTTATAAAACAGAAAACAATGCTATTTAAATAATTTTGAATATTTTCTTCATTTGATTATATGAAATGCTTTTAGATTATGTGAATTTATTTATTTATTAAGTAAAAGCTTGAAATTTTAAATACACTATATTTTATGAAATATTCAGAATAGTTTGTGTACATTTTATCTTTCAAATACTTTACGTTATCAAAAGTCTGCTGTTTATAATAACAAACTTACATTATTTTATAATATTCCTTTATATTCTTTCTTGTTCTTTTCTTCCACGTATCAGTGTATACCGTACTGATTACATTATTATTTCAAAACTGTTGCGAATATCTTTTAAAAACTTTAAGTTATTTCCTATTAAACTATAGATAATAATATCAATGACATTTACATGTCAGTTATTGTTAAGAATATCACCCAGTAATTAAGTTATATTTATATGATATATTAAATTCATACATGATATTAATATAAGTACTAGTTTTGTTTTCAAAAATTCTCAGATTTTAAGATCCTTAAGTTCATTTAGCTGTAAAAATATTTTTTACATGCCTGTATCATGTGGTAATTTTACTTCTTTTTTTATTTCTATTTTAATTCAATATTAAATGATTCAAAATTTTTTATATAACACATTAAATTGTAATACAGTAATACAAAATACCAAAATTAATATTAATTAATGTGTTAGAGAATGTGTAATAATAAAAAGAATTTTATTAATTACATTTTATAAATAATATTAATATTTTATAGATAAATCAAGAATATTTTTCAAAAGAGTAAGCGATCTTATTTTTATGAAATAACGCAAATACAAATGTTCTTTTAAGCAATCCTGCTAAAATAATATTTACATAAAAAAGACATGACAGTGTAATTAATATTATATTTCTTTTTATTTCTTCTTATACTTTGATTTTCAATTGAATTATAATAAAAATAATACTTACATTTATTTTATTTAAGTACAATCTATACCACGAACAGGCATATAAAAATTAATTTATATTAATTATTGTAAAAAAAAATAGTTACAATATATTTCATTGTTCTTAAATATTTTAAGAAAGAATTTCAAAAAATTCTTATATATAACAATATAATATAATAAAACATTAATCAATATAATAGTAAGATCGAAAAGTCTAAGAAAATGAAAACAAATTATGATTCATTTAATGTATTACATGTATTAAAAAAAAAACCTGTTAAAGACGTACTTAATCTGGTCGTCTTTCAAATTGGACCAAATTAAAACATCAAGATAATCTGTCACAAATTATTAGATATTGGTAAATAATTGCAAAAGTCTTCTCACTTATATGCATTATAACAGTTTTGTTGCACTGAAAATGCTTTGTTGTAATGAATTACTTACATTTTTCCATCTAAGAGGATAAAATATTTTAAAGTAATTAAAATTTCAAATATAAAAATTTGTACGTTGTATTAAAATAATCATAATTTAAACTTCAATACAAAGTAACTACAAAAGGATGGAGATGCAAGAGGTATGTTACATTTTATTATTGGAAAATTTTTTAAATATTTACATTTATATAATTTATTAGTAATGGTTGAATTTATATAGTTTCATGTAATGTCGTATATATGCTACGTAATATTAATATAAGTTGAATTCATACTTTGTCCATATATGATATATAAATAATAATTATTTATTAAAATTGATATTTGTTGTATATAAATTGCATTTGCAAACATTCATTAATATCTAGAAGCAATTTTTTATTTATTTCACGTAAAGATTTTTATGTTTAATAAAATATACATATTGTATCAAACAATGTAAGACAAACACATGTAATTACAATAATAATATATAGATATATTTTATTTTACAAAAGTGGGAAGACTTTTATAATTGCATCCAAACAAAAATTCGCATGAAATGAAACATATTGAAATGAACACAGGTGCTAAACATTAAATACTGTGGACTTTGAGGTGCCTTTAGTCTATTCATCATAAATCACTATCGTTAATCAATTTATAGACATGTTATTTTCACTATGTAGAATATAAATATAGAATATACAATTTTGATCCCTTTTAATTGCACAAATTTATATACACAATTGCACTTAATTTTGTTTTTGAATTAACTTTGTTTCTAAAAATGAGTGGTCGGAAAAGATAACTGAAAATACACATAAATGATTCTCTTTATCTTAATTATATGTACATAGAATAATTATCATCTATGTAAATACGTGTACGAAAAAAATAATATTCAAGTTTGTTTTATACAAAAGGGACTGCTTGTAAGATCGAGTTATCCAAAATATATTTATTGATAAATTTGTATTACATTACAGATACAATGTTGAAAAAGTACGAAGTAAAATAAAAATGTTGATACTTAACAGAAAAAAATATATTTTGTTTTAATATGTTTAATATCATTTAAGTATTAAAAATTAATTTGATATAATATTAAACTGAAAATATTAGTTGTTTTTTCTAAAAAGAAAATAATACAATTATCGAATACAAAAGTCTACTTTTTTCAATTTTTTCTTTCATGCATGATGTAACACACTAACAATAAATATGACTATTAAGAAAGAAACTAAGTTCAGTCAAAATGTTGAATTGAATGTATCAATTATAATGCAATACTTATAAGTTTTTTTTCATTAAAATATTTTTTCCTTGGTAAACGTTATTGCTTTTGAGTATAATATTCCGAATACGAGTGTTAACGCACTAGAGTCCACTATTTATCTAATTGTAAGAAAGATTATACATGTACGCGTAATGCAATTATATATAATTAGAATTTTATCTCATTGCCCTCTTACACATATGTTATACATATGATATACATAAACATAAGTACCTAAGATAATATAATTATTATTATTATTAATTAATTAATTTAATTTACTTATAATTTTCAAAATGTATTTTTGAAGTTGAAATTTCATACAACTAATTATTTTGTATTTTTATTTATTAAATACCTGCCTGTTACTTAGGTATAATATTTTTTAACTGTAAAATCAATTGATTATTGAACTCAATAGATTATTCAAAATGAAGAAGAATATAAAGAAAAAATTACAATAATTTTTAGTTCTTAGCACTAAAAAATGATGGTTTATTTTCGTGAGGCGTACACAAATATAGCTATTATATACAAATTATAAAAATGCACATAATGGCAATTGAAAGGATTGGTTAAAAGATTTGAAAATATACGGAATTGAAATTATTTGTATATGTGTAAATATCTACTAACTTTTATGTGACATAAATATATATATGGATAAAGAACAACACAAAAGTTAGATACAGAAAATACTTGTAAAGAAATCGGTACAGGGGACATACACAATAGTTAATATACACATGCTATTATACATGATATAATTATATTATGTTAATTATGTAAAAATTGTACAAAACTATGAATATAGTAGTATGTAGTTTTACATATTATATCTATCACATATGTAGAATTCATTTCACATCGAGTTTTTAAAGAAGGAAAATAAATTACTTTTGATCAACCTTACTGATCCATTATTATTTTAAAATATAGTATTTATAGTCAATCAAAAAGCAAGTTCACATTCGCATATAACTTTTTATATATTAAAGATTTACGTAACGAATGATCATAAATGTCGAAGCTGAATATAAATAAATAAAAAAAAAATATTAAAATTTGATAAAATTTGATAGCAATATTATTTAATATATATTTTTATTCGAACATTACATTCTTACGTTATATTATTCAACGTATTACTTTTTATTTGCTATCATGGAAGATTGTATTATGTATGTACTACGTTAGCGTGCAAATTGGATGTTCGTTTCTGTTCTTTGATAATAGACATTGTGCATACAGCATTCATGACAAAATTCATTCGTTTAAGGAAATTATTATTAATGTAAAAGCATATTGAAAAACCTTGGAAAGTTTAAGAAAAACAATTAAAGATCAACGACCGAGAAAATTGAAAAGGCATTATCTTTTTTCATGATACATAACAGTCAAATTCAATGGAAATTCAAACGGAAAATGTGGCAACAATTTTCTTACTTAATTTTCTAGTTCAGATCTTTTACTTTACGACTGCCATAATTTCGAATGAAAACAACTTTTGTAAAGAAACTATATCTCTCAAACATTGGATGAAAGCCCAAAATACGATTTAAGAATGATTATTGTAAATTTTACAAATTATTACAAATTATTGTAAACGGAAATTTTTCGATCGATAAACAGGAAAAATGATGCTACGATATATTAAATGCCTCAGTCGACATGGAGATTACATAGAAAAATAGCTCTTACGTTATATTATCAAATAAATAATTTCTAAAATTGAATACTTTATTATTTTGAATATGAGTGTAGCTAACTTTTTGACTGATCTTCGTATGTAAACATTTTTTGATTTATATAATTTTATTCGTTTATTGTGATAGTCTACTAAATAAACAAATAATCAAATTGATATACTTTTACTTCGAAATAATTTAAAAATAAATGACATTAGTGATATTGTTAAAGACGACAATTAAATCTTGCTTTATAAACTTTTTTTTTGCTATTATATTTGATTAACACGTTTAGTCATTTACTAATTTTGAGCCTCATATATCTTAGTTTTTTTATGTGGAATTAAGTACTTTCTCGAATGGCACGCTCAAGTATTACACATTATAAAATAGAAGGTCAAGATCATTTTCATAGCTTGATAAAAAAATGAAATATCAAAAAACTAATTATCATATTTCAATTGTCTATTCTTAATCAATTCTTAATCAATTATTATATTTCATTTGAATATTTCATCTTTCATACAATAAATAGTTCAGAAGCAAATTTATGTGGTATAATCGATCGAGTTAAATGATTCACCTTGTACATTAGAAACATCGAACTTGCCTTCAGGAAGGTATCTATATTCTCAACTAAGTGTTAAGCATGATAAATATTATATATTGTTTTTTTAAATAATGATCGATATATAATATTTCCTTATTTTTTACAATTTTATCTTTCATTCCTTATCTTTTGGCTGTAAATTTTATTTACCAAATGGATATGATCCATTCATTAGAATGAAACGAAATGTTGAAAGGGTAAAGGGGAAAAAGAGAGGACGCCCAATATAAAATTTTATGGGTCTTCGTTAGTTTCTGAGATATTAATAAAAAAACTTTTAAAAAATTCTATCTATACAGACTAATACAACAAATAGTAATGTATTATTGTTGGTGAGCATCGAAGAACTGTTTGCATAATAGTGATATCAACATATAGGATGTTTGGACTTAAAATCCGACATCATCTTTTAATACAATATATTGAATTTGAACACACAGATGTTTGTAATGTTTAATTAGATTCACCTGCCAGCTCGATCCACATTGAGATTGGATTAGATTATTTATCCGGTCGTAAATTACGATAAAGTATCCGCGAAATGTTGGTAAAGTCCATCAATGTTGGATTTTAAGTGGAACATTCTGTAAATATTGAGGACGGTATCGCAACTGCGTCTTCGACTACTCGACGACACGTTTATTACTACAGCGAAAACAATTATAGTAGATATAATCTGTATAGGCAAAATTCAATGTATTGTATCTAAAGTTTTTTATTAATATCTCAGAAACTAATAAAAACTCGCCTCGCATTAAAATTTTTATTTCATTCTGATATTTAATTTCATTCAGTGTTCTCTCTCCTTCTTTCACACCTTTTCAAAATTTCGGTTCATTCTGATCAATGGGTTTATACACCGCACTGCACTGTGTTCTTCCTTTTCACGACCTTATAGCTGATATCAAGGTAAATTGAATGACTATGCGATGACGTTTAACTGACTATATTGTCACTCGTCGCGTGTGCTAAACTATTTTTGAAACGCATTTGGTTATAATATGAACTTATATCACGAGCAAGAAGTTGAAAGTCAAATATTTTTATATTTGATATATTGATAAGAGACTGATGTATTGCGTTGAAGTTTGCTTTACGCGTAACTGAAAAAATTTGTTTATTGATGTTTCATTGATGTTGCCCTATTTACTAATTAAATAAAAACATAACTGTATATTATCTTGACTATTGCCTTTAATAACGCCGAATGAATATACATAAAAAAAAGTGATAGAAGTTGATATTTATTGTCAAGTAAAAAGTATTTTTGCAATTTTTATTGTTCCAATTTGTTGTCACGAGTGTCACACACGATATTGTTGAAAACTGAATGCTTCAAAAATCCCAATTTTCGTTCTATGACATAAAATTAGGATTTTTGAAGCATTCAATTTTTACCTTAAAAATCATTTGAAAAAGTTATTGTAGGTCGTTGAATTCGTTAGTAAGACTATAAAAAAAAAATATACAATGTCATTTAAAAAAATCAAGATATTATTTTTAAAAATCTTAATTTTATTGTTAAAAAATTTTGACAATTTTATACGAACTCCAGTAAAGTCAGAAATGCCAAGGAAACAGATTGCATTATATATTTCATGTTATTTTGAAACTATACTATCTCATATGCAAATAGAGATTTTATTTCATTTACATACTGAAATTCTATATGTATGTGAATTATTATGTTGTTAAATTTGATTTAAATTAAATTAAAGTTGCATATTTAATTTAAAATATAAAATGAGTATAAAAATTAACTTACACTTTATCAATACATTCGAAAAATAATAGAAAAGAAAAAAAAGTAGTTTATCTTTTAATTGCCTAGATACATATACATAAATACATTTAATATTCTTGTATATATAAAAAATATATTATAGTTTTAATGCATCACGTGATAGTACAGCCATGCGTTTCTTATGCAACATGGCGACCGGCAAAGGACTTGCAATCGTTTTCCGACCAAAGACAATTAATTTAATCAGTAATAATAAATTAAGTAAATTGCCATGTGGTGTTGTACAAAGATGTAATACATGTCACAGATTTATTACAACAGTAGTATTGGGTGTCAATAACTGGAACTCAAAACTAACGGGAAAACGTAATGTATAGGTTTAACCATGAACACAAGATTACATCATACTTTTTTTCATAATATACATTTACTTATATACTAAATATATCTTGGTGTTTTGCAAAAATTTTCGGTTTTAGATTGTATATATTGTCACAAATGTCTTGTTTTGTTTATGCAAATTCTAATAAATAAACTTTAAAAGTGAAACATAACCTGACACTACATAACACATGGTTTCTTTCTTTGCTACTTACGATTGTTTATAGTATCAAATAGATTTTCATCATCTAAATTTTGTATCAAAATTTTTAGTATCAGATTAGTGGTATCAAATAAATTTTCATTATCTAAATTTTATTTTGACGTATCAATGTAATTAAATTATATATAAATATATTATTTATCTTATCAAAATTAAAAAATTTTTTTAATAAATTTACATATACATTGTAAAACAATTTTCTAAATTGCTTATTTTATTGATCATATAAATCATTTACTTTATAAATCATATAAGTTTATTGAAAATTGTATAATAAAAAATTGCAGATATAATAAAAAATTTGACCCAAGTTCAAAGAGGAATACATACAACATGTAAATTACTAAAGCGTAATTATTATGAAATACTGGGTGTATCTAAGAATGCTTCAGCAAAAGATATTAAAAAGGCTTACTATCAACTCGCTAAGAAATATCATCCTGATACAAATAAAGGAGATCCAAATGCAAGTAAAAAGTTTCAAGAAGTTTCAGAAGCATATGAAGTATTAAGTGATGACAACAAAAGAAAAGAGTATGACACATGGGGGTCTACAGCAGAACAAATGGGAATGAGTGGCCATGGTGGTCATAGTAGTCATACTAAAGATTTTAGTGAGGGTTGGCAATTTAGATCATCAGTTAATCCGGAAGAATTATTTAGAAAAATATTTGGAGAAGGTGGATTTCAAAGTAATATTTTTAATGATTTCGAAGATTATCAAGAAACAAAATATGGTTTTGGCGCAGCTCAAGAAGTAAGTATTTATATATAAAATATGATAGCATGTATATATAAATATGAATAGTAGAATATCATATGAAGAATTGAAGTTAAAAAATAACGTTATTACGAAAATTGTTTAGTGTAAAAAGGTACATTATGTAACATAAATACTTCTTTTATTGGTGAAGTAATGAAAGAGATCTCAAGTTAATTTTTTTAAATGACACCCTATATTTTTTTATTAATATTATAATATTAATATTATAGCAAATATGTAGGTTAAACTTAAGGCACTACTATTTTAAACTTTTTTTTACATCATCTGATAGTAATTGATGAATATAGACTATATTTTAACAATGCATAACTTTTGAATCAATGGATTCTGACACACAAAAACTATTATATTTCATTTCTATTTATCAAGTATTATTAAAATACGCAAAAAAAAATTTTTTAATAGCATCCCAAAACAATTTTTAATTCAGAAAATTTCATTGATCTATATATATATCATTCCATGTATTAAAATCATAAATTAGTGACGTTGACTAATACTAAGCGGTAGATGTAGTTAGTACAATAGCTTAATATTGCGTGATTTTTCTGCCAGATTGATCCAATTTTTATGTAAGATAATCAACTTGTTTATGACTGTAATGTACAATTATTTATGTCTGTCAGTATCATATGCATTGACATAATTTCGATTAATTTATAGTTTCATTGCATTGAATGATATGATACATAGAACAAAACAATATCAGTATTATATCTGCTATAATATAAATAAAAATGTACAGGATCCTGAAAAAGATTAACTTCAAATCTCCTCTACTATTTTACCAATAAAAAAAAGTTTATACACATAACGTGCTTTATACCAACTACTTTTGTAGGAATATTTTTTGATAATTTTAATCCCTCAAAAGATATTCTAATTCATATTTTAATATAACCTAGAAGAAACCTAATAACTTTGGAGTATATATATTATGTAGTTAATATATTTATAGACCATATTGAATCCAAAAGGTCATATATTTTATAGATTTTAGTCTACTTATTTTTTATTTATTTCAAAAATATTTTATATTTATATATTGGATTAAAATAATGGTTTTTACATATCTTTTATTTTTTTTTTAATTTATATATGCTAAAGGATGATTCTTATTATAAACATAAATTTAATGTTTTTACATATCTTTTATTTTTTTTTTAATTTATATATGCTAAAGGATGGTTCTTATTATAAACATAAATTTAATGTTTCAATGATTGTTGCCATTCTAGAAATTTTATTTTTGATGTTTATCTATATTAATAATTTGTCTTATATTTCTATTTGATTTTAGTTTATATTTTATTTGTTACTTGACTAAAGTAAATAATGGTTATTTTGAAATAATATTTGAAAATAAATAAATCAAGAACAGTACTGCATAATATAATTTAGAATAAGTTACTAAATAAATTACTTTTTTTTATTTAGAGTAAGCTATTAAATATATCGGTAAAGTTATTTAGTTATTTTGTGTATTATGTCATACATATTAATTTAAGTATTAATAAACTGTATTATAATATATATAGTATAATATATATATGTATATAATACTCATATAAGTATTAATTAACTATAGAATTTATTTTTAATTTTTAGGTTGTTATGAATTTAACATTTTCTCAAGCTGCCAGAGGAATAAATAAAGAGGTTCAGTTAAATGTGATAGATACGTGTCTAAAATGTAGAGGATCGCGATGTGAACCAGGAACAAAAGCAGTTAAGTGTCAGTATTGTAATGGAACTGGAATGGAAACAATTAGTACTGGTCCATTTGTAATGAGATCTACTTGCCGTTATTGCAATGGTACTAGAATGTTTATTAAATATCCATGCATGGAATGTGAAGGAAAAGGGCAAACGGTACAAATACACTTCATGTTAAAAATATTTATTTATTAAATAATATTTATTAAATATTTTTATTGTAACTGTTTTATATAAAATATTTTAATAGGTGCAACGTAAAAAAATAACAGTGCCAGTACCAGCTGGTGTTGAAGATGGTCAAACTATTCGGATGGCTATTGGTAATAAAGAAATATTCATAACATTCCGCGTGGAAAAATCGAAATATTTTCGAAGAGATGGTTCAGACATACATACCGATGCCCAAATTTCGTTATCACAAGCAGTACTTGGTGGTACAATAAGAATAGAAGGCGTTTATGAGGATCATACTATACAAATTCGACCTGGTACTTCATCCCATAGTAAAATTCGACTGAATGGTAAAGGATTAAAAAAAGTAAATGACACAGGATATGGAGATCATTATGTACAAATTAAGATTGTTATACCTGCAAAATTAAATGATAAGCAATTAGCATTACTTCAAGCTTATGCTGAACTTGAAGATGATACACCTGGAAGTATACATGGCATAACATATAAAACAGATGGTAAGAATAAACCTGACGAATCATGACATTGAGAACTGCATAACAAGTTAAACATTAAACATACAGACAAGTTAATGATATGTTTATATTTCGTTTTTTTTTTCTTTATGCAATAAATTGGACCTAGTCAATGTTATAGATTCTAAATAGAATTTTTTAAATAATTTTTGTTTCTTATAAAACAAAATAAAACTAGATTTGTGTGTCGCTTGAGTTTCCTCATGTGTACCTGCCCTTGCTAATTAAATAAATGGTGTAAAAATTTATATGTGCGTTTCATTAGTGTTTCGTATTAATAAAATACATGTTTTTAAAGAATAATGAAATTTTAACAAATTAATTTAGTAATCAAAGCATTTTCATATGCTTTTATAATTTATTTACTTTACAAGTATATTTACTTTCTTTTATCCTTTTATTCTATGAGATTATACATACTTTTTTGGCAGGTCCAAAGGTAAAAACTCAAGCGAGACAAAATACGCAAAGTGAGCCGCATGATGAAAATGATGGTCTCCTTAATAAAATCAAGAAAGCTATATTTGGATAAAACTTGGTGAGTTAATTTCTGCAAGAAAATTAAAAAATTTTTTTTTATTGTATTATTTAATTTATCTGTATGATTAATAATAATAAATTAATTTATAATAAATTTTGATCTTTCAAAATAAATTATGCGAAAAAGTTCTATTCTGTGTGTTCTTATACAGGAACTAAACAAAGTTATGCTGGTCCTTTGGATTTAGTGAATTCCATACGAATGGCATTAGATAACATTTCTCATATAGACTGTTCTTCTTCTGAATGTAAAAATTCTGAAGATACACCTCAAATCAATACTAAAGAAAAGAACAGTAATTTACAAAATGAAGATGTTAACCCAGTAAGAAGGCGAAAAGTATCTTAAATGCAGTAACTAAAGAATTAGTCATTTGCGATACTTTTAGAAACAATTAAACAAAAGGATATAAAAATAAATATATAAAAAATTCAAATTATAAACATTGTTTAAATTTGAAATAAATTGATTGTAATGCACTTTTTTTTAAATGTAATTATACATTGGGATTATTTGATTAATATAGTTCGTTAATGCACTTTTGCAAGTGCATTCATAAAAAGATTAATAGTTACCGAAATTAATAGATATAATAATAGTTATACTATTTGTGTAATAAATTACGCAAACTGTCATATTTTTATTTATGTTTTATCATTATATCCTTCATTCCATACTATTCAAAACAAATTTATGTTTAATTAAATTTATATATCTATTTCGTTATTGCTAACTTCATTTTAGATATTTTTGAAATAAATTAATTTGATGAAAAGGAAAAAAGAGTATAATGCATAAATTTATTAATTTAACTACATTAATTACAAATACAAAATTCATGTAAAAACATTTGTTTAGAAAAAAATAATTTTGTCTATTTCTAGATTGTTGATGACTTTTTATTCTATCTTATGTTTGATATAAGTGACAAAGATTTCCGAATGTAATTTGAAGTTTAATATTTTTCCTTATTTATAAATGCATATTATAATATAAAAGCAGTATCTTATTTTAAATAATTTTTCAGAAATCAGATATTTCAATAATATACAAACAACTATATATAGAGTTTTTATTTTTAACAAGTATAATACTTATATCACAAAATTACATGTGTATGTATAAACTTTTTAAATTTAACAAGTGCAGTAGTTTTATTATGAAATTATGTTATATTATTTTGCAAATAAAAATTTTGGATATGAATACAACAAAATCAGAAAGACTATTGAGAAAAAGATATTTGTATTCTTTCATTTTTAATATTATAATACATTTTATATTTTCATATTAACGTATAAAATATAACTGTTCTATTTTGTTTATATTATAGTTGTTCTTGTTAGAATACTGTTTACTGCATGTACAATGATATTTTTACACGTTATTAAATTTTATTACAATATAATTTTAATTAGAAAATAAAATCTGTCAATCATTAAAAGTTATGAAAAATGCAATAATTTTTAAAATTTTTAAAACATATACATATATACACAATGTACATACAATTAATAAAAAATGTAACATATGTATATAAACTTGAAATATAATTTATTAATATATATATATATATATATATATATATATATATATATTTGTACTATTATCGAAATATGCCAATTTATTATTATATTATTATGACATTTATTTATTGAAAACTTTTAATGAAACAAATTAAATATTCACACAATTTAAAATATTATATATGTAAATCTCAAGAAAAAATACATGAATTATATAATCTAATAATAATTTATAATAAAAGGAAAAAGAAATCTTATTCTGAGATTTTGAGATTTATAACATATATTTATATACAGTTTTTTTGTTCATTTTACACAAATATAAGCTTATTGCATTATATATACTATATATATAATTATAATTAGCAAATATAAATAGATCATATTTTTATTCGTTAGACTGCATTTATGAAAAATTTGAAAATTCAAAAATGTATGTAATGTATGGAATGTGAAAAAATATATAAAGTATTCAGAGAACTTATTATAGTAATTAGTAAATAAAACAGATTCTGACTTAATAATCAAAACTAATTCACTTTTCCAATTATGTTCATAAAAATAGAAATGCATAAAAATCTACTATTACTACTATTTTAATATATATTTCATGATTAAGATATATGATATGAAATAAAATAGAATACTAATATATTTTATAAAATAATACTAATATACTTTTTACAAAATTTTATTCTAAAATGGTTTTAAAATTATATTTGAACTAGCTTACGTATCAATTTAATATAATTTGTTGAAATAAATATAAAAAAATAATTCTTTATAAAGAATTATTTTTAAAACAATTATATTCGAAATATGAAATATTTATTGAAGATATTACGCTTCAATTAATAAACCGTATTTGAGACCAATATTAGTCAAATTTTGAGTAGTTGATACACCTAAAACTGCAACTGCGATAGCAGCAATAGTGACTGCACCTTCCAAATAAAGACCATATAATATTCGCACATAGCCAACTATTGTCGAAAGACCACCAGCAGCTGTAAAATCTAGAGGAAATAAAACACTTGCTGCAATTGGTCTGGATCTGGCTACTCCGAAACACAGGACTCCCAACAGATAGTAACTGGCTGTAATTTAAAATAAGTCATTTTCGTAAGTAAATTTGACGCTTTATAGATAGATGTTTTCAAATAATTCTATTGGAAATTATCTTTTGCAAAAACTTAATAAATTTATATTCATTTATTTCTTATTTTATAAAATTAAGTATTTTTTGGTTAATAAATAAAATTAATAAATAATATATTTTCTTTAATTGGATAAAAAATATTTTTTTAGTATATTTAATCAAATTTTATATTTATTTATTAGATAATATATTTTGTTATGTTTTTATCTTACACAGCTTACATGATTTTGGTATATGGATTTTAGTGACTTTTAGATTTTTTTATTTCTTCCTTAAACACTATTATATTATTAAAATAGGAACTCAATTGGGAGAAGTTGAAAGAAATAATATATTTTAAACATTTTTTGGAACTAAAAAATATAATCGTATAATTTTGAAAAAAGGCGTCCGTCTTTAACAAACTAAATACAAACAACAAACAAACGAAATAGAGCAGTTTGACAAGTGTTTAAATTTCTAGTATTTAAAAAAATTAATGAAAACAAATTTCTTCAGTCTATATATATATATACATACATACACACATATTGATTTTGAGAAAGTTAAAAATGTAAATGCATGGAGCCTAGCCGAAAATAGAATCAAATAAAATGAAAAAATATAACCAAATAAATATAAATATAACCAAACTTACTTTAGTTTAGGATAAGAGACTAAAGTAGGATAGATCCATAGATTTGGTTTGCAATCCCTCCCCTGCTCACACGTTTAGATTTTAACCTCTATTATTTATGTATGAACTAAAATTTCTTTTTATGGAAAACAAAAATATTTGATTGATTTAATGCTAGATTGTGATACGAGTCTAGTTAGATCTGATTAACGAGGGGGTCTCTTTTACTTGGCAGGCAATTACTTTAATTGAACTGCTTTGGTTGAAGATAGATGCTTTTTCCCAAAATAATAACATATTGTATTTTTTAGTTTAAAAAAATTGATACAATGAAACATTTGAGAAAAAAATTGTATCAAAATGGTATAATTCGGAAAGGTCGCGAAAATGATTTACCATGATTTTATATAATGGAACTATTAATTAATGAATGAAGTATATAATTTTGTTTCTTTAAATGAATAATTTAAACAAATTTTTTTTCATATATTTCATATATTTGTCATATATTGTCATTTCTTTATAATAAAATTTTCAATTTTTATTATGAATATATTTTGAATTAATTTTTAATTTCACGAATATTTTGTGGAAATATTTAATAACCTATTTCAAGGTTCAAAGATTTTTATACAGTTTATGCTAGATATATCCTACTAATATCAATAAAATAATATTCAGAATAAAAATGATACAACAATTGGAACACAGTAATAAAATAATTTAAAGCAATAGCAATGATATTTCTTCTAAATATAGGATTATGAAGCTTATGATAGAAAGAACACAATTTGATTTCCAGAAAGAATAGTATAAGTGTATCAAAAAACAAATCAAATATATGGTTAGAGTCGGATAAATTCAGCGCACAAAATAATAGGAAAAAGTGTTAATTACTGACTGGTATTAGTTAATAAACATAGACAGTATTAAATAGAAAAGTACAAAATTTACAGCTTCGCATAAAAAGTAAACTCAACAAATATAAATATGAAATCAACAATACAACAATATAACAATTTAAGTAAAAAAAATAATAAAAGTATTAGAAAGATTTAAGTAAAATAGAGCAGAGACTCATATATAAATATATAAAAAATACTGCAATAACAGTAAAAGTTTAATATAGTAGAACTCCGTTTATATGAATTTGTCAAAAAACAAATCTACAATTCTCTTTTTTTATTGGTTTTTTAAATTAATGACTTTTCATTTATATAATATGAGTTTAAATAAGTAAATTTATCTAGCAACAATTAGGTATTCATTGGAATTTGATCAAATGAATAGAGTTCATAAAAAATGATGGATAATAATCGATAAATAAGATAAATTAGACTATTAGCAAAATAAGTGTTGTCAGTGAAAATAAGAAATTAAGTCATATGTATATATAAAAATCAAATGAGAATGTAACGTAATATGTATATCAAATATAAGTCATACACAAAATGTAGTAGAAGAATATTTTCAATTGCTAAAATTTTTGAAGAGTAAGAGCTGAATGTATATATGTTGGATGACCAACCCAGACAATATTGGATCTATGCAAATACTGACAACGAACTAGCAACAGTCCACATAGAAGTGGACTGTGAATAGTTAGTCATAAGAGCAAGATCCAATACTTGGTCATCCATGCTCCTTTCCCTTCCACTTGAGGATGATAACCAAATATATATAAGGACATGTTTTAATAGAGAGACAGAATACTACAGTAGAAAGAGACAGACTAGAATATCACAGAATAGCATAGTATAGCTGAGCTTAGCATAAAACATTCTATATCATTCTATATCATCCTACATCATACACGACCACGAACAAGGAATAAACTCTTCAAAATTATAAGCGTGTTGACTTCATTACACGGAATCCAACATATATATGTTTATTTTTATAAACAGATAAAGCAAATGTGGAAAATCGTAGATAGAAGCTACATGTATTCTATTTGGAAGAATAAAAAAGAAAAAGAAAAACAAACAAATTAACATATAAAAACAAAGTAATAACATAAAATTATAAGTAGAGTATAAGTATGATTAAATAGGAAGCAAATAAATAAATTAGAGATGCCCTATAAATAAGCATGTATAGTAAATTATATATAAATATAATATATATAGATAGATATATAATATGGTATACCATATATATACATGTATATATGTAGATATATATTAGTATATATATATAGTATATAGGTATAGATAAGTATAGCTATAGGTATTGTTTGAATCTAATTTTATACTGTTTATTTTCCGATTAAATAAAATTCTAATAAAAATAGAATATATTTTTATGAAACATGTGAAATAAAAATGAATAGTGTATTTATACGAATATATAAAGTCAATTACGAAACCTTCATATAATAGATATGTTTATTTTAAGTGTCAGACATACGAAAAAACATTTCTGCAAGTGTCAGACATACGAAAAAACATTTCAGATAAAAATTGTATAGATAATCAGAGGATATGATATATCATATTATGATGATAATTGTTTGACCTTGAATTAATATTGGAATGTCATACATACTTATTATTATATTAATAGAAAAAAATAATGACACTAATATAATTCTACATAATGTATATGTTGTACACACATAATATGTTGTAAATTGTTATTCAGGACTATTTGACTACCGATACAATTTGATCAAAAGTTTTATATTTTTAATATACTTTCAAAGTGTATATATTTATATATAGCTTTATAATATATATATAGCTTATTTAGTATATTTATAGTATATATATATATATATATAGCTTTCTATTTTTAATATACTTTCAAAGTTATAATTCTTTATATTATTAATTTTTCACTTCTTGCAATAATTAGGATTAGATACTGAACTAAATTAAAAACTAAAATAAGTTTAGTTAAAACATATACATATTTACATCGTTTTGAATTCATATTTATATCCACTTTATATTTCATACTTTATATACTTTTCGCGAAATTTAATTTGTAGAAATAGACACGAGGATTTTTCGAGAATTCTGTGCAAAAATGAAAAAGCCACTTTTGGAAAAAATCAAGTTAATTTCTCAAAATAGTCATCTCAATACACTTGGTTCAATGTTTCTTTAACTTTCTAATCTCATCCATAAAAATATATATATATATATATATATATATATATATATATATATATGTAGACATACATTCCCGTCCATAAGTCACCGGACACTTGCTTATTTTGATCTAAACAGTTACTAGAGCACTTTACAGATATACTTTTCCGGATTAATTTTATTATACAATTTTATTATATGTACTCTATTTACTCTATTTTATAATAATACTTGAAAACAAAACTGATATTTAACGTATAGTCTGAATAAATGTTTCAAAGTATATCAAAAATATGTATATACATTTAAAAAATCGAATCGATGTATTTTGTGATTAATTGGACAGAAGCCTTCAGAAAGGTGTCCAAAATAAAAAAAACTTATGGAAGAAATTAAAATCAGCGTGGAAAGAAATTCATTCCGAAATATTGTTAAAATTGAATGGAAGTATGTCACGGTTTTTCTGTCCTTCATATTTGTACAAAGATATAAGATATATTATATACAACTTGGTAAGATTTTTGACATATAAACAGCTTAACATATAGAATATGACATATGTATTTTTAAATATATAATACGGAAGTGTATCTATCCTCGCAAAATAAACATTTGTTTCAACAATTACTTTATCATTCAATGCAAATTTTTTTTATTCCATAATTATGACAACAAAATTATTCCTCTAGTTGCCAAATTTGAAATTTCCTAATTGTTTTTTATTTCTTAATATTTCCTAATGGCTTATAGGAAGATTTATATTAAATGATAAAGTGATTGCTTAATGATGAAACAAATACTTATTTTGTAGGATCACACATGTTGCATTATATGAAGAAATTAAAAAGATTATAAAGATATTGAATCAAATGTATCAAGGTAATAATTATGTTGAGGAAAGTTTTTTCAAAAAAATGATGTTTTCCTTATCCTCGTACATACTTCAATTATTTTTGTAAAATTTCATTAATTGTAAAATCCCAAGCTTTGAGATACAGTCGGTTACAAAAATATTGGGACACCATGTAATCTTGAATTTATATTTTGAATAAATGTACAACCAGCACCAAAAAAAGCGTTACATTATGTTAAAGTATAGTATCTAGATTGTACGAAAAATGGTTTAATTTTTCTATATGGTTGAGGAATAATACAAGATAAACTCAAACAATCCGAATTTTTATATCACAAAAATATTTGGACACTTTTTAAATTTCACTTATAAATCTAATCAACATACCATGTTGGATATCCTTCCTGTTTTAAGAACGTGTTTAGCCAATTTGGCATATTATGAATTATTTTTTGCAAAAAGTCTGTTTTGATTTTCTGATTTTCTGATTTTGAGTTCTGATTTTCTTTTACTCTTCTGTCAAACAATGTTTTAATTCATCCTTTGTATTTATTGTTTTTTTGCGGAT